>CM053788.1:383234148-383666648 GCA_028749045.1 Cupressus sempervirens | reverse complement strand
GTATTTTTACAAGAACATGAAAATAATGCAACACCCCACATTTTAATAAAAAGAAGTCTCCTATTTTAGGACCTCCAGATTTATTTGTTTTCTCCCCATTTTAGATCCATGCAATTGAATTCCATTTACACTTTTAGTTTGCTATGTAAATGCAATGCTAGTATGTTTAATACCCCAATGAATTAAATATGGGCTATTTGTGTTGAAGAAATGACAAGAATCTAAAAATAAAGGCCAAAGAATAGGTGACAAAACAACATTATAGAATTGCTCAACAACAACATTAACAACATTATAGAACTGCTCAGCAACAACATTAAGAATGACATGATTCTGCTTGATTTTGATATTCAATACTTAGAGGGAGCAGAAATCAAACAAAAATAGACACAAACTAAATTAGTCTTTATATTAATTGAGATTCTACTCTTTCATGCTAACACTATTACAAACTTATATTTTAAGGTTGCTCGTTACAACTCTACAGAGCTAGATTCTTGGAAGAGTGCTCAACAAAATGTAAACACTCAATATAGAGTGCTAAATAGTTCTAAACAAGACTAAAGATAATATAAAATACTATTTTTCTTATTATCCAATAAGTGTGTGAGAATATTAGATGCAACGGTAAAATACTATTTTTCAAATCCCTGAGAATATTACAATCATCCCAATTTATATCTAATATAATCTTCCCTCGCCAAGTCATTCATCTCTAAGAACCAAATAGCTCTTGTTGGTTCTTGCATAAAGTTATTAGATGCGATAGTCATAGTCTCTTGACTGATTTCGAGAATGGCTTTCAAGGCAGCAAACAAATCTGCAACATCTTTCCTAGTATCCTCTTTATCAAATTTGATGGTGTGTGACTTATTGATTCCCTCCTATATCTCATGGATGCTTTCAGATATTACATCCAAAGAAGCGGCCATGCTTGCCTTCCTCCTCTTTGGCCTCCTTGTCATTGGTGTTGAAGGAACGCTTCTAACAGATGTAGTGGACTGATTTGCCTGAAATAAATCTTCATCCAAATCAACAACACTGTTCACAAGCATAATCAAATCATCATCATTATCCAGATCAACAACATCATCATTAAGCTTACCATCTTCAACATCTTGTGGTGTTCCAGCTACACTTCCTTCTGCCATGTCATTCCCCACTATGACAGCTAAATCATTAAAATAGTTGAATGTTTGCCTCCTATACACTTTTGCAGTCCTGAATTCTTTTCTCTATGCACATTGCCAAAATTAAATAATTAGATATTTTTATGACATTAGTATTCAAAAAAAGTTTGAAGAGGACATTCCATTAAGAAGTTCATCCCACATGCTATCCTCAGCATCCACACATTGAGTTACCTCATTCCAAGCAAAGCCACTTATATTTTGTAACTCCTTCATTATTCTATACCCCATCTTCCATGTGTTCAACTTATTTCTAAAATTTTCCTTTCAAAGGTTCAATTGCAAATTTTGATCGAATCTCCTCTCGGTAGGACTCCATGCTTCCCTACGAAAACCTCTTTCACCTTTCCTTCCTAGGTTGACTTGTTCAATGAGAAAATCCAACAATTTTCTCACCATTTCTCTAGTACATACAACTTTTGAATTTCTACACGAAGTTGAAGTAGGAGTAGAAACATGTGTAGCAACAGGGGTAGCAATGGGGGGCATATTAACCTCCTCATGTATGCTCATCAAAAGATTTGTGAAAGACATATTGCTACAATAAGTAGCTATTATATTGCTGAAAAACATCTATAAAATAAAAGTGCACATTATATATTGTCAACAATAACTAAAAATATATATCACCAATTATCAATCGTACTTTGAAATAACCCCTCAACAAACCTATTTATTCATTCACATGGACTAATTATTCAGTACAAGTAAAATGAATATATAAAATATTATAAAGAAGCAACATATTATAAAGAAGTAGCATATTCGATACATGGACTAATCATTCATAAATATTATAAAATACTTAATTAGGAAAAAAAGAAGCATATTAAAAAGAGAGGAACATTTGTTGTAAAATATTGTAGTACATATATGCTAACTGTAAAATTTGTATGAATGCTCATGTAGCTTTTTCTTAGGCATTAGCCATGAAGGCAAACCAGAGTGGGGGTCAAATCAACTGAATAATCTACAAACAATATGTACTAGTACACTTGATGACAGGGATGATATGAGCAACAACAATGCATGTAGAGACTACTTTGGAAATTTCACTCAATGAATCCAACATTTTGAATGAGATATTGAGTGGTGGAAGGGATGTGCGAGGGCTTGTACAAGATTGTGGACTGGCCCTTCTCATTGTACTCGGTGCTTCTCACATTTATGATTCTAAATGGATTCAATCCTTGAACACCTGTTTGGTTTATCAACACTTAGGTAGCCATGGTAAGATCATTCCAATCTTTGTTAAAATTTTAGACCTAATTTGCATGTAATAGCTTTGTCTTCTCTTAAAATCCACATCAGATATAGGTTCAAAAGAGGTGTTTAATCTTTATAAGCATTTATTTTTTTTGTTTTGACCTATAGAAAAACATAAGGGTTCAAGCAAAAACACTATAATTGGTATCTATTCTTATCCTAAGACTAGAAATGAACATCAAATGATAATAACAAAGTTCTTTTCTTGCTAGATGAATCTAATGTTTAATAAGTTTTGTTTATCTGTGAATAGGAGTGGCAACATCTATAACTAGAGTCATTGTTGTTTCAGTTGTTTTGGTGGTTTTCTTTTGCGCTTCGACTGCAAAAATGAGCTTTTTTGGAAAAGCCTTGAAAAAATTATTGCTGGGTATAAGAAAATTGGGCTTGTTAAAAAAATCCTTGAAAATTTGAGGAGAAATTAATAGGTGCAAAGATCATAATTCAAGTCTTTTCCAATATCCTATCATCTTATCTTGTATAATAAAATATGATCATAAATATTACAAAATACTTAATTTGGAAAAAAATGAAGCATATAAAAAAAGAGGAACATTTGTTGTAAAATCTTGTAGTACATATATGCTAACTGTAAAATCTATAGTAGGTACAATAATCATTTGAGAAAAAACACAATAGAATGAAGAGATATGCATGCTGATTCTATTAAAAGAGTAGGAGAAATGAAGTGCATGTGAGAGGAGTAAAGTCAGAATGCTAAATCACTATCACTATTTTATAGAATGCTGAATCATATATAAGAATGAATGAACATTGTATATAAAGTGTCAATGCAATATCTAGCTATTCAAAATTGAAGTAGAATGTATCAATGCAAGTAAAATGATCAACTAATGTCAAGATCTATAGTCCTCCCACATCTTTTCTACTATTTCATGTCAAAAATTTCCCCAATCATCTCGATCTCATTGAGTCATCCCAATAGTTTCAAGAATTGGGACATTTATCCCTCCATGATCAACATCCTCTTCAATTTACACATTGGGTGGAACACCATCCTCTATTGTAATGAAATTGTGTAGTATGGAACATGCTAACACGATCTTTGTTTGAGTCGTGATACTATAAGGTGTTGCATGCCTCAAGATAGGAAAGCATTGCTTCAAAATACCGAATGTGTGCTCAATCACATTCCTAAGAGAGGAGTGTTGGTGGTTAAATAGCTCATGGGCATTGTTGATTAGGTTTTCTCTGGAAAACTCTTTTAGGTGGTATCATGTACATTGATAAGGGGCGAGAAATCTAGGAACATTTGGATAGCCGACATCAACTAAATAGAATTTTCCTATACAAAAGAACAATAAGTATTATGATTGAAATAACATAAACACTATGGCTTACAATAATGACTATATAATCATTAGAAATATGATTAAATATACTAGGGGGGACTATTAGTGGATCTACTCTTGATAGAGCTGAAGCAAGAACATGACTATCTGTAGCTGAACCTTCCCAACCAGCAAGAACATATTAAAACTTGTAGTCAAAGGAACAAACACCCATTACATTTTGTGACAAGTTGCCTCTTATATTGCGGTATTTTGCTTGGTTGTCCACATCAATGGTAACTAGTATATGGGTCCCATCAATTGCTCCAACACAATCCTAGAACACTAAAAATATTATAGTCAAATATGTAATAATATACTCAAGCAACAAAGTACATGTCACTAGGAGATTTACCTTGAAGTACAAATCAAAACGGTCCTTCCCAAGAATTTTTGGAGGGGTAGTTGGAGAAGGGGGCAAAAAGTAATTGCCATGGAGCAATATGATTTCCTTCAAGACCTTGTGGAAGTGGCGACTTACAGTCTTTCCTATGTGACCAAAGTTATGGCCAATCTTACGATTCCTTAGATTGTGGCCAAGGGTATGTAGGAACATGACTAGTTGTTCTTCCAATGTCATGTTTATTGTATCTTTAATGATCCCTCTCTCCCTTAGAATATTGGCGAGTTTGAAGAAAGCTCCTCTAGTCATGCATATTTGGTCATGGTATTCTATGTCATTAGAATATATAATACATTTAAAGAAAGGACAAGCAACTCTTCTTCGCTTGTGTCATTGTCTTCTAGCATCTTCGTAAGATGCTACTATGAGTACTACTTGGGCTACAAGAAAAATTGCAAGTACATGCAAGAGCATGATCTTCCTAACAATGCTTTTGTAAACTTTATTATCAGCAGCAGGATCCATCAAACACCCTATAAACACCTATATAAATTTAATTAAAATTTCCATGTTAATAAAGATGGGGAGAATGAATAAGAGGGAAAGGAAAAAATTGAAGAAAAATGGTAGCATGTATATAATTTTTAGAAGTCCTTTATAGAGTAAAAGAACATAAAAGAATATTAAGTTTTTTCTTTGGAGTTGTTTGGTAGTCTTCCTCACATTCAACATGTCTAAAACCTTTTCTAACTCTGAAATTGTAAAAATATTAATGCCTACCATAAAATTTATTCACCTCCATGTTTTATCATAGACCTATATGGATTTTCAAGATATGCATGGTGCTGATGAAGAACAATATGAGTTGCCAACTCACAACACAAAAATCCTGAGGAACTAATCCATTTACCCCCTATAGTTTAAGATACCATGTGAAGATATGAAAATGCGACTAGATATAGAAGTGCATGTAAGAAATGAATATCAATTGACTATTGAAACTGTGCTTGTACATGTCTATTGGAAAATGGGCATTTGAAAGCTTGTGTAGATAATGATTTGAATATCTTACTAGATATAGCTAAACTGCTCTATTTTGATAGAAAGTAACATTTTCAGAAGCACTTAATAACACACTAGTTGCATTTGTCCAATTCCAAAGCTGTAGCTATGAGAAATTATTTGAGTTGCATTTAAACAATGGATAAAACACAAGCATATTAAAGGCTGAACCAGATACTGAAATTGTTAAAATGATTCATGCCAAATAGTAAAAACCATGATAGTTGAATGGTCCAACTTAATTGGTACAAATTCAAAGTATTTTCTTAAACATAGATGAACATAATTTCTTTTTGTGGTAAATTAAGGATTTCTCTAAGACATTTCATATTAAAAATAAGTTAAATGTTTTCTAATTTTATTAGTAGCTTCATTAGACCTTGTAATCCTTACAAGGAAAATGTTTCTCCCAATTTTTCTCCCTAAAATGAAGAGGCCAAATTATCATACCTACCAAGGTTTAAAAGAAAAAAATGGCAGCAAAATAGAAGTGCAAGAAAGGGTGTTTGGATTGTAGGGAGTGGAAGATATTCTTTGCAAGGTCTTATAGTTGCATGAGAGACTTTAGAAACTATCTTCTGATGTTCACCTAGTAGATTCAAATTGAGTTTATCCTAATCTTCCACACTTTGCTACATCTAAAGAGCTGAGTTTATCGAGCTGTAAAATAGTTCTTATGCACCAAACTAGGTGCCCAAAGACTTTGACTTTATTCTTATGCTCCAAATACTTTCTCTCCAAACTTGAAAATGAAACATCACATGAAAAGTCACAAATGAAGGAATGTGAAGATATCTTAGCTCTTACTTCTAGGTTCATCATGAATGTTTGAAAACATGATAGTGAATGCTTCCATTACACAATGGATGCCAAAATGAAGAAAGATAGGGGTTTATATAAATCTTCTTTGATACAATCTTCCTTAGAGTTTTTGATAGATGTGGTCTACAATGTAAACCATTGGCATGAGCTCCTTCCAACAAAATCTCTGATAAGAAATGAATATCAATTGATTGTTGACACTGTACTTGCACTATTTTTTCTTTGTATTATGTAATTTGGTCTTTGGGTTATGTATCAATACTTGTTACTTCTTGTAAAATTAATTTTTCTAGTTGGTAGGTAAACACAAAACTGGTGATTTAAGTCCAAGAATTTGTTTTGTTTTGGTGTAGTGCCCATATCTTGATGGATTTATTTAAAATCTTTCCAGATATTGGATTTGTCTGATTGAGTGTGGATTTTGTCAAAACTCTTGTTTTTTAAATTTATTTTGACCACCCAAACAATTTGGAAATTCCAAACCTGGAATTATATTATTTTGGGAACCTCTTTAAGATCAATTCGAATAATTCTGAATATTGTTCGCATGTGATGGAGCCAATGAGTTCTTTTTCTTTGTTAATTACAAACATGCATTTGATAAATTACTCATCTCATATACAAAAAGGAATGACTGCTCTGTATTTATCATTTGTTATGTTAATCATTATACATATGCATTTGATAAGTTATCTCATAAACAAAAAGGAATGACCTCTCTGATTTAAAATAAAAAAGGAATGACCTCTCTAATTTAAAATGCTTTAGTCAATGAAGTTGTAGAGAGATTTTCAGAACTAATACATTTAGGCTACAACTCTGCCCCATTACACCTTGTAACTTGCTTTGTAGAGTTCTCTTATTGCAACAACATGAAATTTGTGTTTCTAAGTTATTATCATGTGAGTTTGGTCTTAACTCATCTACATCTTACATTAATTCCTTTATGGTCAATGATAAATTCTTTTCTTAAGAATGTTTCTTAGTTGCTGTAAAAGTCATCAATGATGTGAGGCTTGAAGTTAAGTAAAATTGCAGAGAGAATTTAGGCAAAAGTGTCGATCTTCCCATGCCAAGAATCTATTTCAATATTTTTCCCTACACTAAAACATTTAAATTATTTGAAATATTTTAGGAACCAAAGTATGGTAATCAAGACCATCCTTCAACGGTATGGAGACAACCCTTATTTTTGGTTAGGTCCCCTACAACGCAGGAGAAAAGAGAGAGATTGGGAGAGGGAAGGAACTACAGAGGAAACATCCTTGCAGGATTCGATATGAAATCTCTGGTGGAGGTGTTCTGAGTGTCAAGGAACACAGTGAAGAAGCTACAAGAGAATAATGACGAGGGAAGAGGCATCATCATCAGGGTCACAAAACAGGGCCGAAGACAGGCAAGATGTGGGAATATCAATTGAATGTTGACACTGTACTTGCCTAAGTAGTAAATGCATGCAACCCAATAGTTAGAGGCCCTACAATATCATAGTTGGTACATGAAGCATATGCACTTCATGGGGAAATCAGGAGAGAGGCAAATGGAATCATGTCGAAAGTAGAAGCACATCACCAAAGAGTTGAAACTATGGACCAGTGTTGACAAATATCATCAAGTTTTAGCATTTGAATTGGAAAAGATCATTGTTATTTTAAGTGGTGGCGACTTGAAACAGGGCCCTAGATTTTCTATAGAACATCAAGAAAATGAGACATCATTCCAATCTGCCTAATCCTTTCCAGGCTATTAAAAAAAAGCTCTCTAATTTTTTTGTACAAATTTACAAATGCAAACAAGCGCACTGGAAATTTTGTCAGAATTTTGACAGTGGGTGAGCCATGAGAGGCAGAGTGCAACATAATGCTAAAACAACTTCAATCGAACTAAAAGAAATAAAGAAGAAAAAATGAGAAGTTACCTTGCTTAGAGTGCCAATGAATGTTATGTTGTCTGTGGAGACGTTCAACAGAGACCCAGAAGCAAGGAGAGCTTTTGGATTGAAAAAGCCCTAAAACAAATATTGTTGCATCAGAAATCACTTGCGACCATTTCAAATCTACCTCCTGTAGCAAAAGAAAAATCAACGAGTTGTCAAACAAACAAAAAATGACACCCAAATGGCACATCTGCAGAACAAATAAAACCAGATGAAGAAAACCCTACCTCTCACTATCGACGAAGCCGTGCAACAAAGCCCAATGCATTTGAGCGCCCAAAAAATGAGCAGGCTTTACGAACCTGAAGTTTTGTAGTTTTTAGCAAATAAAAATGTGGAATAGGAATAAGTATTCCAATTCCATCTCTTTGGGTGGAATTGAAATACCCCCTTTTTTGGTCACAAAATAGAATATGCATTCCAATCATATGCCTATTCCTTATTCCTACTTGCCACACCCAAACGAAGAATTTGGTGATTTTAGGAATAGACAGATGCCTATTCCAGTTGTATTCCACTTGCCAAATGGGCCCTTATGGTTTTCATTTTCAAACCCCAGTTGGTGTTTTGTTTTGTTTTTTTGTTTTTTTCTAAATTGAAATCTTCTAATAAGCTTTTCAATTTTAGTCTTTTACAATATAATTCAATAAAAATTGATTTGTGTCAATTTCAAGTTTTCATTTCATAATCATATCACAGTTGGATAAAGGTTTCAAGTTTAGATTCATCAAAATATAAGTTTCATGTTTATAACTAAATACATCTACGCATTCCAAATAAACTACATATTTTTTACAGTCCAATGATAATTCTCATGGAAAAATTATTTCATCTAAACTTTACCTACGATTCCCATTTAATAATATTCTAAAAGTCCAACTATAGAATTTTTAAAAAATCATTTTATTTGATAAATGTAAATAATAAATTTTATTTAAAATCAATTAAAGTAATATTAAATACCCTAACTAATAATAATCATAAAATTTAATATTAAAAATTATTTAATTATTTATTATTATTTTTGTTTTTTAAAAATTTATTAAAAAAAAATTAAAAACATAAACTGAAAAGTCCTTAAATGGGTTCGTTGCTCGCATGTGGCTCTTTAGAAGTCGATGCGACAATCCTTGGCTACTACAACAACCTCAGTTGTTGTAGTAGCTTCGGATGCTCATTGCAGCCTTCGCAACCAAGCTGCAACAAAAGCAAGGTGGTTAGGGGGGTCATGGCCTCCACCTCCAAAAAAAATAATTACTTTTTTTTTAATAAATATTTTATTTTCAAAGACAATCAACAATGAATACAACTAGATTTAAAAATATTAAATATTTTCCATAGTAAATATTATTTACTGTTGTAAGTATTATATATATATATTCTAGACAAATAGCTTGATGAAAAAAATAAACTCAAGCAATCAAATTTGTTCAATTCAATTATGGTTTTTATTTTCAAACCCTAGTTGGTGTTTTGTTTTATTTTTTTGTATTTTCTAAATTAAAATCTTCTAATGGGCTTTTCAATTTGTAATTTTCATAGATGTTTCCCAATCAAGAACAATCAATTTTCGAATGACAATTTTAGATTCGTTCTACCATATTTTTGGAAATGGAAGCAACGTAAAATTTCTACAGATTTATCATAGTAATTTTTTCATTCTTACATGCACGAAGAAGACAAAGGATTCTTAAGGAATTTTCAAAAGAATTTGGTTCAAATTCTTACCTCTATTAGATGCTAACAAAGCCTAATGAAATTCCTACCATAGTCTGATGCTAACAAAACTCGATGAATCCTTATGCACGAATTTCTTGTCAATCAATCTTAGAAAAATTACTCCAATCTTGTGTGTATAGAAATGAGCTCCAATATCTTAATAAAGAGTTTAACTCTACCTGGGATTTTTGGTTTACAAACATGCAAAGGCCTCTTCATAAAATAAAATTTTATTATTTTAATTTATTTAATTCCCTTGTGCACGCTTTTTTCCTTTAATTAGAATAAACTTTATTTAAATTATTCCCACATCATTTTTTTTGATAAGAAAGACATTTTTAGAAAACATATTTATTAATTTGACTAATAATAATATTTAAAGTCTATTACTTTAGTCTTTTAATTAAATCTTAAAATTTATTCCTTCAATTTAATTATTTTTTTCTTTATAAATTTTTTGTTTAATTAAATCCTTTGATAATCTCTTTGGTTGATTTAATTATAAAATCATTGCAGACCTAGAAACTCAATAATAAAACTTATCTAAAAGATAAAGTATAAATCAAAATCAAAGGTTAAAAATCTCAAATTCACATCTCTTTGACAAATTCAGAAAGGTAAATAAATTAGATACTTGTCCTATGTGTTTAGGACAATTGGCTCAAGTTTAGGATTTGGACTTGAGAACTATCTCCCCTCTTTTACCATTGAGATATTGTGACAGGGCATATTCATCTTGGCAATTTAGGGAAGTTAATGCCTAATACTTGCAATCTGCATAAGATTTGAACACGTACATATGCATATATATCTAAACTAAACAAGCAATGGCAGGGAGTGGTACATTATGTAGATCCCAACTAGCAGGTGACTACAACTCCCTCCCTCGACCACATTAGATACGTCAAACATAAAGTAAAACATACATGTACACCATACACATGCAAGTATAGGGTAAGTAACCATAAAATCACATATAAATCATTCATATAATTGTCATTACGTAAGCAATTGAAATTAGTATATGAAGTATGCAAAACATCATCATCAAAAGAATAATCATAAACGCATCAAATATCTGAGTATAATGTATCTTATCAAATATATAATCCAAATATGTAACTAGTATCCACCAAATTAGGTAACCGAATACCACTAAATCACATCACATAACCATGCATGTTGGCCTAAAATAATTTAGCAATATAACATAAAAGCAAACTAGGGGTAGGCACTAAATCCTCCCCTTAGACTTAGGCTTACTCCTCGAAGCCTATAAAAAAGTTGGTATATAAATTGCATAATCCAAATGCATCCTCCCATGTAGTTGACGACTCATCAGTAGGGTCCCATTGGACCCTTACCCGTTCTAAGGTTCGACACCTGAGGGTCAAATCACACTGTTGAAGAATGTGCACCATCTCCAAACTCAGTTATTTGTCCTCTACTTGTAACACATTCCAATCAAGAACATCTATTACATCGATAATATAGTATCTAAGAACATAACATAAACATGGAAAGCATCATGTACACAAGATAATTTGGATGACAATGGAAGACAATAGGCAACTAGACCTATCCTCTCAAGAATCTCAAACAGCCCCACAAACCAAGGTGCTAGCTTCAAACCCTTTCCATAATGGATTGGACTCTTTTGTAGATGCACTCTTGTGAATACCTTCTCTCCAACTACAAATTTATTATCTGTCATGTGAGTATTCACATACTTCTTATGTCTATCATGTGTTGTAGGCATGTGCTCATGGATGCACACTACCTGTTGCTCCATATCTTGAAGCATCTTCTGGCCCAATAGGATGTGATCTTCTAAATTGCCCCAACTCAATGGTGCATGAAAAGGATGACCATACAAGGTCTGAAAAGGTATCATCCCACTCAAACTTTGATAACCATTATTAAATGCAAACTCTACTAGATATAGATAATCCTCCCAATGAGTTTGTCGATATACATCCTCAACATATCCTCTATAACCTGATTCACTGTCTTTGTCTAACCATCTATCTCAGGGTGATATGTTGATAATTATTATTTTTCTTTATAGTTTTTTTGTTTAATTAAATTCTTTGATAATATCTTTGGTTGATTTAATTATATCTATAAATCACTACAGAACCACGAACTCAATAAGAAAACTCATCTAAAAGACAAAGTATGGATCAAACTCAAAGGTTAAAAATATTGAATTCACATCACTTTTCTGAGTTTGAAAAGGTAAATAAATCAGATACTTGTCCTATGTGTTTAGGACAATTAGCTCAGGTTTATGATTTGGACTCAAGAACTATCTCCCCACTTTTACCATTGAGATACTACGATAAGGCATATTCATCTTAGTAATTTAGGGAAGTTGATGCTTGATACGTGCAATATGAATAAAATTTGAACATGTACATATGCATATATATCTAAAATAAACAAGCAATAAACATCCTTTCCTAATAATAAGGAGATATAAACTGTTAGTTTGCTGATGATCTGAAGAGAATTTTGTGTCCATGATCAATAAACTTAACTTCTTCTGCAAAATTTTTGGAGCTAGATTATCTCATGCCAAATCTATTTGTCTTGGTTGGGATGATCAACCTCATAATTGGTTTAGTAAATTTGATTTCCAATGGGGTGGTCCCTCTAAAATTGTTAGATATTTGGGTATCCCCTTCTCTGCTGATTCCTCTTTAAAAGAGATGTGGGGTTGGGTCAAGGATAAGATCCATAATAACCTGAACAAGTGGCACAATAGGTCCCTATCTCTTACTGGAAGAATCCAAGTTTGCCAAAAGATTTTGTCTTCTTACAATATATATTATGCCTCTGCTTGGATGTTTAATGACTACCAAGTTTTGGAAATCTAGAAAGCTATTAGAAATTATCTCTGGTCTGATGGGAAGGGCAATAAAAAGTTGCATTCTGTCAATTAGAATTGGTGTCATGTTGATAAGCTCCTTGGGGGCTTGGGGTTGAAAGATCTATGACTTTTTGGTCTTGCTTTAGCCTCCAAATGGATCTTTCCTGCCTTAGAGGGAGATGATCCTTGGAAAGTTTTGATTCATAATAATATTGAGAGGGGATATCCTAAAAATGCTAAATTCTGGAAAAATATTCCTTTCACTGATCTCATTTGTGGTGAATTTCCCATTATAGTTCAAGGCTCGATGGTTTTTAAATCCATTTGGAAAGCCTGGAACCATGTTAGGCAATTCATCACTAACAAATACTTCTATGATAATAAAATGCTCCATGGTGAAAGATCCATTTGGTGGAACCTTAAGCTTGGTAATAAACCCCTTGCTCTTACCCAAGGATGCTCGGCTAAGTATTGGACTAACCTTGGAATCAAGCAATTCATTAATATCTTTGAAATGGACAGACTTATCCCTTGGGATGTTTTAAAGAATAAATTTAAACTTCCTAACTCTCATAAAAAGACTTATAGTATGATTGTTAAAGCTAGTAAAGATATCCCTACCCTTTGTCATGTGGACTCTAATAGTTATTTGAAGATAAAATGGCTTGATGGTATCATCATCTCCAAACTTAAAGCAAAGAATATTTATTCTGTTTTAAATTATAATGTTGACATCATCAATCATATTAACAATATTTGGAATATCGATTTGGATATTTCTTCTTGGATGAAGTTTTTTGATTATCTTTGGAAAAGTTCTATTGATCCTAAAATTAAATGTTTTAAATGGTTACTTATTCTCAATAAGCTACCTATTAGGAACTCTTTCTCTGATAGTAACTATTACAGCATTTGCAGAACCCCAGAAACGAGAAAGCATATTTTATTTGAGTGCACTTTTGCCAAAGAGGTTTGGTTAATGTTTGGTATTTCTATCCCTTCTAATTTCAGTATTTTTGAAGTTATTATTGGCTTTATCTCTAATGCTAGAAAAGATGTTAATATGTTTTGGGATATTACCTCATCTAACATTTTATAGAAAATTTGGAAGTGCAGAAATGAAGAAAGGTTTTAAAATATCCCCAGAATGCTTACTGAGGTTTTTCGAAGTCTCACATACTTTAAAATTTTTTTGTAGATTCAGATGACCATGAAAATTGACAAGGCTAAATTCAAAAGGCTGCTCAAGGATGGTCATGCTACCTTTTTTGCAAATGAGGTTAATAATGGATATTTCTGGAGGATGCACCTAGATAATATACATGCTTTCATTCAAATCTTCAATAGGTTTAGCAAAGAGATTAAAAGAAGACCTCACAATGCTTCTAGTGAGATGGTTTACATGCAGAATCAAATTCAAGATCCGAAAAGTGTGGTGTGGATGGATGGCCCCTTGGGCTGGGTGGCTTGGGTGGACACCTAGGTTGATGTGCTTTACTTGGTGTCATGGTCTATGATTTTGTTTGGTTGTTTCGTTGTATATACTTCATTTTTGAAGGTGTGGGGCTTGGCCTCTGAACTTTGATACTCTGCCATCTGTTGTATTTTTGATCTCCTTATTTCTAATATAAAAAAACTAAACAAGCAATGGCGAGGAGTGACACATTGTGTAGATCCCAACTAGCAGGTGACTATGACTCCCTCCCTCGACCACATTAGATACGTCCAACATAAAGTAAAACATACATGTACACCATACACATGCAAGTATAGGGTAAGTAACCATAAAATCAAATATATATCATCCATATAATTGTCATTATGTAAGCAATTGAAATCAGTATATGAAGTATGCAAACCATCATCATCAAAAGAATAACCATAAACACATAAAATATCTGAGTATAACGTATCTTATCAAATATATAATCCAAATATGTAACTATTATCAACCAAATTAGGTAACTGAGTACCACTAAATCACATTACATAACCATGAATGTTGGCCTAAAATAATTTGACAATATAACATAAAAGCAAACTAGGGGTAGGCACTAAATCCTCCCCCTAAACTTAGGCTTACTCCTGGAAACCTATAAACAAGTTGGTATATAAATCACATAATCTAGATGCATCCTCCCATGTAGCTGATGACTCATCGGTAGGGTCTCATTGAACCCTAACCTGCTCTAAGGTTTGACCCCTGAGGTTCAAATCACATTGTTGAAGAATGCACACTAGCTCCAAAGCCAATTTTTTGTCCTCTACTTGTAACACATTCCAATTAAGAACATGTATCACATCAAGAATATAATGTCTAAGAATAGAAACATGGAAAACATCATGTACACAAGCTAATTTGGATGACAATGCAAGATGATAGGCAATTGGACCTATCCTCTCAAGAATCTCAAACAACCCCACAAACTAAGGTACTAGCTTCGAACCCTTTCCATAATGGATTGGAATATTCTACAAATTTATTCTGAAGAAATCCTTCTCTCCAACTACAAATTTCTTATTCATCATGTGAGTATCTACATACTTCTTATGTCTGTCATGTGTTGTAGGCACATGCTCAAGGATGCACACTACATGTTGTTCCATATCTTGAAGCATCTCTGGCCCCAATAGGATGCGATCCTCTAAACTGTCTCAGCTCAATAGTGTATGACAACGATGGCCATACAGGGCCTAAAAAGGTGGCATCCCAATCAAACTATGATAACCATTATTATATGCAAACTCTACTAGATATAGATAATCCTCCCAATGAGCCTGTTGGTCCATAATATACATCCTCAACATATCCTCCAGAAACTGATTCACTCTCTCTATCTAACCATCTATCTTAGGATGATATGTTGAGATAAAGTTCAACTCAACTCCAAGATCATGCTGTAAAGATGTCAAAAATGTAGATGTGAAGACGAGACCCCTATCCAAAATGATCTTTTGAGGAATACCATGCAATCTCACAATGTCACACATAAAGACATTGGCTATTGAAATCACTCTATAGGATGACCTCATTGGTGAGAAGTGTGTCACCTTAGTCAATTGGTCAACAATGACCATGATAGCATCATGCCAATGAGAAATCATGGGAGATCCCACAATGAAGTCCATAGAAATAATATCCTACTTTCATGAAGGAATGAGATTAGGTTGTAGAAGCCCTCTCTAGCACTCAAGATACCTAGCAAAAAAATCAATGATATCATGCTTCATTCCTATCCAATAGTATAATCATTATAAGTCTACATGCATCTTCTTAACACCTAGATGTGTGGAGTAAGGTGCATGATGGGCCTCAAATAGGATCAATGCACGAAGCTCATCCAATAGTGGTACATAAATCCTCTTGGTATAATGTAAGAGGCCATGTGACTCTAGGAAATAGCCAAGGTCTTTCTGAATCTATCTCAAGGCACTTCTTGATACCAAGTATATGTAGGAAGTGCCCGATTATATGGTTCTTTAAATACACAGTAAGAGTCAACATTCATGTATCATGTCTCCTACAACTCAAAGTGTTGGCTACCACATTCTTCTTCCCTTGAATATAATTCACATCAAAGTCACACTTGCATAAAAACTCTATCCAACCCTTTCCCTAGCATTCATATTAGGTTGTGTGAAGATATATTGTAAACTATGATGGTCATTGTGAAACTCAATACGATGCCCCAAAAAGAAGTGTCTCCATCTCACTAGAGCATGACCAACTACAACTAGCTCAAGATCATGTGTGGGATAGTTCAACTCATGATCCTTGAGTTTGCAAGATTCATAGGCAGTCACACATTTGTCTTGCATTAGGACTGCTCTAATCCCTTCTAGGGAAGCATCAACGCAGACCATAAAATCACCTAGTGGATCAAATACGGATAGAATTAGTGTGCTAGTCAAAAGCTCCTTTAACTTCTAGAATGCTTCCTTTCACTTCTCTATCCAAATTAATTTCTTCCCCTTTCTCTAGAGGGAAGTGATGGTATGCAATTCTGGAGAAGTTCTGAACAAATATGCGGTAATATTCAACCAAACCCATGAAGCTACAAATCTTAGATACATAACTGGGTGTAGACCAATCTACCATCACTTGGATCTTCGCAGGATCCATTTAGATACCATCTCCTGAAATGTCATGTCCTAAGTATTGTACCTTATATTTAAAGAATTCACACTTCTCCAAATTGGCATATAGCTCATTGTCTCCAAGGTCTTGAAGGACTAACCAAAGGTGTCCCTCATGTTCTTCTTGGGCTCTAGAATATATCAATATTTCATCCAAGAACACAAGTAAAAAATGGTCTAGGTAAGAAAAAAATACTCCATTCATTTAGCACGTGAGTACTAATGGAGCATTTGTTAAACCAAATAAAATGACTTTAAACTTATAGTGTCCATAATGAGTGTGGAAGGTTGTCTTATGTATGTCAGCATCATGAATGCATAACCGATGGTACCCTAACTTTAGATATATCTTAGAGGACACTTTGACCCCCTTGATCTGGTCAAACAAGTCATTGATTCTTAGTAAAGGATACCTATTCTTAATTGTTACTCTGTTCAACTATTTATAGTTAATGCACAAGTGTAACAACCCATCCTTCTTCTTCACAAAGAGCATAGGTGCTTCCCATAGAGAAAATTTTAATCTAATACAATCTTTAGACAAAAGTTCCTCTGGCTGTAGACATAATTCACTCAACTCCTGAGTGGTTATCCGGTAAGGAGCTCTAGATATGTGCAATTCTCCTAGGATGAGGTCAATGTAAAAGTCAATGTCCCTCTTAGGTAGCATACGTGGGATCTCATTAGGAAAAACATCAATATACTCATGTAGGATAGGATGATCTAGGGTCTTCCTCCTCAAGTTCACTCACAATAATGGTAGACACTTGCAACCCTTTTGGATGCTTCACTTCAGCTACATAGCTGAAATTATATGGAGGGATATGGATCTCTGGATGCCTACAATCACAGAGTTCTTACCATGGTTATCCTTACACTAATTAGTTTTCCTCCTATAGTCAATGCTAGCTCTATGTAAGCCTAGCCAATCCATGCCCAACACTATGTCATATGAACCAAGGGGAATGACTTGAAAGGTCTACTCAAGTAATGAATCCTCCTAGGTCCAACTCGCACTACTACATGAGATATTTTATGGCTATCCTAGCTCCTGAAGCTAATTCCACCTACCAACCTATGTCTTGCTTAACCACCTTAAGCTCGCACTTTATAATTATAGAGGGTGATATGAAGGAATCTATAGCACCTCAATTGAATAAAATAGAAAGGGGTGTACCTCTGATCACTCTTGTAGTCTCAACTAAGGTACCTTGGTGATCTACTTTGTGGTGATCTACCACTATGAAAACTCTATGTGATCTCCCAATGCCACCAACTATAGGCTCAGATGTTGTTGGCCTCTGTTCCAATTATTGAGAAGTATGTTGTGGGCAGTTGGTTGCAATATGCCCAAACTGTCTATGTGATAAATACCATGTACCTCTACTAGAACCTCTCCCTATTGTAGGTGCACTAGATTTCTAATGATTGTCTCTATTGGAAAAAGAGTGGTTACTCTATATAGGCTAACTATACTAATTGTGCCTATTGTACTAAGAATTTCAAAAGTTCTGAGAGTTAGAACCACCACCATCACTTTGTGTTTGAGGGTAAGATCCCTTCTATTATTTTTGTTGTTATTGTTGACCTTGATTGCCTTTGGAGAAAGGAGGATTCCCATTACTATTTGTGCCATGGTTTTGTGTGCCCCTAGACCCTAATGGTGTATGTCTAGTAGCAGGTGCACCCACAAAACTACCATGTCCTGAAGTGACATTCTACTTTACAAGTATGGCCTAAGGAACTGCTTCCTTAAGGATCTTAGGCTGGAATACCTTTACACCCCCAATGAAATGGTTATTCAGTCCATGTATAAAATGTTGTACCAAAAGTAATGAGTTATCATTAATCCTTGCATAAGACATGAGTTCAAGGAACTTCCGCTCATACTCTACCACGATTAGGGTAAACTGTCTTAGATTATGAAACTCATATATTCGCTATTGACTCCACTCCCTAGGTAAGAAACACTCACATAAGTGCTCCAAAAATAACTCCCATGTGATGTTCTTCATATCTAGACCTAATTTCTTTTCCTCAATCTTCCAACATGTTGTTGAAAAGATCTCCAGGTAGATAATGACACCTACCTTTAATGTATGTATCTATCCAATGTGATCAACCAATTCTTCAAATCATACCCACTACCAACTCCTATAAAAGCTTTAAGCTTGAATCTTTGGAGGTCCTTCATCTAATTGGATTTGATAGCATCTAGCATGTTCCTTGTATGACCTCTCTTAGGACTCATGGATCTCTATCTCTCATCATTCCCTGAATTATGTGACTCTCCTCACTCAACCCTCTCCTAGTTAGGTAGGTGTTCTAAAATAATCTTCAATAACTACCTAGTATCATGTTCCTTAGAGTTTGCATGATGCTCTTCACTATTCTCCTCCCTGTTCTCTTCGTGAACAATACTCTCATGACTAGTCACATGTAAATTGATATCTCTACCTCACCCATGGCCTCTACCTCAGTCTAAGATTCAATTCCTCATAGTTGATCTTGTCCCAATCACCATCCTCCTACAACATCCAAGAAAAAGCAGCAAAATGCCAACACAATCAACAAAGACATACTACCTTAAAGAATAATCATAAGAAAAAATGTTTTGAAAACCAAATCAAGAGTTATTCAAGTTTGTCTTTCTCTATGTTTAAGTACATGAGTTTGAAGTTCAAGTTTTTCAAGTTGTAATATATATTTAAGTTTGTTTTTAGTTGAGTAGTTGTCATCTAGTAATGTTCCAATATACCCAGAGCTCTAAATGTAGAACCTTGGGCTCTGATACCAAATGTAATTGCTTGCCAGAGAACCTAAGAGAAATTAACCTATAATCTCACTATGTTTGCTAAACTTTTTTTTTTGAAAGATCAAAACAATCAAGAGATACAGAGTGGAGAAATAAATCACATACATACATAAGCAATACAGTAGCAGTTACATCTCTCAAGGGTTTCATAATGTTGAATCACACACATAAGCTTTTATCAGAATAAATTTGATAAGTAAACAAAGTCAATGTCATAGAATAACCACATGTACCAAAAAGCACATGAAAGAATATACAAGTACATAAGTTGCCACACCGCATAAGCAGAATGCATACTCATGCTCTACACACATCGTAGGATATGAAATGCTTAAATAATATACATCATGATAAGATACAACATCCAATAGGATCTCAAATGAATTACAATTTACCAAAATATGACCATATAACATAATCACATGATAAAAAACTAAAACAATTGAATAAGGTACATCTAACATCGACATCTAGTTATCATATCTAAATGGTATAAGAAATACTACCACCTGACCTCATGGAACCTGAATGACCCACTCTCACCATGCTAAGGAGATAATCTTAGTTCCAAAATGAATAACACTTCAAACGTCATAGGAATCCTGATAGCAATCTATCTCAAAGTTACCAAGTACACAAGTAACATCTAATTCAAGAGGCGACATAGACACGTAGGAAACCTAATATGTATGTGGTCCAATGTCATCACATGAGTCAACTCTAAGGTTATCTTGGTAGTCTCTTTGGACTCCAAACCCCTAGTGACTCTATACAACATCAATATCCTTTCTTATAGAGAAAGCATATTAACTAGGCAAGGTTGCAGCCAAGCATCCTCTCTACTCCCATCATAGTCCGTACTAGCACTCAAGGCATGGGCTAGGTAACATATTGACTCTTGTCAATTCATTTAAACCTTGTCAATGAAATGTTATCACTTATTAATACAACTTGCAATGGGTTAACTAGGCTACCTCTTTAGGGCTTTAGCCTCCATTGCAAGCCACTTCCAAGCATACAGATAGATAACCTACCCTCAGCTCATAAAAAAAATCTCATAAGCTCATAATAACCACATCAATCCTATACACGCATCTGGAAAGCACAAATAGATAATTGATCAACCCCCAAAGGTTATATCACAAAAATGACAAAACATGAGCTTACATAATAGAACTAGTTCTCACCACAGAAACACATGAATGCATCACAATGATTGAGAATGGAATAATCATGACTAAACAAGAATACATAAAAACATCATAAAAATAATCACTTCCCAAGTCTATGGTAAACATGCCTATCTAGTCAAACTACTAGGTTTTCCAAAACCCATCGCAAGATAAAACATGACATTTTGACATGTATTTAAAACAAGGGTAGTTATTTAGTCATTTTGGTTCTTTTTCTATATAAGTCCATAAAAATCTATTTGTGTCAATTTCAAGTTTTTATTTCATAATTGTTTCACAATTGGATAAAGGTTTCAAGTTTAGATTGATCAAAATATAAGTTTCATGTTTATAACTAAATGCATCTAGGCATTCCAAATAAACTACATGTTATTATAGTCCAATGATAATCCTCATGGAAAAATTATTTCATCTAAACATTACCTACAATTCCCATTGAATAATATTCTAAAAGTCTAACTATAGAATTTTGTTTAAAAAATATTTTATTTGATAAATGTTAATAATAAACTTTATTTAAAATCAATTAAAATAATATTAAATATCATAGCTACTAATAATCATAAAATTTAATATTAAAAATCATTTAATTTTGTTTATTGTTATGAATTTTTTAAAGAAAATAAAATATTAAAATAAAAACTTTATAATTTTTTTAATAAAAAACATAAATTGAAAAGCCCTTAAAAGGGTTGGCTACCTACGTGTGGTCCTTTAGAATTTGTCACAACAACCCTTGGCTATTTACACAGACTCAATAGTTGTTGTAGCCTCAACTACTCATGACAACCTTGGCTATGGAAGGAAGAGGGTGGAGGGGTGGGTCATGGCCTCTGCCTCCAAAATTTTTATTATAAATATTTTCTTTTCAAAGACAATGAACAACGAATACAACCAAATAAAAATAAATAAATAAATTGCCACAATATATTATTTACTATGGCAAGTATTATACACATATATAATAGATTCTAGAAAAATAGCTTGATGAGAAAAATAAACTCAAGTAATCAAACTTGTTCAATTCAATTCTGATTTTCATTTTCAAACCCTAGCTGGGGTTTTTATTTTTTATTTTTTTATTTCCTTTTTAAACTAAATTGATATCTTCTAATGGGGTTTTCAAATTGTAATTTACATAGGTTTTTCCTAATCAAGAACAATCCATTTTCCAACGAGGATTTTAGATTCTTTCTACCAGATATATATATATTTAATAGATTCTAGACAAGTAGTCTAACGAGAAAAATAAACTCAAGCAATCAATATTGTTCAATTCAATTCTGGTTTTCGTTTTCAAACCCTAGTTGGGTTTTTTTTTTCTATTTTTACTAAATTGATATCTTCTAATGAGGTTTTCAAATTGTAATTTTCATAGCTTTTTCCTAATCAAGAACAATCCATTTTCCAATGAGGGTTTAGATTCTTTCTACTAGATTTATAGAAATGGAAGCAACATAAATTTTCCATAGTAATATTCTCATTCTTACATGCACAAAGAAGATAGAGGATTCTTAAAGAATTTGGTTCAAATTCCTACCTCAAAGCTATGCTAACAAAAACTGATGAATCCTTGTGCACAAATTTCCCGTCTTTCAATCTTAGAAAAATTGCTCCTCCAAATCCTATGTTTGTAGAAATGAGCTCCAATCTCTTAATAACTAATTTAACTTTAACTAGGGTTTTTGGTTTACAAAGATGCAAAGGCCTCTTCCTAAAATAAAATTGTATCATTTTAATTTATTTAATCCCCCGTGCACGCTTTTTGACTTCTAATGCAACTTCTAGAGCCTTCTATTTGGTCGGTGGATGCCAACTAGCACTTTCTAGAATGTATTCCTAATCCTTAACCCTTCGAGGTCTATTTAAGAACATTTTTGGCATTGTAAAAGGCAGTCAGGAGTGGAGTTTGAGAGAAGGTATTGGGAGAAGAATTTATCTCTAGATTTATTCTATTGTAAGCCCTTAGGGCATGTTTTGGAGTTTGTTTCTCTGTACTAAGTGTACTAGCATATTTTCACAATTAGTAAAATTTTCCCTTTCCTGTTGTGTCCATTCTGTGCTTGGGCTATGTCTCCATCATAGGATAATTGGCTCAAGTTTAGGATTTGGACTTGAGAACTATCTCCCATCTTTTACCAATGTGATACTATGATAGGGCACACTCATCTTAGCAATCTAAGGAAGTCGATGCTCGATATCTACACTCTACATAAAATTTGAACATGTACATATGCATATATATAAACTAAACAAACAATGGTGAGGAGTGGTATATTGTGTAGATCTCGACTAGTAGGTAACTATGACCCCCTCCCTCAAATACATCAGATACGTCAAACATAAAGTAAAACATACATGTACACCATACACATGCAAGTATGGGGTAAGTAACCATAAAACCACATATAAATCATCCATATAATTATCATTATGAAAGAAATTGAAATCACTATATGGAGTATGCAAAACTTCGTCAACAAAAGAATAACCATGAACACATCAAATGCTTTAGTATAACATATCTCATAAAATATATAATCCAAATATGTAAATAGTATCAACCAAATCAAGTAACCAAGTACCATTAAATCACATCACATAACCATGAAAGTTGGCCTAAAAGAATTCAAAAATATAACATAAAAGCAAACTAGGGGTAGGTACTATATTATGTGAATGATTGGAGTGTGATAAGTTCCTACTATTAAGTGGTTTATCTTCCTACAACAATGTGATATGTACATGTTTAATCAAGATTGAGATATAATGAATGGATGATATATGAGATAAATGAATGTGCATGTCGTGTGCTCCTAACCCTCATTACATGAATAAGTCAACAAGAAGGAAGAGTTTAGCATATTTTTAGCAAGGTTTTACCAACTACTCGAACCGCGTCACACCACCATGAAGAAGGGAATTAAGATAGCATACAAATCTAGCTGAGTTTCTTAGTTTATTAGATGAATTAATTGTAATGTTTTTGTGAATAGTAAATCTAGGGGTTGAATTTCATATATTTTATCCTATGAGAGTGTGTGGAAGGCTATTTTTTTCTTGTTGAGGAAGTTTCTTAATGGCTCCTTAATGTAATAACTACCACTAGTTATCTTGCTAAAAATTATTAGAAATGTTCAGTGGAAGGAAAGTCATTTATATTCTTGGATATAATATTTTTTTCAAGTCATCTTCATATTAGCTAGGTAGAAGAGAAATAATTATTATTGAGTGGATGTAATCATTTTCTTAGCAATAAATTTTTCTGGCTTCCAGTTATTATGTGTAATCCATTTTAGATTTATGAAAAAAGAAGAAATGTTTAATATAAATTAATAGCTTGTAAAGTAGTTTGGATTCACTCATCCAAGGGAGGTTACTTGGTGAGTGAACCTTTACATTTGTCTCATTTTTATATTTGTTGTTCATATCCTTGTCTATTTCTACAGCGACATGGAAATAGTTTATGTAAGTGTTCCTACAACCAAGGCTAGAAGAGTAGTGTCTTTAAAAAAATATGAACCTAATTAGCTTTTATGTTCAATTATGTTTTTCTAAATATGGCTTGGATAGATTCCAATCCACCATTTACTTTATTTCAACTTCATTTCCAAGTAATGGTAGTATGACTTCAATAGATATTAGTACATATATTGTGCAGAGTCATTTCAAGCCCACATCCATAGGTTGATAAGATAAGTGAACCTTGTCATAGATAGATAATTTATCATCAAGATGTCTAATCTTTGAGTATGAAAAATATGCCTACTTATTGGTCTATATGCCAAAGCCAAAAAAAAATTGTGTTGTTGTTAGGGATAGTATCAAGCTAAGAACCCATTGAAGCCATTAGTTAAAGTTTTTAGATCAAGCTTTATTTTTTTTATCCAAGTTATTTTAGGTAGTATTTCTTTTGACAACTCATTCTATCTAACTTTAGTTCTCAAGAAACATGTATGATAAGAAGAGGGAGACCAAGGGATGCTTTTGGGAGATTTCTTGCAATAATGTTAATAACTAGTTAGGAGAAATCTTTGTTTATTAAGAAGAAGAAGAATAAGAAAACCCTTTTGTTGACGTTCCTCAAGACTTGCCAACACTCTCATCATCCTCAAAAGAAGAACCTTTTGTTCTGAACATCTTTAAGGAACCTATTGATCTCAACCCTTTTGTTCATATATTGGTTAGCCTGCACCTTAATCATCCTAATCAACCATTCAATCAGGACCAAGTAGATAATAGGCTAGCCATAATCATCTACCAACCAAAAGGCCCACCAAAAGGTCCACTAATAATTTAAGCTCCTACTTTCTCATTCAATATCACTAGTTAGTATGATAATAAAAACCTCAAAAACATACCAACTTAATCCTTGCCCAAATTTTAAGGCCTATCATAGAGGATCTTTCTACCTTCCTTTTTGAGTTTGACATCTTTTGTAGAAGTTATGACTACTCCACTATTGTCAATGGACATAAACTATTTTATGCAACTCCTAAAGAGTCAACATTAAGATGGTATATGGGGTTAGGGGGAAATTTTTTCCATGATTGGGATGACATAAAAATACTTTCTTCACAAAATACAAAGTTGCAGAGGGAATGATTTGAGGGGAGATGACATTTTTAAATGTTAGGTAACCAAGGGGGTGGGGGGTAGGGTGTGTCCAGTTATCTCATAATCAATTCCACATTTCACTATCATCAAAGAAATACATACATTAACAACAATAACTTCAACATATCCAACAACTTAGTATATATATCCAACTTAATACTTAACTCATACATCTTCTTTCTAAACAATTAGACAATTGTTCCTTGCTTTATTGATTGTCAGTGAACTTCTAGTAATTACTTAGGTATATTTTAGTTATTACTAAGCTGCTATAAACTGTAAAAACATGTAAATCAACTTGTAACACAAATAAAATTCACACAATTTTGACACTAATATTTAATGTGGAAACCCTGTTAAGGGAAAAAATACCTAGGACCGACAACCCAAAAATTTCACTCTTCTAAAGTGATTTCTATTAGAAGACTACCTTGTTAAAGGTTACATATACTTTGTTCAAGTGGCCTTGTTAGAGGGTTTCACCTAAAGACCATCTAAACCTTATCACTCACTGTCTGGGACTAAAAAGAGTGGCTTGATTTAAAGGACTTATAAACACCACTAATCGATGTTACCATGTAGGATTTCGTAGACTTGTTAGGTCCACTTGGTGCTTCCAACATTTGCTGCTATAATGGTTAAACTATAAATAGTATAAAGTGATATGTAAAAATAATAACCACCTTTTCTTGATCAAATCTTATTTCTAGCACTTCCTCTATATTTTACTCACTTGGATAACTCTATCTTCTACAAGCTTCTCATCTCTACTCTCCTCTGCTCGACTCAACTTGGCTCAAAACTTCTCTTTCAATAACTTTGCTCTTAACAAAAACTTTCAATCATATCTCTTTTAGCTTCATCAACTTTCAAACAATGTCACAATAAAATCATTACCCACTTCAAACCGATAGCCTAAAACTATCATTTTCTCCTCAAATATATTTCTCAATGCTTCGAGATCCTTCCATCTTATGTAGCTTAAACATAATTGTCGATATTAGGTTTACAAAAAAATTCCTTCATACAAAGAATTTAGACACATAGAAAATATAACTTTACATAAAACTTTGTGTCTATCCTTATCCTTCTTCATTTTCCTTGGTCAGATCCTTCTTGGTTTTTCTCTATCATTGATCTTGCAAAAAAAATCAACTCTCACATTAGACCTTCTAGAAATTTCCAAAATTTCCATCAAAATTTAGTCTCATATTCCAATTTCTCAAACATTTTCATCTAGATGTCACTCGGTAAACATTACTCAGGCAACATGTAAGTTGGTTAACTTTGACTCACTTAGGAAACACTACATTCTTCATTCCTCTTTGAAATCACATAGGAAATACTATAGTCACTTGGTGAATATAGTCTCCTTCCATTAACCTTGTGACTCAGTTAAGCTTGTGATCTTCAACATATTGTAACAATACATGATTGTAAATAAATCAAACCAATATTACATAATCATTGTCCAACTCATTGAAGTACCCATTTAATATCTTACATATCAACTCTTGGCTTCATCATACTTTTTTCAAATCCTCTTCATCAATCAAATGATATGGTACTTTTCTGAGATAGCAGAATGTCTAGCCAACTATGCCTTTGACATCAATGACAATATAACAATTGATATGACTCTTTTACATACATTTATAGCATCACACATTACAATATTAGTTGGGGATGACATTAAAATGAGACAAAATGATGATGAGATCTTGGAGGACTACATATCAAGGTTCATATTCATCTTACAAAATAATACTCATAATGAGTTTAATGAAGAATCATAGAAGTTTCTCTTTCTTAGAGGAATTCATGAGGGATGTACATAGGCATTGAACATAATGGAAGGAGGAGATGTCACCCAATAATTTTGGGGAATATAAAAAAGATATGTTTGAATTACTTCAGAGCTTCTATAAAGAAAGGAAGAGGAAACAAGCCAGACATTGGGAAATCCATTAGTACTAGTGTTTCAAGATAAGATATCACTCATTTTTTGTTTGATTTCAAGTAGCATATAATAAACAAAATGGAAACTTGGGTGTACATCATGTAGGATAAAAATAAACATGAGGAGGTTGAAGCTATGTTAGATTAATTATTCCCCCATTGTAGACAAAAGAAGGACTATAGATGAAAATAAGTGGCTAAATTGGAGGCTAAGAAGATGCCTATTGAGTTCAATCAAGTCCTAGGAGATAAGGAGTAGGTTTTTTCAATTGCTCAATGACAACCATGGGCTCAAATACAAGGTATTTCATAAGACCCTTTGTATTTTTCTAATCCATTGTCAAACTCTATTAGAAATTTGTGGAAATCATAGTATAATCCTAATGTTGAAATCTACCAAAATCAACCTTGGAATAACCATCAACCCTAATGGTCAATTTACTAAGATCATACGTGGAAAAATCCTCAATACAATTTACAACAACCTCAAATCATTTGGTAGAACCCCGAGACCAATAGAAACCTCCATAAGGACACTAGAAGCAATCAAGTCAGTTGGCAAGTGGTCAACAATGACCTAATCAACCATTTGGTTTCTTGCAACAACCTCAATAGAAAGCTTTGATGCCACCAAGCCTACCTCCTACAACAACTAATCATCTAATTAAATCTACTTAATTGCTAGCTTAACTAACTCTTAATCTAAAGAGTAATCCCCCATAGCAACAAATCTATGTGTTAAATATGAATCAACAACCCACATATGGATCTGTCTAATGCATTTTTCCTTACTACTTTGATATGGGTCAAATTACCAGGACTCTTGCTTGAGTTTTGGTATGAAGACATATTTAAGGGGATAGTTGGTTCATTTGGTGAACTCATTGCTATTGATAATGGGATGACTGCTAGGTCTAAACTATAGTGTGCCAAAATCTATGTGAAAGTTTCTCATTTGAAGAACCTAAACCAGAAGGTGGAATTAAATTCAAAACTTGGAAAATGGATGCAAGAGATAGTCTTTGAAGACCTTCCTAATGCTTCTTTTGTTTATAAGAAATAGTGCCACTGGGCTAAAAATTGTCTGATGAAAAAAAAAAAAAAATTGAAGCTAGTGAATTTGGAAAAAAGGTGGAAACTAAGATTCAATAAAGGGTGTGGAAACCCAAAGCTATTCCTAATAAGGATAAAGAGGAATGTGAAAATAGTATGAACCAGTTGGTTATCTATCAAAATGAAGATCTTTAATTGGAAGGTATTGAAGATTTAGAGGAGGCTAAGGAAGGAGAAATTCTTGAGGAAATAAGTGGTCAACTCGATGAGTTTGATATTTTAGAGGAGCCACAAAATGTAGAATGTCAGATCCTTTTGAGACCCCTATGTCAAGAGTTTTTTTAATTTTGGAAAGTGTTTTAGAGTCTAACTATATGGATCTAATTACTAACAAGAAAGAATCTAAATAGAATTAGGGTCAAAGGAATAAAATAGAGAAAAAATCTAACCCTAACACTTTACCAATAGGAGTTGAAACTAGGAGAAGTAAAATGAGAATTGGTTCTCTCAAGTTGAAACTGAACGTTGGAACTCTAGAGAAACCTGGTAGAAAATTTACTAGGAAGACAAGAGAAAGTGAAAGCTTATAGAATATTGTTGATGGGAAACATGCAACTATTCTGGATTTTACTCCTAAAAAGTTATAATGAAAATGATCACCTGGAATATTAGAGGGATAAATAATATTAATAAACTTGATATTGTTAGAAATTTTGTTAGAGAGCACAAACTTGATATTGTAGTGCTCCAAGAAACTAAAATGGAAAAAGACAAAGCAGAAAAGCTAAAATCTTTTAATAATTATGGTATAATGGCTAGTAGTTTTGAAGGTGCTTATGGGGGAATGATGATTTTGTGGAAGAAGTCATTGTTTTCTAGTACTTTTTTGGATACTAATAAACATTTTATGGTGGTCAAGATAAAGGGTTTTGCCCAAATTAACTATTGGTATATAGTTAATGTATATGTGCCCAATAACAAGAATTCTAGAAAAAAGTTTTGGGACTCTTTATCTAAGATTGAGAGTGGTGATTATTATGGAAGATGGGTATTTCTAGGGGATTTTAATGTTCCTCTTTATGAACATGAAAAAAAGGTGGAAATGCTAGTCAACTAGAAGGAAAACTATATTGAATGGACTTTATAAACAAGGAAGGATTAATGGACTTAGATCTTCAAGGGATTGATTTCACATGGAGTAATAAAAGAGTTAGAAATGATTACATCCAAGCTCACTTGGATAGAGTCCTAAGATCTCTAGATTGGACTAAAGATTTTGTGTGTAATTTTAGGGCTATACAGAAGATTGTTTCTGACTATTTTCCTCTTTTATTTCTTGCAGAAGCTATTCAAGCTAGGAATAACTTCTTGTTCAGATTTGAGAAAATGTGGATGCAACATCCATAGTTTGAGTATCGACTGGAAGAATGGTAGAACATTAATATTGAAGGAATGACTTTATTCTGTATGGCTTCTAAACTCAAAAATGTTAAAAAGAAAGTTTGGAATGGAATAAAAAATATTTTTGGAATATCTTTGAAAGTAAATCCATAGTTTGAGTATCGACTGGAAGAATGGTAGAACATTAATATTGAAGGAACGACTTTATTCTGTATGGCTTCTAAACTCAAAAATGTTAAAAAGAAAGTTTGGAATGGAATAAAAAATATTTTTGGAATATCTTTGAAAGTAAATCAAATATTCAAGATGATCTAAAAGTTATCCAAGATAGAATTCAATAGGAGGGATACTCGATGGAATTGGTAAAGGAAGAAAACGGAAAATTGGTGGAGTACCTTGACATTGTTTATAAAGAAGAGATCTATTGGAGACAGAGGTCCAGATCCATTTGGCTTAAAGAAAGAGATAGAAGTATGAATTTTTTCCATTTTCCACTTTGAAACATAGAACCAAAAATCGTATTTCTAGTCTCACTAAAGGAAGACAAAAAATCACTAATGAAAATGATGTTTCTAATGAAATAGTTTCCTTTTTCTATCCCTGCTATTGTCACATCTAGATATTGATGAAACTAAATAGATTGAGTTGTTGGATGCAATTCCCTATTTGGTCACCTTTGAGCAAAATAAACTACTATCTACTATTCCCAAGGGAGAGGAAATCTTCAAAGTTGTTTACTCGCTAGAAGGAGATAAGTCACTAGGGTCAGATGGATTCCTTGTGCTTTTCTTTCAGAAAGGGTGGAAATGGTTGGCAAAGATGTGTGTGATGCTGTCAAAGAATTCTATGGGGCTAAAAGAATGTTGAAGGAAGTTAATTCTACCTTCCTTTGTCTGATTCCAAAGAAGATTGGAGTCATTTCCCCAAATCATTTAAGACCTATTAGTCTCTATAATTCAATTTATAAGACCATTTCTAAAGTCCTTACTTTGAGATTATTGAAAATTCTATTGGAATAATTGATTAATTGTGTATTGTCTTTGATGTTACACAAAATGTTATATCATTGCGAGTCAGTGTATGTCTAGCTCACTCGAGCATTGAAGACTTTTTTTTGTGTTTGCCAAGCATTCCAAAGTTTTCCAAGTTTAGAAGACAGTATCTACTGAGTTCACTTGAGTGTTAAAGGAAATTTTGTGAAAGTTGAGTGTTAACCACACTCACTCTGTTAATGAAGGAAATATTGGATGGAACCAATGTTTATCGAGCTCACTCAGTTAAAAAAGGAACTTTGTGAATATGAAGTATTGACTAAATTCACTTAGTTAACATAGGAAAATCAATTCTGAGTTAGTATCTACCGAGCAGGGTCAGCTAAAAAATGATTTTCTTGTTTTGGCGTATCAAGTTTAATTGAATTTTCTGTTGGTTCTAGTTGACTGAAGTGATGAATATTAATTATTCTAATTTATATTCTAGCTGACTTGACAATATGAAAGATATAAATATAAGGTCAAGTTGAGAATTAGAAAATATATGCATGGAAAATAATTGAAGATTTAATGATGCTAAGAGGAAGCAAATCAGAAGGATAAGCAAAATATCCTTGTGGAGCTGAAAAGATACATTTAATCAAGAAGGATCAAGTATACAAGCCATAATTGAGATCTACAATCAAAAATTTAGTTGCATTCAAAATCAGGTAATCTCATTGTTACTCTCTAACCATTGTAGCAGTGATCTAAATCTCTTAATAGAGTTGGCTTAACAACTATTTGTAAATCCTCTAACAAGGTGGCATTTCTATTGAATTGTCCAAAGACCTCTAACAAGGCCACTCCTAACAGGGTGATTAAATCCTCTAACAAGGTCACACCTAATAGTGTGTTTTTTAACCTTTAATAGGGTTGGCTCTTAACAGGGCTCACTTTAGAAGAATGAAAATCAGTAACTAATTACAATTGGTGGCTTTTTCCAAATTAGGTTCCCACGTTAAATCTTGGTGTCAAATATGTTCATGCTATTTATCTTATATGTTTGCAACTAAGTTAAAGTAATATTAATCTCAGATAACATCTTAACATTTTTATGTTAAGTATTTGCCAAGCATTTTCAGTGTTTTTTGAGTTACAAACATTTTTTGTGTGTTTGTCAAGCATCATCAGAATTCAGTTTTTAGAGTTTATTTTGTACTGACATCTAAGAGATCTGGGATTTATTTTAGTGGTAACTAATTCACCCCTCCCCTCTTAGTTACTCCTCTTATATTTCCAACACCTTCTTCCTAATTTGATTTTTGAGCAACAAAATGGTTTTATTCTTGGAAGATAACTTATTAATTCTATAATTTCTATCAATGAAAATATCCATTCTTTATCTCTTTCTAAAAATTAGGGTTTTATTATGAAATTTGATATAGCTAAAGCCTATGATAGAATTGAACAATATTTCCTCTATAAGGTCTTAGTTTCTTTTGGTTTTAGTGTCAATGTGATTAAGCTTATTATGCAGATGGTTTCTACCACTTCTGTTGTTGTGCTTGTCAATGGGAGATCTACATTTTTTTAAAACCCTCTAGGAATTGAGGTAGGACAATCCTTTATTTGCAATTATCTTTACTATTATGGCTAATTTATTGGGCACATATATTAGGAAGTTGGTTGCCAAGGGGAAAATTTAAGGTTTGAGACCTTCGTCTCATCTAATTGTTTGTTCTCATGAACAATTTGTGGATGATACAATTTTATTTGGTAAAGATGATGTTAGGGAGGTTAGAAATATTAAAAAGGCCCTTAATCTTTTTTCCTCTACTTTTGGATAGCTGATTAATTGGAACAAGAGCTCTTTATTTTTTATATCAATACTCCTGCTTTCAAGCAGGGAAATATTGCTAATATTCTTGTTTGTTCTATAGGATCTTGTTTGTGTACTTATCCCAGGCTCCCCTTAGGGATTTCTCCTTTAGATAATTCTTGGGAGGATCTTGTTAAGAAATTCAATAAGAAACTTGTGGGGTGGAAAGGTAATATGTTGAGTCAAGCTGGTAAAGTTACTCTACTCAAAGCTTGTCTTCAAAGTATTCCTACTTATGCTTCGAGCCTCTATATAATTCTAGTTAAATTTGTAGATGCTATTGATAGTATTCAAAGGAATATTCTTTGGTCTAGAATAGAGGAAAAGAAGAGAATGGCCTTGATAGCTTGGGAAAAGATCTATAAACCCAAGTTGGAAGGTGGATTGGGTATCAAATCGATAAGAAGTATTAATAAAGCCTTACTTTCTAAACAAGGAAGAAGAGTGTATAATGATAATAAGGAATGGAGCTCCATTTGGAAACATAAATACCTTTATGAGGCTCCTTTTTGTGATTTTCTTTCTTACCCTAATGTTCTTTCATCTTCTGCTATTTGGAATGTAGTGCAGGGAGCTAAATTTTTTTAAAATAAAGGATGTAAATAGAAAGTGGGTAATGGGAGTAAAGTCAAATTTTGGGATGATGAATGGCTCTTGGATCATCCTTTGATTGAGGATTTTGAGGATTGGAATTTTTTTTTAATTTGTAAAAAGAGTTATGGTTATTTTGTGGAGAATTATTGGATTAATAGTGAATGGGTTAATATTGTTGAGATCAATCATGATTTTACTAGTGTCCAGTTGGCTTTGAATTCTTATAGACTTTATCTACAAAAAAAGGATATTATGGTATGGGGGATTGAACCTAGAGGATGCTTCAAGGTCTCCTCTATTTTTAGATCCGAGGAGAAATTAAATTCTCCTATGTGGGCTTAAGCATGGATTAAGGACTTATTCCTAAAAGCAATATCTTTTTTTGGACTATGCTTCAAAACAAAATTTTGACTCTGGATAACTTGCAAAAAAGAGGGGTTTATTTGGTCAATAGATGATTTCTTTCCAAGGTGGATTCTGAAGATAGGAATCACCTTCTTTTAACCTATAGGTTCAGTTAGAATGTGTGGAGTCATCTCCTTCACTACTAGAATAATGATTGGGTTCAGCATAATAACATTGATCAATGCTTTCAAAGTTGGACATGTCCCATAAAGGATGTAGATATTGGTTTTCTTTGGAAAGTTTCTCTTCCTCATCTCTTGTGGGGCATCTAGAAAGAGAGAAATAATAGAATTTTTAGAAATAAGGAAACTCCTAATTGGGTTTTGGGTCAAAATATTATCAAAGCCATCAAAGAGAACTTCAAATATAAGAGGAAAATGCTTCATGTTACCCAAATAAGTAATCCTATGAATGAGAAAGGTAGTAAGATAAAATAGGATGACCAAAGACAATATGTAAAGTGGAAATCTCCACCTTTGGGCTAGATAAAAGGTAATTTTGATGGTTCAACTAAAGGTAATCCTGGAAAAGTAGGATGTGGGGGTATTTTGAGAGACCACTACAGTAGGGTAGCGGATGCTATTGCAATACCTATAGGCAAGTCCACTAGTCATAAATCTAAGGCTACGACTACTTTGTTCACCATAAGGATGGCTGTGGAATCTAGATTTTAGAATTTATGGTTGGAAGGAGATTCTCTTAATATTATTAACATGCTGAATAATAATAGTCCGATAACTTGGATTATTGATGCAAGTTTAATGGAAATAAAAGACCTTATGAAATTTTTTGATAATATTTTTATTTTCATATTTTTTGTGAAGGCAACAAAGTCGCTGATTGGACTGCAAATTAAGTGGTGTATAGGGAAACTAAGCTGAGATAGCAAGATGAACTAAGCAAGGAGGTTGAGATAATGACAATTGTTAACTATGAAAAGATACATGCTATAGAAGGGAGGATCACTCAATATTAAGGAATTTATGAGGGGAAGTGATGGGTTTATAATAGATTTTCTATGAATCCCAAGGAGGTACCTTTGTGCAATTATAGATTGTACTTGGCACGTATGTAGGGTTAAAATTTTCTTGGAAATCAAATACACTTTACATTTTTTTTGTTGATTTTCACTTCTTCGAGTAGTTGTAGGTGCAAAGATGAATTTAAGATGGAGGGGAACCAAGAATGCATGAGCCGAATAATTACAAGGAATGGAAGGAAAATTTGCCAGTGTGGGATATACTACAAAAAGGGAAAGTAATGACATATATTGAGAACCTCTATAGGTTTAAGCCTCGCATTACAAAGTATTTTTTCAAAAAATGGATAGAAGATAGGGTTACACTGCATGGGGTTACTATGAAACTATAGGAGGAATTTATTGCTGAGATTATGAGTCTTCAAATGGAGGCACTTAATTTTAACAAGAAGACCAATATTTCAAATGGTGCCTTCAAGAAATTCCCAAAAAGTGATGAAAAGGAGAAAAGGCTGGAAATGTTTTACTGTGCATTTGTGAGTATTTCATCCTTGATGGTAGATCTAAGAGGGTCCACAAGTTTCATTTTGTGTTCATAAATAATTTTAGGTACAAAGATAGAGTCTCTTTCCCATTTTATTTAAAATACTCTTTGATTCAAAGTCTACAAACCCATAGGAAGAAGGAGTCACATCTCATGCTCCATGAGGGTTTAATTTTACTTATTGAAAATTACTACAAAAATAAGGTTGTTAAACCCTCTCTAGTTGTGGAGAAAAAGCAAAAAGTGACTAGTAATGAACCTCACTTAAATAAATTTAAGGTTAAAAGTGAGGAAGGTACTAGTTATAACAAGAGTACAAAAAAGGGCAATAAAAGGGAGATTAAAAAGAAAAATGTGGAGGAAGTTACAGATTCTAAAAATTCTACTAAAGATGATGCTAAATCAGAATTGGAGGGCCTCAGTTCAAACTTGGATGGTTATTCTGGGAGCAAAGGCATGTCTACCAGCAAGGATTATGTGGAGGATAGTAAAGATAGGAAAATTGAGTCAAATATAGGGTCAAAGCTTTAGGGGATGAAGGGGGGAAATAGAGTGATCTCCCCTCTCCTTCTAAAAGGAATTCCAGTGAGAAAAAAATGGACATGGATACCAAAAAGAATAATGAGGGTAAAATCCTTATCATGAAAGAACACAACTTGAGAAAGGATAATAAAGATGAGCCTAATGAGAAGCAGGACACAAACACTAGGCTCCAAGTCAATATAAAGGAGAATAAGGATATGACTATTGACTCTGCGAAAAGGGTAGATGATGGGTGTAGGGATGAGTCTCCAAAGTTATCTTTGTTGGAAATATGAATGTTGATGATATTCCTATGGGATCTTATTATAGAAACGTGATAAGATCATTATCATGATGATATGTTGCATTCATGACTGTGTTTGTCATTAATGTAAGTATAGTAGTCTTTTGTGGTATTTGACAGAAGAACAATGGTAAAGATCAAGTTTGTATTGATAGATCATTTAGTATTTTCACCAATGAGGTTAAAGGGAGATACTACTAAGTGTCTTGCATATGCAACTAACCTCAAAAGACAAAGATATTAAGTGTAGAAGAAGTTATGCAAGTTTTGATGAAGATTGTTTTGTGTTAGAGTTTATAGAAGCATGTTCTGGTAAACTCGTTATATCTCTTAGCAGAATTATTATTATGAGAAGTAAGGTTAAAGGCATGATGATGTGGATAAGCTCACTCATCATAATATTATAGGTACGAAAAATTATTCAAGTTACAAGGTGACTAATTGAAGTTATCGCTAAGTATAACTTATTCTTAATGAGGTCCTATAATAATTAATTGAGAAGGTGTAATAGCCAACTTAGGGAATTATGTTGTGGATTTGGTATAAAGGAAGGACATTTTTCTTTGATTGTATGTGATTATATGGATGATTGTATGAAGCACAAAGTAAGGAATAGAAGAGAAACAAGTTAATTGCAAAGATAAGAAGAGTAGAGCAAAGTTGGAGAAAAACTTTGTTGCTGAGGTTTTATTTAGAGATCCAAAGTTTGATACTTGGATCCAAGGTTTGTGACCTAGTCTACAAGGTTTGATAGTGATTGGTCTAGTTGATAGGATAGATGAAAGAGGATAAAACACAATATGAAGAATTATTCTACAAGGAATAGTTGAGAGATTAGTTGGATAGTGAAGTTCAGTGGTCTTGCCCCAAAAGCTGTTTGGACAGTGGGTCCTTCTACCTTCTATAACTCCTAACATGGTTGGCACAACTCCTAATAAGGTTGGAATCTCCTAACAAGGATTCAAAGTATCCTAATAGGGACTCTTATGTATTGAATGTGTTTATAGACTCATAATAGGGTCCATCCTCTAACAAGGAATATATATATCAATATATCTTTGTGGGCATCATTTTCACTAAGGTTTTCCCTCTGATCAAGGGTTTCCCTAGTTAAAAAATCTGGTGTAATTGTGTATGTGCATCTTGTTATGGATTTTGTTTACTTTGGTTCTATGGTTAAGATTAATTAAGGTTGATAATTATTTTAATTGGATAATTGATTCACCCCCCCCTCTCAGTTATCTTGGTGGACTATTATTTCTAACAATTGGCATCAGAGCATTAGGTCCTTGAAGATAAAGTTTAACAATTTTGGGAGATCCATGACGAACATATTTAGAAAGGATAGTCTAAATTTTTTTGGAAGGAAAAGATGAAGACAAATTTGTTGTGTATGGTTCCAGGATATTGGATCTTGACAAAATTAGATAAGACAATTATTCCTGAAAGTGCACTCGAATCTTGTATCAAGGGTGAGAGGGAACTTTTCATGTGCAACATGAGAGCTAGAGAAGCACTGTTGTTTGCATTACAATCGGGTAAGAACACTTGATACTTCTCATAAGATTTGGAAAGCTTTGGGAAATAGTTTTGAAGGTGATGAACATTCTAAGCAATTGAGGCTACAAAGTTGGATTTGTGCATTTCAAGATGCTAAAATGATGGAAGATGAATCTATAAGAACATATGTAGGTAGAATATCAGAAATTACTCTAGGTATTAGGTCTTAAGGAGGAACCAAGGAAGATGATGAGGTGATCTGGATGACAATGAAGAGTTTAACGCCACCATTTAAGAGGGTAGTACAAATGATATAGTTTTTGTTCTCTTGTACCAAAGATTTTACCAAAGAAACATTACTTGGGAGACTTGAAGTAGTTGAGCATGAGCTTAGATAGTTGAAATAATTGTCTAGAATAGAGACAACTTTCAGTGCCCTAAACATTCAACCTAATATATCAAGGAGCACAAGTGCTAGAGGAGATTTTTCTAGCATTAGTATATTTGCTAAGGATGAAATGATAGAATGAGTATCCCTTCTTGTAAGAAGAGGAAAATATGGTAAGAAAATCTTTAAATGTTAGACTTGTAATGAATTTAGTCATTATGCATCTAAGTATCCTAAAAGAAAGAAAACTTATCAAGGAAAGTTCAAACCTAGAAGTGATAGAGATTGTTTGTATGCTAATAAAGAAGTTGATTCTAATGAACAAGTAGTAAGTACTAGTGATGATGAAATAAGATTTGTAGCTATTAAAAAAGAAAGAACAGAGAAAATGGTTTTGGTATCATAGGTTGAAAATAAATCTGATTGGATAATTGATAGTGGTTGTTCACATCATATTATTGGTGATATGAACAATTTTTTTGACTTCAAAGGTTATGATGGAGGCATTGTCAAAGTTGGAAACAATGCATCTTGCCATGTTAAAGGTATTGGATCTATAACTCTTGACGGTAAGGCTAACAATGAGGATGTATATTTTGTTGATGGTTTGAAACACAATCTTTTGAGTGCTGGACAACTAGTGGATAAAGGTTATTAGTTACAGTCTACACAAAAGACATGCATGATCAGAGACAAAGATGGAAAGGTAATTGGAATAGGAACCAAATCTAGAGGTAAAGTATTTCAGCTGAATCCCACTAAAATGAAATGTTTGGTTGCTAAGGTAGATGATAGTTGGTTATAATATAAGAGATTTTGACATATAAACTTTGATAGCATTGTGAGAACTAGCAATACGTTTGTAGTTAGAGATTTACCTAAGATTGTAAAGCCTACTAACATAATTTGCAAGGAGTGTGTATTGGCAAAGCATAATAGAGCTTCTTTTCCCAACAAGAACTTTACCACTACAACAAAGTTGGAGATTGTGCACATAGATCTTAGTGATCCTACAAAGACTAAAGTATTCTATAGTGAAGGGTACTTCATGATTATTGTTGATACTTTTCTAGAATGATGTGGGTTGCATTTCTTAAAGAAAAATCTAAGGCATTTGACAAGTTCAAGATATTCAAAAATAGAGTTGAGAATGAATAAGGTATGAAGATTAAATGTTTAAGATTAGATAGAAGTGGAGAGTTTATTTCAAATGAGTTTAACATCTTTTGTGAAGACAATGGAATCAAAAGACAATTTTTTGCTCTGAGGACCTTTGAAAAAAATGGCATTATAGAGAGAAGAAATGGGTCTATAACATAAGCAACAAGAGCTATGTTAGCTAAGAATGATGTATCCAAGAAATTTTGGAGAGAAGCTATGAATACAATAGTCTACACTATGAACAAAGTGAAAATAAGGAAAGACATGAACAAGACCCCTTATGAACTATAGTTTGGTGACTCACCTACAGGTCAATATTTTAGAATTTTTGGCAGTAAATGTTATATCAAAAGAGTTGATGATGTTGGTAAATTTTATGCAAGAAGTGATCAAGGTATGTTTCTTTGTTATTCTTTGAAAAGCTGAGCTTATAGATGTTATAATTTGAGAACTAAGACTACTGTTGAAAGTGAAAGTGTAAGAGTTGATGAGAAATTCAAGATACAAGAAAGAATAGTTGACTACAATTATGATGATGAGAATGTTGTTACTATACCAAGGAATGATGAAGTATTCTATGAGACTAACAATGATTTGCAAAATTAAGGAGGGATAAGGAAAGAACAAAGTTTGGAACCTAGAACAAAGCTAAGAGTTGAGATAACAACTCCTACTTATAGTAAGAATATTAAAAAAATATCCACCAGAGTAGATCATTGGTAGCAGAGATAAAGGTGTGATGACAATAAGAAAAATTTATGAAGAACTATGTCTAATATCTCAAGTAGAACTAGAGAATGTAGATTAGGCATGCAAAGATGACTATTGGAAGCAAGCGATGAGAGAAAAATTAGATCAGATAGTGAAGGGAATTGGTCCCTAGACCAACTGACAAGAATGTGATAGGAAAAAAATGGGTATTCAAGAACAAGATGAATGAACAAGGTGAAGTTGCAAGGAACAAAGAAAGATTGGTATGTAAAGGTTACTCATAGCAATAAGGAATAAACTATGATGAAACCTATGCTCCCATGGCAAGAATTGAAGCAATAAGGTTATTCTTAGTCTATGCAACACATAAGAAATTCAAGTTATATCAGATGGATGTCAAGTCAAAATTTCTAAATGGAGAACTTGAAGAAGAGGTATACATAGAACAACTTGAAGGTTTTCCTTTAAAAGATGACAATAATATGGTATGCAGATTGAAGAAAGCATTGTATGGATTAGAACAAGCACCCAAAACCTAATATGCAAGGTTGGACAAGCATTTGACAAAACTTGGATTTAACAAAGGTATGGCAGACAATAATCTATATTGGAAAGAAATATATGATTTTTGTAATATTTGTTGATGATATCATATTTGGAGGAGATGATAATGAAAGTAACAAGTTTGCAGAAGAAATAAAGAAGGAATTTGAAATGAGTATGATAGGGGAAATGGAATGCTTCCTAGCATTACTAATTGTGCAAGATAAAGAAGGAATTTTATTTCTCAAACTAAGTATTTGAAAGATCTATTGAAAAGGTTTGGTTTGGAAACATGTAAACTAGTTGGAACACCTATGGTAACTAGACACAAATTATGTAAAAAGGATGAAACACCTAGTATTGAGCAAAAGAAGTAAAGATCTATGATTGGAGGATTGTGATATCTGACTCACACAAGGCTAGATCTAGAAAATGTAGTTGGAATTGTTACAAGATTTCAAGCCGATCCTAGAGAAACACATTATGCAACAGTTAAAAGGATATTAGATATCTGAAGGGAACTCCAGAGTTCATATTGTGGTATGAAAGATTAATGATTTTACTTTATATGCTTATACTGATGTTGATTAGATAGGAAGTATGGATGATAGAAAGAGCACCAGTGGTGGAGCATTTTTTCTTGGAGGAAGATTGGTTTCTTGGTTAATTAAAAAGCATGATTGTATCTCATAGAGTATCGAAGGTAGAATATGTTGCAATAAAAAACAATTGTAATCAAGTTGTTTGGATGAAGTAGATACTAAAGGATATAAGGATAGAATTCATTGAACTTATTGTCATACATTGTGATAACACAAGTGTTGTGAATATGCCAAAGAATCTAGTATTGCATTCTAAGACTAAGCACATTTCTATCAAGTATCACATGTTGAGAGAGAAAGTTGTAGAAAAGGAAAATAGATTGGAGTATGTAAGCACCAAAGAGAAGATTGCAAATATTTTCACCAAGCCTCTTCCCAAAGAGAATTTTGAGTATTTGTAAGGTATGCTAGGGGTTATACTCCTACCTACATTAGAGTAGATGATGCAAGAGTGCATCAATCTAGTGTTGTAGAGCACTATTGTTTATCTAGATAGAACGCTGATGTTTCTTGTGTGGGGGAGTATCTGTGATGGATAGAGTCATCTAGAAATCTTGATGGATGTTGTTTTGAATAATGTATTTGGACACTTGAGCAGGTTAGAGATAGTTTTTGCATAGATAGATGGTTGTTGAAAACCTTTTGATGTTGATGTCAATGGAGGAGAGATTAGAACATGAAAAACAACTTGATATAGAGTACATTGAAGGGAGAGATCACAAGATGATTTTTTTTTTGATATAGAGTACATTGAGGTATATCCATGGGGGAGAATGATTGATGAAGAGGATTTGAAAAGAAAGGATAACAGTCTTTTACAATTAGTATTTTTGGAACTAGATGTTTTTCATCTATTTTTCCATCAATGCCAAAGGGGAAGATTGTTGGAAATATGAATGCTGATGATATTCCTGTGGGGGAGTATTGTAAAAATATTATTAGATCATTATCATGATAATATGTTACATTCATGACTGTGTTTGTCATTGATGTCAACATAGCAATCTTCTGTGGTATTTGACAAAAGAATAATGGTAAAGATCAAGTTTGTACAGGCAGATCATTGAGTATTTTCACCATTGAGGTTAAAGGGATATATTAGTAAGTGTCTAGCATATGCAACTAACCTTGGAAGAAAAAGATATTAAGTCTAGAAGAATTTGTCCAAGTTTTGGCGAAGACTATTTTGAGATAGAGTTTACAGAAGCATGCTCTGGTAAACTTGTTATATCTCTTAGCAGAATTGTTATTCTAAGAAGCAAGGTTAAAGGAATGTATAAAACATGTTAGTGATGACATGGCTAAGCTCACTTTCCATAATATTACACATAAGACAAACTATTCAAGTTACAAGGTGAGTAATTAATATTATCACTAGTATAATGTATTCTTAATGAGGTCCTATAATAATTAATTGAGAAGGTATAATAGCCAACTTAGGGAATTTTTTTATGGATTTGGTATAAAGGAAGGACATTTTTCTTTGATTATATATGATTGTATGAAGCATGAAGAGTGGAATAGAAGAGAAACAAGTTAATTGTGAAGATAAGCAGAGTAGAGCGAGGTTGGAGAAAAACTTCATTACTAATGTTTTATTTAGAGATCCAAAGTTTGATACTTGAATCCAAGGTTCATGACCTAGTCTACAAGGTTTGACAGTGATTGGTCTGGTTCATAGGATAGAGGAAAGAGTATAAATCATAATACAAACAATTTTGTCTTTCTCTAGAAGCTATTTGGATAGTAGGTCCTTCTACCTTCTACAACTCCTAACAAGGTTGGCACAACTCCTAATAGGGATTCTTATGTATCAAATGTGTTTATAGACTCCTAATAGGGTCCATCCTCCAACAAGGAATATATATAAATATATCTTTTTGGGGATCATTCCCACTGGGGTATTCCCTCTAATCAAGGGTTTCCCTGGCTAGCAAATCTAGTGTAATTGTGTATGTGTATCTTGTTATGGTTTTTGTTTACTTTGGTTGAATGGTTAAGATTAATTAAGGTTGATAATTGTTTTAATTGGATAATCGATTCACATCCCCTCCCCCCCCTAGTTATCTTGGTAGATTATTATTTCTAACAATCTTTCCTTCACATTGCCAAGCTCAAAGCTGAGGCATCCCTTCAAGCTAATTCTTGGCTATACAATGAGATAATGGCGCTTATAAAAAAAAAAATTGGGGACATTCAAAAAGAGCTATATCACGAACATGCTATGAGAGCCCATCTAGAAAACCAAGTTGGTAACATTCCTGACAAACTTAAGGAGTATGAGATGGAACTTTATCAATTAATTAAGGATAGTAGGCAGAGGATGGAGCTGGTTAGTTCTTGTCAGGCCCAGATTTATAGGAAAAAAAAACATTTTTTTTTTGAAAGTACACTCAAGTTACACTTTGATATTAACATGTTTTCAACTTGATTATCAATTGGTTATGTGTTTGAGGCACATCTACTCAAGGTCCTTGAGTAAGCATTAAGACTAGAAGGGATGGTGCACATTGACACATACTATTATCTCTACTCGAATGTACTCTCTTAAATAGGTTAAATTAGTATAGGTTAATGTACTTGATGGTTTCGTGATACAATAACATTTTCCAACTAGGCCTTAAGCATCTCAAGGCCATACACTTATGATGCATGTGCCTATAGGATGTGGTTAGAGTAAGTGCATCATTCTAGTTGGTGATAGGGGTAAATGGCTCATCCCGTTCGATATTCTAGAAGCACAAAATAAATAATTTGAGGAAGATCATGTTACATCTATAAGTATTCGTGTTATAATACATGAGATAGAAAATTAGAAGGGAACAAGTGTCTTCAAGACCTTGTCCTACAATTATCATTATATAACATTAGTTTAATCTAGCAACCTATCCTTGGGGAGACTATTGTATTTATAAAGTATCGTAGGAGACCTCTCTGAAGCACAAAGATCCCCAGTGAGTGGTATTAAACACAAGCCTACATAATAAACATATATTCATATTTACTATCAAGCATTGTATAGCTTTATTTACACAATGTATTGTATCCAGAATGCACAGTATGCACATCAAGATTATGACTCTTAAATGAATGGTTCCTATATCTTTGTTCCACCTTTTCTATTATATCACATACCTAACACATGTATAGCATTTGGATCTTCATCATGCTTTATATATCACATGTATAAAAATGTGTGTTAATGATAAAATGTAGTACTTAATCTTTACACTTAACCGCTCATGACAACTATAAAGTATAGCATTTAAATTATTATTCAAAGATTCCACTACATTAATTGCATAAATTTCTAATTATTTCAACTCTAATTATGCTAGCTACTAATTAATTTATCTAATCATGTCATTGCATGACTTATAGAATTTACCATCCTTACTTATTTTAACACTACTACTAAATTTTAATACTAACTATATTAATTTTACACTTCATAATAGCACAAATCCCTAAATTACTACCTAGTTTACTTACTAGCCAACTAGCACATCTAAGCATATTTTAATGTTAACAAGTATTCTACTTTCTAAATACTTAAATAATTTCCTACCTCTAACTACTCACTAATCCTAACTATTCACTACTCTAAATACCAAATCCCTAAATTACTACCTAGCTTACTTACTAGCCAACTAGCACATCTAAGCATATTTTAATGTTAATAAGTATTCTACTTTCTAACTACTTAAATAATTTCCTACCTCTAACTACTCACTAATCCTAACTATTCACTACTCTAAATACCAACTACCCCATACCTTACACTTTACACTACCTTTTTCCTTACCAAAGCCCAGGCCCACATCATTCCCATTTAATAGCAGTCCATCTTAAAGCATGAGCCATCATGACCCCTTGACTTTTCCCAACCATTATAACCCATGAAAATTTATCCTTAACCCTTACTATTCTTATTACCCCACCCATTTGATTTTCCCAATTCCACACATGTGGGAGCCCCATTCTGATTTGTTCCCTAAGCATGCAAGCGGAGGGGATGTGAAAGGCAAGGAGGGAGAGGGAAGTTGGTGTGGTGGGACCCCTTGTCCACTTGCATCAAGAAAGTGTGGCCCCTAATCCCTTAGGCCTCTAGTGTGACATAGTGTGGTACTATGTCATGTCTTTTACATTATTATTATTCTATTATTTTTCTTTCAAATTTTCTTTGAAAAAACCTAGCTCATGCTCATAGGTCGATGACTAGAGGGGAAAAAGGGGTGTCTTGATATGATTTATGCATCAGTATGGTGTACTTAGGTATGAATATGAAATTGACTATGTTGTTTTTTTTTCCCAAGTGATTGCCTATGTTATGGTCACGTGACCCTATTGAGGTGAAGTTTTAGATGATATCATAGTATATTACTATTATTTTTGTGAGAGGTGCATAGTTTGTAATATATTTCTTTTTATTCAAAGTGAAGGATTCCTAGAGAATATTCTTTGGCATTATTTTATTGGACTATAATAGAGGGGTATTATTTCCAACTCCCCATATAAAGTCCAGAGAAAAAATATGCATCTACAACAAATTTCTCTCGTGAATATTTTATGACAACTTATCTATTGGTCCCCTTTTTTTGCTACTCAGCTATGGTATAGTGAAATTTGTTAATTTGATGTTATTTTAACATGACAATTTATATATCTAGATTGATAAATGTAACAACTTTACTTGAACAAAAAATTTAATTCCATGTAGTGCATGTGAGAACAACATCCAGTATGAACTATTATATTAATTCTTCCTACCTATGATGGTACTTGGAATGAAGTTTCTTATTGACATCCTTCTCCATGAAATCCCTTAACTATGGAAAACTTTGAAACACATTCTCTTATCATAATTTCAAATGAATGCAATTTTACATTTACTTGCTCATTGCTTGAACATTCAAGCACACTGACTATCCTTCAGAAGGAATCTCTTATATGTAAAAACATTCTATGACGACATATCTATTGATTTAAATTCATAATCAACATGGGAATAAATAATTCATCCACATAATCACTTCTTAGACTTCATAATAATTAATAGTCCTTTACATGAGAATTCTTTCTTTCTCTCATTTATACAATGATAAAAAATAATAATTTCTATTTCAATGCAACTATGTGCATATCATTGAGTCTTATAATGTAGCTTCCTATGTCTATATTCTAACTTCTTGAATCACTTCATTGATCAATTCTTCACCACAACATACAAAAGATGAAGATCTCACTTTTACAATATAATACACAAAAGAAACGGGTGGAGGGTTCCACTTTCACAATGCAATATACAATCACGCATAGAGGATTTCATCCTTTCAAATACATCAACCAAATGGAAAACTTCTTCCTTGGATCCAATGAACACCAAAAACTACAAAAAAAATTTACACAAGAACCATGGAGGCTCACCTCCCATCCTAGGCTTCTATGAAGCCACCTACCAAGCAGGGGAAACAAGTCCAAATGGGATACACACATACAATATTTGATAATGCATGAGAAACATACAAGACAACACATAAAACTCCCTTCCAAGTTTTTCACATTGATTCACCATTGGAATCATTGACACATTGGGTGAAGGTGGACTCTTCAAAGAGGAGAACGTCATATCCATAACACAAAATCAGATTGCAATTTTTTCTTTTCTTTTTTGCCTCTCAAGGCTATCATCAAATCTCCTCCTTACACATACACTTATACCTCCAAAACAAAAAAAGGAATATGGCTTCAATGGAGCCCATACTCCATGAAAGAAGAATATCTCCTAACCATGAGGTAGATTTTCTCAACTACAATGTTGAGCCCAACTAACCCCTTCACCCAAGACTTCTCTTCCTTCCCAAGGGTGAGTGAAGTCTTCACACCCATTAACAACTTGACATTCAAATTAAGAAAAAAAGAAAAAAGAAGATCAACAAAGAGAGAGCCAAGAAAATCCCATGAACACAATACACATTCACAACATTACAACACAATACCAAAATTTACAATACAAAGATCCACAATACAATGCATGATCCCATAACAAATGCTCCATGTTTGCAAAATCATTATGCAATTCTAAAAGAAAGAAAATGGTCATGGTATGAGCACCAACCTTGGTCCAAGAGAAAAGCAATGATATTTGTTGTAGAGCTCCCCCAGTCTCCCTCCAAACCCTAACTGCCTCTAAACTTAGAGAGTGGGTGAACACCCCACTAGTTTGTCCAAGACTCTCTAAAAAGACCTTCCCACTAACTATTTTAATAAAAACACCAAGCCACTTCCCCTTACAAACTTGTCCTCCCCCCTAAATTTGCTAATTTTGACTTAGTGGAAACATGGGAAAAAGCTCATGTGACAACTCCATTTTCGAATTGATGGAAGAAGGCATTGGAAAGGGACCCCCTAGGCTACCTAGGCATCAACATGGTCAAAATTAGGTCCCTAACATGTTATACTATCACATGGATAGCTATTTTTCACACAAAAGGCACTTTGGGACCACCTAATGATCCTTCAAAACCCTAGTCAAGTCTAATTTTGAACTTCTTTTGATTGTGACTCATCCTATCCCTTCTCAAGTGGGTTTCCTTACTCATTAAGAGGATAATTAGTTTTAGGGTAAAACGCCACCATGACCAAAACCCTAAATGACATGTCAATAACACACAAAATCCACAAGTGTCAAGTGACACATAAAAGCATGTTACGGATTATCTTGACATGTCCCTAATGCATCTTTTGAGATTAAAAATTGCACACACAAACAAGCTTACTTTTACAAAATAAAATACATCACAATGAGGCTTTTGAATCTTCCAAAGATTCGCCTTGGCTAAACCATGTTCACATAGGTTTGGAATTTATTTCTCTCAAAAATTTCCATGGTTCCACTTCCTGCACACTAAACTCGAGCATCAGTAGTTCAAGGAGGTCATATAAAATACATATCATAAATGCATAAGAATTAAAATATTATGTAATCCATATTAACATAATTCAATGGAATTCCTTTACTTAATCATTTCAATATAAACATTTAAAATGTTAAAATATCAAAATCTACATATCAACATTAATATCTAATCAAAATTCATTTCCTATCATAGTGATTGAATGTTGAATCTATACCATTAATTCAGTCATCATGGAAATAAGTTCCAAATACATTTTTAGGTCAAAATCATCAAAATGAAAACATCTCAACTAATATCTTTTGATTCAATTAAATATCATTGAGTTTTTGTCAATATCCCATTATCATTATGAGATAATTATAAAGTGTATCAAATATGTCAGGCAGATAGGATGCTTGCATAGTCATGTCACATAGTTTCAGGATCCAATCATAGAATAAATCAATTATATTTTATTGGTTCATAAAATCTTTCTTTATAAATACCAAGACAATCACCTAATTGACTCATCACATTACATCTTATCAAGTTATTTCATGTAGATCTTCATCCAATTGTGATAACAATTTTCATCTTATGACTATTAATATTATTTGCAAGAGTGGGTGTCGATTCGTCTTCCCATACTAGCCATCTAATTTAATTTTCTTAATTGGCCATCAAATATTAGAAACCCATCGACATAGTTTTCCAAGTTATGGCACCTCAAGTCTTTATTCCATAGGGTCTTAGCTTATCAACCCAATGTAATTCAAACATGATACTTAGCACAACAATGACTACAATATACATCAACCTCAATAAGGTTTCAAGTTCATTATAAATCAAGGCATACTTAGATTCCAAGACTGTCTTACCACCGTTCTATCATAAAGTGCATGGTAATAGTCTATCATTCACAAGAGATAGAACATAACATCTTATCCCCCTCATTCCTCCTAGATCTAACCATATTCATGTTATTAAGATTTATAATAAGGTACTAGGGAAGGGGCCTTACACTTCTAGCTTATGTGTTGTGGCAACCAGTTTGGGAAAGAAAAGCAATGAGGAGATTATGTCTTTAGATACTATTGGTACGAAGAGTCTTGGAGGACCAAGTAAGAGAACTAGGCAGAGTATGAGGAAGAAGATTATTGAGGTGCCCGAGGTTCCTAACTCTACCAAAATTGATATTATCCAAAGTACTACAGAGGCAGGTAAGGAGATCGAGAAGATCATAAAAGAGCTGTTGTAGGTGCTAGTTGTGGTCATTGGTATTTTGGTTGTTGGTCCGTGCTATTTTGCTGGTTCTGACTTTATTTCTATTTTTGTGTTTAAACTTTAGGTTCTAGGTCCTTGTAAAACCTGAGTGTGTTTTCTGCTTGGATTGCTATTGCAGTTTCAGGTCCCTATAAAACCTGGTTTGTTTGTGTTTGTTTGGTAAAATTTAGGTTTTAGGTCCTTGTAAAACCTCGTAGTGCTTAATGTTGATCTTTAGATTTTGTTAAAGGGTGTTGGGTCCCTTAAAAACCTATTTTTTTCTTAATCTAAAACAACCCACATATGCCACAAAAATCAATGATATCCATTTCAGATCAAGCACTACCCTACAAGAACCATCTACACATGTTATTATAGAAGTTCCTCTTGATGAGATAGTCAAAGAAGCACCAGTTGAACATATTATTCAACCAACTCCAATAAAACAAATTTATCTTCTCAAGTCTCTTTAGTTCCTCAAAGACTTGACTAAGAAATACTAGAAACTTAGGATAATTCTATTATTGATCTTCTTGATTAGTTAAAGTGTATTTGAATCTAGATAGCCTTGTTAAAATATATTAAGGAAATACCTATCTACACCAAGGTAATTAGGGAAGCTTTCTTGAAAAAGTCAAGAAGAAAGAAGAAATATCCTAAAACTATCCAGGTCTTAGGTCATTTATCTGATCTAATATTTAAAATATTAGTATCCCTAAATATGTTGACACAAGTATTCTAGTACTAACAATTATTATCGATAGGTTTGAAGTGGTGAATGCCTTAGTTAATTTGGGAGTAACCATAAATGTAATGACCAATGATATCATGGTATAACTTGATATGTAACAGTCCACTAGGGAACTGAGGAGAAATAAACCCATTAAGTCACTATTTTTATTGAACATTTTTTTTTGAAAGTTAAAACAACATAAAGATAACAATTTGAAAGCACTATATCAAATACGCACCACATACACAATAAGAAATGCATCCATAGTTACTTTCCTCAAAGGTTCCTTAACATTGAATCATAACATGTAAGATCTATTAAATCAATGTGAAAATAAATATATAAAGTCCATGTCCATAAAAAAACCACATATGAATGATCTCATAAAAGAATACATAAACTACATATGATGCCACAAAGCATAACCAAAATGCATGACATCCACTACACATGTTGCAGGGTATGTAATGATAATAAAATACAATGTGATATAATACAACATCATGTAGGGTCTCAAGGTACATAATGCACAAATATAAGAATACATCTACTAAATACAACAACAAGTCTCCATATGATATGAATAGGAATTGGACAAGTGCAACAAGGCACATCTAGCATTAGTACACATTTGTCAAAATCTCAATGGAAAAAGAATCACTACCACCCAACCTAGTGGAACCTAAGTGGTCCACTCCCATTGTGTTGAGGAGGTAATGCAATGAAGGGTCACAACAACATTTTGGAAAATTTTGTGACTATAAAGACATTTTAATGTGAATTTGATCCTTTTTAAAAAGTATTCTTGGTGTTGTCGATATCGTGACAACATTGTCAATAGTTTGATAACATCCAAAATAAAAGGAAAAAAAGGAACGAAATAAATCATTCCCCTTTCATTCTATCGCATGAACACATTAACCCTATTGAAGTCATGAAGAAAATAGTGAAGAATTGAGAGGCTATGAAGACTGACGGAATGAAAAATTGATGATTTAAATTTCCTTGGCAATGACATTTGAGGCTATAACTGATGAATCAGAGGTGAGTTTTTTAAATTTTTGATAAATGCATGCTATTGTTTGGTTAGGGGAATGGAAGGGAAACTAAAAGTTATTAAATCTTGATTGATTGTGTTATTCATTCATTCATTCATTTTGGGTTTAGGAGTGTATATATTTTATCTCTTGTCATGCCTTTGTGATCTACAATTGTGTATTGACAGGTATTTGGTTTTCCTTGATGTGCCCTAGTTGTGGACAACTCTACATACATCATTTTGTGGGTAGTTGCATACTAAGAAGTGAGTGTCTGTACTAAGTACTCTAAAATTATTCATTTCATATTTTCATCTATATATAATGTCTTTCTACTTTCATACCGCCAACCTATTTTTTAAATTTATTCATTCATTTTGGATATAGGAGTGGATATATACTTTGTCTCTTGTCATGCCCTTGTGATCTATGACTACACAAAATGAATGGTAATTGCATCTATAGATTGAATGATGATATGTGCATACTTTCATACCTTTCATAACTGGATTGAGTTAGTTTGAAGTAAGACTTCTTTAGTCAATTATTGTATTTTTCATAGGCAATATACTATTGCAATCACTTCTATCTATCTAGTGATTAATCTTCTTTATTTCAACCAATCAAATTTGATTATTTTTATTTTAAATTTTAGTGTTTCATTTTTCTAATGTATATATGTGAAATTTTTAATTTTTCAAATCAAAGCAATCATTTTACTTCTATTTGATTGGCTCATTTATTTGGGGTGTTATAGGAGCGATTTTTTAGGAATCATACCCTTTTTTTCAGGCAATATTTTCGTAAACACAAATTTATTAAACTATGAAATAAATTTTGAGTTTAAGATTGAAATAAATTTTAAAAATAGAATGATAATTCTACAATCTTATAATTTTTAAATCTTTAATAAAATATTGAATAAATTATATCAAATACTATCACCAAATTAAAATTATTAACTTTAATGTACTATCTATCTAATTAAACTATAATATTAACTTCAATGTATCATCTATCTAATTAAATTATAATTATTAAGTTTAATGTAATAATAAAATATTAATTATATTATATTAAATATTATTACCAAATTATAATATTTAAGTTTAGTATACTATTATTATCAGATTATAATTATAATTGTCTAGAATGTACTATATATCTAATTTAACTATATTTATTAAATTTAATTACTATTATTTAATTAGACTACTATAACTACGACAAATACAAGCTACTATGTGACACTTGTTGATGCTTGTTTCTGTTGATTTTGAAAATTTCAAACTAGTGTTCTTAATATATAGGTGTTGATGTGTGGTAGCTTCAATTAGATAAACCTATATATAATTATCTGAGATATAATTACATATGTGTGTTTATAATTATATGAGATAAATTAATATAATAATGTTATACATAAACTATGATTATATTTATTAGAAATTAATATAATAATATTATAACTATGGTTATAATATTAATTATTAATTAAAAATAGATATGTCTTTTAAAGGGACATGTCTATTCATGACCTATTCTCTATATTTAAATCTAAGAGGAAGTTGCATTTGAAAAACACATACAAATTCATGACAGAACTACTACATCTGCAATCGATCCTTAAAAAACTAACATAGTATCAGAGCAGGTTTGAAGAAATGATGACACCTGATTTTTGATAAAGACACACATTGGAAACTAGTGTATCAAAGATTAACAAATTTTGTTGCTTCATAAGGATAAGAGATAATGAGGGATGGCAACAAATTCGTACATAAGATAATTATTCTACACGGAAGAAGATGCGAGCATGGACTGATAGGCACTTTCATCTGTAGAATACCAACTTTCTTTCAGGCCTTGAAGTTTGACAATGTTGAAGGGAATAACCGTGGGATTTTATTATCTCAAAAGGAGAGAGCATTTTAACAGAGCGTCCATGGTCTTTAGCCCCCATTTTTATGTTCCAGATCGGAATTCTCAATATCCACGTGGACGTGTGCTTGTCCATCAAACTATTTTCTCATCACATATTTCAACTTCTACCTTTGAAGAACCCATATTCAACGTGTGCTTTTCTTATTACGTTTATCATCAGGAGGAGGTCGTATCCATTTGGACGCTCTGTTAAAATTTTGACTCTAGAAATGAAAGAGGATTGGAATGAACCAAGTCAACTAATTGAGAATCCTACATCTATTATCAGCAGTGATTAAAATACAAAATGGAACTTCAAACAATGATGATTCAAAGTATCAATATCATAAACGATAGCTTGGTTGAAGAGATATCTAGTAAAGGAACCAAGCAATGGTATCGCAAGGCGAGAAGACGAGGTAAAAGATAAAATTATATGTGGAAGGGAGACCCACTATTGGCATAGACACTTGCATAAATAATAATGAGAGGAGCAGTAAAGTAAAGAAGTTACATGTGGCGGTCGATATTGAACGGCTTAAACATCACACACTAATGCTTCATTCTTAGAGTAAAAGTGTTAAATAGTCAAAGTTTGACTTACTTTTCCAAGCTTAATTTCTTGGTTAGTGTGTGATGTTTAAGGCTGGCCGGTTGATAAAGATATGTAAAGGGCTAGCTTATATGCCTAACAATACATTTCGTGGGAGAGATAAGTCTACAAACATGGTCATTAGAAGAACCTCCACCTCATTGACACGAAAACTAGATGATGTGTGCTTCAAGTAATTGTTGAAGGTTATAATATCAAACCATTTAGTTTATCGGGTATGGTAGATATCATTGAAGAAGAAGTGAATAGAAAGATGTCAGTAATCAAGTAATATGAAGTGTATATATTCTATAAAACAATTGGTAGATAATCATCCAAGTCTTGCAAGGGTGGTTCACCATATGGAAAATGCATGTGAACCATTTGACCTAATGTCAAAGACCACATTGAACATGATTCAAAATTTTCACGTTTAGCAGTGGGTCATATCAATTAATGTTTGATGAGCACATTGAAACTTCAAGTTTAAAGAAAAGGTGTTCCATATTAGGTTTGAGTCCATTAATCATGCTGTTGTTCTTGGTTAAAGTGGATTTCATCTAAGTTTTCACTTTCTATAAAGCGAAGTCATTAGTAGTATTAAGCATTGACCCATTAAAGGTGGGTATTGAGGTATGTTTCTCTAATGTTCATTTACATGATATTAATATTATTGGAAGTGTATATATATGTGTGCGTAAAATATTATAAATTTCTTAAAATAGATAATTTATATAAATAATATTTATTTAAGAAATGATTGATATTTTATGAGACCAATATAATATCTTATAAGAAGGGTGAAAGAAATTTAGTATTAGATGTATAATTACCACACTAGCGACGATGAGAACAATCAAGGATATTGATAAGTATTTATTTTCCTTCCAATTGTCTATTCATTGTAGTTTCTCTCTTATTTATTATACTAAGAGTTATGTGCATTGATCTTTTCCTTTGAGAATGTTCTTGCAGGAAAAAGAGGGAGATTGAGATTTAGCGAGAGCTCGACATTTCATTAGAGGCAACCTTAAAAGAGAGGGAGTGAGATAAAGGATATGATTTAGTCAATCTTTGGTGATCTTGATCATATTGATTCAGAGGGAGTAAATCATGATAAGATGGATTCTCCAGTGATCAATAAATTGTCGCAGTCAAGAGTAAATGATTCATACATTTTGACCATGTGATTTTAATGGGCCTATGCCATGTCCCCATTCTAACAATATTTTAAATATAATAAGAAATATCAATAACAAAACTAAATATTAAACTATAACTTAAAATATAATTATAATTGTAATCAATTATAGATAATTAATATAAACTATTATATATAAGTTTGATAATGCACGTATGATAATAAATATAATAATAAATAATAAATAAATGGTATTCAAATATACTTATAACTTATATATACATAATATGATTAAGAATATAGTATTACATGCTATAATAATAAGAAAAATGAATAAAATATAATTAACAATGTCAATATAATCATATGAGCTACCTAAATATAATAATGATAAGTTAATAAGTAATCATAATTCAAATAAACATATTAATAAATAATCTATTACTATCATATATATCATTAGTGTAATCAATACTAAGCATAACAATATAATATAAGTATCTTATTATACTTGTATTTATTACAAGTATTTTATATTATATTTTAACTAAACTATAAATATATATTATATCAAATATATTACCAAAAGTTACTAAATGAGTAGTCATGAACCTTCACCCACTCACATATATATAAGAGGGAAACAATGTTTCCAAGAAGGCATCAAATAATATGGTTCTTCATCTGGAATGATCGAAATTGGGCCGTTATAGCCTACCCCCTATGTACATCATGAGGAAGTGATGACTTCCACATGATCATCACTTGTATTCATAGAAGTTGTAATGTGATGATCTTACAATAACTTGTATTATGAGATCAAATAAATTGAGTATTTGGTGAATGTTTTGCATCTCAACATTCTACAAGACCATAAAGGAATGACCCCTAGAGTTAACATTTTTTTTTGGACTCTTTTGTAGGACAAAATCTAACTACTGATAATTTTATGAAGAGAGGTATGCATTTTGTTAACATATGCTATCTTTGCAAGAAAGCGTAAGAGTCAGTTAATAATTCGATTATTCATTGCTCTTATACTAGAAGGTTATGGGAAAGGATATTTGGTTTGTTGGATTTTATTTGGGTCTCCCCCTTTACTATTCAAGAGTTCTTTAAAGGATGGAAGCCTTATAGTTGTAATGAACTGATTATGAAGCTTTGGGATTTCATCCTTCCTTTTCTTTTTTGGGGAGTGTGGAAGGAAAGAAATGATAGGGTGTTTAGGGGGAAGGAGACTAACTTTGTCCAGTTGTTCTATAAGATCAAGCATCTGGTGACTATAAATATCACGACTGTTGGGAAAGGGCATCATCCCCATATAGATTGGGAAGAAAAAGTGATTTAGAAATGGAATATGGTTGGGTTAAGTGTTTCTCAAAATGGGAATAACCTTAGGGATCTAGCTAGGTGGGATTACCCTCCTCAAGGCTAGTGCAAGATTAATTTTGATGGGGCCTCGAAGGGAAACCTAGGGATGGCGAGTTGTGGTGTCATCATTAGAAACATGAATGGGGATAGTTTGGGTGTGATGGCCATCCCTATTGAGGAACAAAAAAATCATGTAGCAAAGGCCAGTGATACTCTCTATGGTCTTAGTTATGCCAAGAGTATGAATTTGGACAAGATTTGGCTAGAGGGAGACTCTCTCAATATTATTAATTGTCTCAATAAAGTTAACAATCATTCTTGGACAATTCATAATATTATTTGTAAAGCCATTTATTCAATTAATTATTTTTAGACTTTTATTATCACTCATCACTATAGAGAAATTAATCATGTTGCTGATTAGGTTGCGAATATGGCTTACAAAAGTGACGAGAAGCTGATTTGGAATCAAGTTGATGACATCCCTTTCGAGGGAGTATCCTTAATTGAGTATGATAAGGTGAGAAGTAGGAAAAAAGGGTTTATTAATGATGAATAATATCATAAGAATGAATTATTACTTGGGCAGATTTGGAGGCGTAGATTATGATTAGACGTGCATAGACTTTTTACTCATTGCCACACAGATTGGGTGCATGTTTATGTATCAATTCCATCTTCTTTAATATTGATACTGGGATTTTCTTTTTGAAACTATACTCCGAGATTGTGAAATTCTACAACAATTTGAAGGAGATGAGTGGAAGGAGAAAGAGGGTAGAACTAGCTAGTTGTAAGGACTGGAAAAAGAAGAAGGAGACTTGGGATATTCTAGAATAGGGGAAATTTATGAGTTTTATGGAGAAGATTAAAGGCAGTAACCCTTCTATTACATGCTAGTTCATTAAAACTTGGAAGGATGGGAGCATTCTAGTGGGTTATCAGAGAATGGAGGTTACTGAGGACATCATAGTGAAAGATATGGGCCTTTACACAAAGGGGATCAACTTTTACAGAAATAGAAAGCTTTCAGACCAGATAGTGGAGGAATTTGTAGATATGACAAAGGAATGGAATAGACTGGTGAAAATTGGTAATACTTATTTTAGACCTAGTTCTATATCTCATCCCTAGAGGTTTGTCATGTTCATTGTTATTGAATACTTAACTTTGGATGGCTGCTTCACTAAGATATTTGGGTGCCACTTTATGCTAGTGAACCATTTTAGGCATAGGGTTAGGTTTAATCTTCCCTTCTACCTCAAGCAATTGTTGGGTACTACAATTTTAGCTATTCAGAATGATCTTAAGGGTGACCATGCCTATCATGAGGGTTTAATGGTGCTATTTATGAACCTCCTTAAATAAAAATGGTGGACAAACCCCAGTTCAGTAGGAAAACCATGGAATGTGAAATGGAGGGGAGTGAATAGGATGATGGAATTGATGAAGACACGAAGGATGAGTTTGAGGAGATTTAGGTTAAGAAGAGGAAAAATTTGGAGCCTAGTAGCTCATCTAGGAAGAAAAGGAAGATTAAGGAGACTAATTCAGATGAGGATGTAGATTGTGAAGAGGAGTTGGAAGAGGGGAAAGGGAAAAGTGGCATTTCTGGTAAGGTCTCTAAAAAAAAGAGGTAGAAATTGGGTAGGGCCCCAAGCATAGCTTGTGATGATGAACTTTTGATTAAGAGGATGGAGCAAACAGGAAAAAACCCACTTTTCCAAGGGAAGATGGATTCTAAAGGGCATGAGGAGACTGGTTATGACAGAGATAATTTTGGTGGGGATGAGGATGACCTTACTCATAACAAGGGAAGTGATGACCAAAGGTTTCTAAAAGGGATTTTTGGCAATCTAACATTGATGAGGAAGGATATTAGTAGTTTCTAGCTACGAATGTAGAATATCTTTAGAGAATTTGATCATCTCAGCAAAACTACTAAAGGGGAGAGAACTCTAGAACATCATATTCATAAACTCTTTGAGGTGATTGGTAACATTGAAGAGGTGAAGGATTTAATGAAATGTGTTCCACCCCTTGAATCCAAAAATAAATCTCTAGATCAACTAATAAAAGATGTCCAAAAAAAGATTGATGGTCTGGATAACTTAGTGGTGAATATGGAGAAGACAGTCAAGAAACTGGCTAATTAGAATTGGTCTATTCTAAAGATAATGACTGACAAAATTAATACTTTCCTGAATAAATTTAAACAAGTGAAAGGTCAAGGGTCCAAGGAAGGAAAAGATGATCAAGGACCTAGCAAGCACACTAGGGCCAACTCAAAGAAGACAGAGGGTGTTGAAGCCAAAGAAATGGATGATTTGAAGGCCTCTGTAGAAAACATGAATATCCTTGCAGATCAAGTAGTGGATCTACTAAAGTCCCTATAGCTAGTTTTGTATTGTCATTTTTTTTTTTTTTTTTTTTTTTGTCTTTTCCAGCTTGTTGTTTTTAGCTACTTGTTTTAGGTTGTACTACTCTTGGTGTTGATGCATTGTTCTTCTGGGTTTCTTAGTTTTTAATTCATTGCTACTCTGTAAAAGGTTTTGGGTCCTTTCAAACCTATTTTTGCTTAATCAAAACATTCTAGAAGACCATTACTCAGAGTATTTGGTGAATATCATTAATATTTTGGGAGGCCAATACTCATGATATCAGATGTGATATCAAAACCATTTCAGTACTTGGTGAATATCATTAATATTCTAGGAGGCCAATACTCTTGATATTAGATGTGATATCAAACCTTATTGTTGAGTAATTGATGAATATCATATGATATTATGGGAGACCAATACCTATGATATAAGATGTGATATCACACCTTATTTGAGTACTTGGTGAATATCAGATGTCAATATTTTGGGAGACCAATACTCTTGATATTAGATCATCAAATCATGTGATATCAAATTACTATTTGAGTAATTAGTGAATATCATAAGTTGATATTTTGGAAGACCAATACTCATGATATCAAAATGTTGAATATCTTTTGATCAAAGAAATTCTTATATTGAGGAGATAAATTATCATGTGTTTATCCTCCCTAGCTAAGAGGGAGTGTTGATGTGTGATAGCTTCAATTGGATAAACCTATTTATAATTATCTATGAGATATAATTATATATGTGTGTTTATAATTATATGAGATAAATTAATATAATAATATTCTATATAACTATGATTATATTAATTATAAAGTAATATAATAATAATATTATAACTGTGGTTATATTATTAATTAAAAAATAGACATCTCCCTTAAAGAGACATGTCTACTCATGGCCTATTCTCTATATTTAAATCTAAGAGGAAGTTGCATTTGAAAAACACATATAAATTCATGATAGTGTTACTATATCTATAATCGGTCCTTAGAAAACTAACAATAGGGAAGGTTTTGCATGTTAAATTAGTTTGAATTTTTGAATTGTGATTGGAATCAATAAATACTATTGAAAAGTGGAGCTTTCTTTCTAAAATTATTTCATTGGAAATAATATGAATAGTTCAAAACCTAAGACCATTAAAAGTCATATCATTGGAAACTATTTGGATATCCAAAGATCTAATGATAGAACATATAACTCCCATATAAATTTGATCCATAGGAAATAAATAAATATGATCTTGAACATGATAAGTAGGTATGTGCTAAAGTTGATAGGAACAATATGAATAGTTCAAAACTGTTAGTGTAAATAATTAATTATTATTTCACTTTACTTAAGTTTACTTAGGAATATGCATAGACATATGAGTTGTCTTGTTGACAACATAGGGGTTAGTAACTTATTAGAGCACATGGTGTCTACAACATCTCTTTATGAGATATACCTATGTATACTTATCCTCTCATCATCGCACAAACTCTTGTGCTTAGTGAAGGATAATCCACTCTTGGTGGACATGTGCTTAGTTGTGATGTTTATCTCTTTGCTAACTCCTAGTCATTCTAGTTGCCTTTATATACAAGCACTTCTAGTGTGTATTCATCTCATATCAAATAATCTAATATCCATTCTCATTTGATAATCATTAGTCTCTCTTGTGCTATTTGTTGAGCTTCTTGATCTTAGTGTTGAATTATTACCTAAGAAAAATTCTTGCATGGTATCATAGCTATACCAAATTCTTACATGGTATTAGAGCCATGGGAGCTTCATTACTTAGCCATTGGAGAGAGTTTTTTTGCAGGTCAAGATCGGAGCTTGCTGGTGCAAATCACATATTGACATCATATTTAGAAGGTCAAGAAACCCCCAAATTGACTTTTGTTTCATCAAAATTGGATATATAAGGTGAAGTCTAGAGTCATTTAATTTCTAGCAGTGTGACAACGGTGATTTAGAAAAAATAATTGCAATGGTGATTTTCAAACAATGATATCTCCCTCATACATCTTTTTTCGAGCGATTTTTTTTGTTTTGGGGTAGAATTTCGTGATTTACACATTGGTGGAAGTTTCTTGTGATCTTTGTTCCTAAATTTTTCTACAACTTGCAAATCTTGATTTTTGCAACTTCAAAGGCTTAGTTTGGGCTCATATGGACACATATTCAGGTGCTATTTTTTTTGAAAGTGTATGATTTTTTGTCCACTTTCTAGATCTGGTACCATTTTGGAGTAATTTTGAGTAGACATAGTACTTTCAAAATTTGGTCTAATTTTGGCTTGTTTACACTTATAATTAATTAGATCCTTGAGAAGTCTTGTGTCTTATCTTGTTGAGTCCAATATAGCTTCATGTTTGTTGTTGTAACCAAAAAAATCAGAAGCCCACTTAGGCCTTAAATTGGCAAGTGGCCATTGTAATCACACTAAATATAAAGTGCCAAATCATGCATTAGGGGGGGTTTCTCTAATTTTTTTTTTTTGCATTTTGGGGGTGCATACATTATTTGATGTCATGAAGTCATGTAAAAAATGTCACTTTTGTTTAAGATTCAAATTGAGAAAAGTGAACTATCAGAAATGGAGTGCTTTGATGATCGATCATCTAAGAGAACATAAGGAAGTGTTTCCTTATATATATTTGAAGATATTTCTACCTAATACTAATTGTGGACATCTTTCTCTTCTTCTTCACTTTATGTATAACAGTATGAGTAAGGAATGTTTTACTCCTCTTAGTAAGGCAAGTACTCCTCCTGACATTTGGATGTGTCTTTGGGAAGCATATGGAGATCCATGAGTCCCTCCATTACTAGAGGACATTCTACCACCAGTCACTCCAGTTGTGGTCCCTAGAACTCCAGTTGAGATCATACCTCCTAATGCTCATGTTGCTTCTACTGATCTAGTTCCAACTATAGATGCTCTTGATTCAGTACAACAGGAAACACCATGTCTTCCTATTTTAGCTTCATGGGTGACTTCCTTCTAGAAATTACAGTGTTATTTGTGGAGTCTTACATTGAAGATGTGGGAGACATTATTGATGACATCCATCTTCTCTTTGTTGAGGAGAATTCTTCTTCACTTGTTGTGAGGGAACACTCTGACCCTCAACCACTTGATCTTTTTTTTGAGACTAACATGATTGTGGACACTTCTTTTTATTAGTTGGAGGATGATTCTTTTAATTCAAAGGAGACATATTAGTCTTTGGAGATTGTATTCCAGTTTCCTTAGACATCATATCTTTGGAGGATTCTTCCTACTAGTTGGGGAGCATTCTCTACTACACCTATGGCACCACTTCTTCCTACAAGGAGGAACATCATTTAGTTTTTATGTTGCAACTTCTTTAGTCATCAAGGAGCTTCTTTCATGGGTGTGTATTCATCATTGAGGGGAGGCTACATTCCTTCTCTTCCCATATCTTCCTATAAGGATGATTCCTTGTCTTTGGGGGTTGATTCACTTTCATATATGAACATGTTGCCTTGTTTGCCAACTCCTTATGAGAAAACCTCAAAGGCAACATCCATAGCATACTACATATGGATTCCTCATCCATCTTCCTATCCATAATGGGAAGTATACTTGCACCTATACTTGGCGTATCTTCTTCCTAAAGGGAGAAATGTCATTTGTAGGCATTGGATACTTTTTTGTCTTCATGACATCCTTGCAGGAGATTATTCAATATGGGGGGATACCATCATGTATTTTTTCTTATGGTGGAATATATGCTTGTACATACATGGTGTATGTCATACTAGGGGGTTTTGATTACTCCATCCTTGCATTCATCTTGTATTTCTTATCTCTCTTTTTGGAGGAAGTTTTTCCCATGAGGTTTCCCTTTTTCTCCATTTTCAGAGAGATTGTATTGCATTGCATTACATAGCATTGTATGTAGAACATTGCATTTGTACATGGGTACCTAACATAGCCTAATACTTGGGACCCACATTGCATCTTGCATTTAACTTTGTGAGCTTTTAAGTGCATTCCCCTAAGTTGCACTTAAGGGGGGGGGGGGGTCTTAGTGTAAATAATTAATTATTATTTCACTTTACTTAATTTTACTTAGAAATATGCATAAACATATGAGTTGTCTTGTTGATAATATAGGAGTTGTTGTGGTCTCCACAACACACCCCCCATTCCTTACTAGGAACGGGGACCCCTTATCTTTTTTTGACTCCTAGACTCATAGTTCAGGAGTCGGGAGAAGAAAACTCGATTAAATAAGTTAGAATTTTAAAGTCAAAAAGTAAAAATAAAAAATTTAAAAAAAAATTAAATTTTTTTTTAAAAAAAATATCTTGTGCATGTGCGCATATCAAGGCACGCACGCTTTGCAAAGACAAAGAAGGAAGGGAGGTTATAAAACCCCCTTCCCCCTTTTTTTTTCACTTCATTTTTTTTAGAAGTGCTGAGAGGGAGAGGTATGAAACCTCCCCCCCCCATGTCCATGTAGCCCTCACGCTTGCGCGTGCACATGACCAGAAAAGGAAGCGAGCGACATGGCACTACACGTGCCCTTTTGGACACGCGCACTGCCGTGCACGGTACGACCATTGTTGTGGTGCCCTTTTGGGGCACGCGGCGCAACATTGTTGCCGCACCCTTTTGGGTGCGCAGTGTGGCATTGATGCCGTGCCCTTTTGCCACGTGCGACGTTGCCGCCGCGCCCTTCTGGGCCGCGTCCCTTTAAGACATGTGCGCGTGGCCGCTGTGTCGCCATGCCCTTTGGGGATACCACCGCTACACTTTAACCCCCCCATTTTTGTTTTTTTAAAATTTTTTAATTTAGTTTTTTTTATAAAGTCAAAAAACCTTTTTAAAAAAAACAACAAATTAAATAAGTTCTAGGAGATCATATTTTTTTAATGTTTTATATATATCCAATAATTAATTATTCTTTTTCTCTTTGTGATGTGTAGGTAATATAATCAAATGGCATCCACATCCAAATCAACAACAAAACCAGTTGTGTACAAGTTCCAAGGCGTAACCCCGAAGTCACAGTTGCATGATGAACACTCTGAGATCAAAGACACAGAACTTGGACATAGACTTGGGAGAGTTTTTGAGGGTTTGTAACAACCCAACTGAAAGATCTTCTTTAAGATCTGCCTTAATCCGATTTGGATTAGTAAATGCAGCATCACATCCTGGGATCATTCAGTCAGTTGAATTGATTATGACCTTATCTCGACATTTTGTTCCTGAGGAAAGGGTGGTAAAGAGCGTCACTAGGGAAGTGGTCTTAGATCTACGACCTGATAATATTGAGAAGATTTTTCACCTACCTAAAGCTGATTAGTTTATCAGGCTTTCATATGAAGCAACCAAGAGGTGGCATAAGGATCATCACCCGGAGGCCATCAACATCATATATTCCTCATACTTCATTAAGAAGCCATCTCGGGGAAAGACAATCAGTAAAGTAGATATGACTCAAGGATACATGAAGGATGACATTGGATATTCAATCATTCTCCTAAGCAGACTTATGGGATTGCCTGCAGTGGGTCGTCTTGTTCCATTCATGGTTAACTTCATTGAGACCATCAGACACACAAAAATGCCATTGGATTGGGCCACCACACTTAGTGAGAACTTGTGTGACCAGTTGCGGATAGTAAAGGACAAAAATAAGTTCTATATGACTTCTTATGTGGTATATCTACTTGCAGCAAGAGCCACCGACTATCCCGGGTTGTACAAGAAGGGTAGTATGCAGGATCCTAACACATGGCCGTATATAGTTTATCCTTAGCTAGTTAAGAAGAAGCTCTTGCCGCAAAGAAAAGAGTACATGATTGTGAATGATGCCTTCATCTTTGCCATCATTCAATTCATCGAAGAAGATTATGGGAAGAGATTGTCTGATGAGGCCTAGGCACAGATCACAGCTCTTGGTGCATATTTCATCTAGTTCCAGAGATTCACATACATTCAGGTTGGTGGTGCATCTATCCATCCAAAGAAGCTCCCAAGATACCCAAGTGACAAGTTAGTTCTAGTGGAAATTTCTCGGCAGATTGAGTCAGCTTATGAGAGGATCAAGAAACAAGGAAGGCCTTGTTGGGATTGGCCTTTTGTAATAGGAGCATACCAGGTAAAGAGAAAGCAGGATATCCTGACTTTTGAATGGGAATGGGAAAATTATCCTCTTGAAGAGTATAACTCTCCCCGACCATTCTTTGATAATGTTGGTAAAGTGGAAAATTTGGCAGGAAAAGAGTTCTACCATGAAGACGCCATTGAAGATCATTGGATGAATGCCACAAATGACTATGATGTTTGTATCAAGGACTATTGTAGAATGACTTTGTATTTAGCGGAGAAGGCTCTCCATTTGATCATCCCAGATGAGATAAGGTTATAGGATTCATAGGAGCTACTAGATCCCTTATTCAATATAGATAAAATTGGCGAAAGGCCCATCCTAAATGCAAAATTGATAGAGAGGAAGGAGATGATATTAATCATCAAGCAAGACATTTCATCAGAATGACAAAGAGTTGGATCAAGAAACCCTTTCCACTTGATCCAATTCTAGATACAGTGATATTCCATGCACATGCTCATCCAAAAAGGGTAAAGGGGAGGAAAGTTACAGTTCCCATCTTTGCGCTCCAGTCTCCTATTAGGCCAGAAATAGTCTACTAGCTTGATCGTCCAGTGGGATACTACCATCCTTTAGAGAAGAAGAAAGAAAAGAGGAAGAGAGCCTCTCCTCAGAGGATCTAGACAGAGCATGTTGAAGAATAGGCCCCTTTGCAACAACATGAATCTACTCCCCAGGACCCTTGAGACCCTAGAATTTCTCATATCTAGGTTGATTTTCCATTGCCTCCTATTTTGTCAAACCAACAAGAAGAGGGAGAGATTCCAGAGACATCCATTCATATGATGCATGAAGAGCCCACTTCTCCTATGGTTCCACAGAAGCAAAAGAGGGTTAAGGTTAGAATGAACAAGAGGCAAAGAGTTCGTAAAAGATTGGTGCCTAATCCATCTGTTCCTGAAAGCATCCCCGAGGAAGAATCAGATGAGGATGAAACAGATTCAGATGGGGAGGAAGAGCAAGTGCCTCTACAAGGGAGAACCCGACTAGCCGAATTGGAAAGAAGGAAGAATGTCACAAATACCCCACCACCCACCTAAGATGAAATAGTAGAACTCTCTTCTTTAGAAGATGAAGTACAACGATGGGTGAATGAGCAAAGGGAGCTAGGTGATAATATTCTCTCAATTCCAAATTTTGATTTCATGCTAGTGGGTACATAATTGGTTGGAGATAAGATTAGAGATACTCCTACAGGTGAATTTCAACAGCAAGATCGGACGCAGATGCCACCTGAGACACAAGGTCCTCATCCAACTCCCCCATCTTCACCTCAGGTTATGATGGTAGATAATGTTTTAGTGACACTTCCACCTCTGAGTTCAAAAGAACATATTCAGAAGGAATTATCATTACAAGGAGAAATAGAACCAAGGGTTATTTATGAGCCGTCAAAAGAGGCACAGGTAGTAGAATGTATACAATAGCCTCCCCAGGAAGTTGAGGATCAAACTATGGGATCTACAAAAATTGAGACTACAGAAGAAGAACCCTCACATCAGGAGACTCTGAGTAAGAGTGACAAAGGGAAGGAGGTAGTTGAACACATCTCTTCATCATCTAGAGCCAAGGTTATAGAAAGACATATCCCAAGATGGTTCTAGAAGGAAATAATGAGGAGCGCTAAGCATCAATTCCTTGCTTTAGAGGAAGATATTTGTGACATTGCAGAGATTTTAAACAAGCCTGACTCTCCATTACAAGATGCAACACCATTTGCATTCATTACTACTACTCGAAACCAGGACTTATTTGCATAGGTGGCTCACCCTCTGAAAGGTACAGATGAAGAAGTTGTCAGCCTTCAGGACTATGAAGTGAAGGATATCATGTTAGGAAAGCCTACACGTGATACTTCTCGATAGATGATGACTATGGGAGTCAAGGAGGTTCTTAACCATATGGAACAAGTTGAGATCTTGAAAGGATATTTAGCTAAAGTTATCGGTCCTCTTGATTATGAATGCCCTGAGGAGACTTTGACTACCATTCTTAAAGAAGGGGAAGGTGTACGACTCAGTCCATTTTTGAGAGCTTGTCAGGATTGGCGAGACAAGCTTGAGGATAGGGGTGTCACTATAATTATAGGAAGTCTGAAGTTATTACATGCTATAGAAGAGAATGTTGATAAGATCGTGGCAATTTTGAGGCAGGACTTTAGTATTATGGATGAGGTATGGGTTTGGAGCAAGGATTTGCAAACTCTACAAGTCATAAAAGGACAAAGGTACCAAATTTTGATTGATGTATATACTAGAGAAGAGCTAGACATGATTGATGATTGGATAGAAAATATTTTAGAGGGAAATAAAGTGATGGAAACATTGCATGATGAGATACATAGGCTCAAGAACCAAGCCCAAGAGCGAATTTTGGAAGCAAAAAAGTTGTACAATGATGCATGCTTGGATATTTTTGAAGATGAAGAATGAGAGAAGCTTTTACCAATTGAGGTAGTTGTGGAGAATTTTAGAAAGACTTTAGAGGAAGCATCTAGTGATGACGACATCAAATAAGCCTTCAGGACAGAAGAAGCATTGTTAGAGTTGGATACCAAACTTAGAGATTTTGCAGAAACTCGAATTGAGGTGGACAACTATAGACAGAAGATCAAAGATAAGTATGAGGCTTTGGATCTTCTTGATGCTGCTAAGATTACTGAAATTATAGAGAAATTCAAGGGCAAACATCCAAACATATCTTTAGGATAGAGATGAGCAAAATCCAGATGCTAGAATTTCAATTTTGACACTTAGTAAAATTTTGAGATTTTGACCTAGTAGAGGTCCGCAACTCTGTAGATCCACAGCTCCACAATTCAGAGGTGCGCTGACAGTTGACTACCAGTTCCAAAAATAGCACTTTCCATGCATTAGAAACACATTTTGATGGCAAGTTAACTCCAACACACATCAAGTGAAGGGCCAACTTCTATTTTTGGTGTCTCCATGCACTTCTACTTTGACTGATGGCTTCCTCCTACTTTCTCTCTCATGCTTTCATTGTTTTCAACTTGTAAAGGGCTCATGCATCCAATTAATGAATAAAATATGGATGGAGTCCCTCTAAGCACCCGTTAGATTATCAGTTTATATATATTTAGTTTGTTTTAATGTTTTAAAAGCATTTTATTGCATCAAGATATCTCTCACTCTCAACACAAATTGAGGAGACGATTTCTTATAAATACCCCATTGTAAAATGTAAAAATGGCCCCCGTTATTATGCAATAAAGATATGCTTTTGGTGCTAGCATTCAGAGTGTAGTTATTCTTTCCTAAATGTGTCATTTTTTTGTGAATTTTATTCATGAGATTGTGATTGAGCCAAAGGTTTATTGCATTGTTTCTAGTTGTGCAATCTTTTAGTTCTGGTGTTTGCTACATATATATGAATTTTGTTGATGTAACGAGCTTGAGAAGAGATCACCCAATTGTGTCTACATAGCTTTTTGTCTTGCATGAGCACACTTTCTGTGGCCTTACGATTTGATGAAGAGTGAAATATCATTCGATTTGTTAAAAATTCTCATTGATGATTGCATTAGTGGATTCTAGGAAGCATTGCTCCTGTTTTCATTGGTTTCCTACCAATTTCTTCAAAGGTTTAACTTGCAGCGTGTTGTGTTCTGTAGCTTATCTCCATTTAGAAATTTCAATTTGAAGTTATTTGATTTTATATTATTTGCTTTCAATTTCATTATTTTCTTTGCTAACCCCCTATTAGAATAGGACCTCATAGTAGTTGCATTTTTAGAGTTGCATTCATTGAAAAATAGAAAATACAAAAATATTGTTCTCTTGGTGTGATATTTTGAGACAACAAATAGATTTTACTTGATTCCAAGGTAAAAGAGTTTTTTTGGAATCAGCAAAGGCCTCCTTGTGAATATTCACATTTATCTTCTACTGAGAAAATTTTGGTACGTTGCAAGAAAAACACTGAACCTTGGAGTGGATCCTTAAAAATATTTTCTTTTCAAGAGAGGAATTACACTATGGATTCTTGTCGTTGACCTCGTGCAAAATGAACACCCAACAGGAGTTAGCAACTTATTAGAGCACATGGTGTCTACAACATCTTTTTATGAGATACACCTATGTAAACTTATCCTCTCATCATCACACAAACTTTTGTGATCAATGGAGGATAATCCACTCTTGGTGGACATGTGCTTAGTTGTGATGTTTATCTCTTTGCTGACTCCTAGTCATTCTAGTTTCCTCTATAGACAGGCACTTCTAGTGTGTATTCATCTCATATCAAATCTTCTTATATCCATTCTCATTTGATCATCATTAGTGTTTCTTGTGCTATCTATTGAGCTTCTTGATCTTGGTGTTGAATTATTTCCTTAGGCAAATTCTTACATGGTATCAGAGCTATACCAAATTCTTACAAAAACCTAAATCAAAACACCACTCCAAATAAATTCCACTAAGAATGATTCTGAAACACAATTGCTTGTAATATAAGTGTGATATTTTATGCACAAACTATGCAACCTAATATCTGAACCAACTGAAACAAATAACTCCCATGTAAAAAAAAGGTTGACTAGAAATCAGATTTTGGTGGCCATATCTATGTCAAATTATATCAATAAGGGTTTCATTTTTATAATTGATCCATTGAGTAGGTACATTAGGTAAGATAATGGAGTACAAAAAGGTAAGAAAATGACCATGTGAGTGACTGGGTCAAATTTGTATTTGACTTTGGAATGCATTTCTTATATGATGAAAATCACATTTATTTTATAACAAAATAATATAAAATGCATCCCATTCTAATTTATGCTTAATGTAATGTAATTTCATTGAAATTGTCTAATCCATGTGTGACACAGTTATTATTTCTTATTTTTAATACATTTCTATCTAATATTGTTATAATTCTTCCAAGCTTTAATTTATGCTTTAGTTTGTTATATTGTTTGAATTCCTATTTTATTTAATATGGATTCTTATCTCGGAGGCTAAAATCCTCATTGTTTTAGTCTTTTATATTTAAAATTATTATTTCTGTATATAGAATAGAAGGTTGTTTAAGTTTTTTTTATATGTTTAAAAGCTTATATTATTAAAAGTTTGTTTAAATTTGGAGATTAGGATTGGTGTGACTATGATTTATTTTGTCAATTGAATAATGATTAAGGGTACTTAATTTTTATTATTAAAGTAGATAGTAAAGCTAAGAACATTAAAATAAGTATGCACATGTATGATGTGAGATGTAGATGTATATGCAAATGTTACTTTATGCACATGTGTATATGCATGTATGTATATGCAAAATGTATGCTTCTAACATCTCATGCATGTTTTTCATTCATTGTTCATGAAAAATGGTTGATCAAGTTCTTGAGATTTGGGTGTGCAATTGATCACTTGTGCATTCAAGAGGAAGATATACCATGTATAGGGATCTTTTCATCTCTCATTTTATCAAATGTGAATGAATGAACAAGTGGAGATAAGTCAAAAGAAAATTTTCAAAAATGTAATGCAGCCTAACTAAATGCGATCCTAGGACCTAGTCACTTAACCATTATGATATATTTTTCACCACTGAAAATTTTTTTGATGAGGCCATAGGATGTCATACAACCCTATCTGATATCACTATCATAAGAATATGAATACAAAATTAGTCATAGTTTTATCAAAATTAGAGGTAAGCATTAAAGCACAAGAAGCTAGAATGACATTCATCACAAACATCTTTTCCTATTGATTTAGCAAGCAAACATGAGCATCAACGCATAGGCGCTAGGATGACCAAAGTGTTTCTTGCATACAAGCACACCAAAAACATGAGATTTCCTTTCCATGCTATATAACATTAAGTATTTTTTCCACAACAAACCTTCATCATTTGTGACCTAGGACACAAGTTCTTATATTCACTTTGCATGATGGATAGTTGTAGTTAAAATAACATAGAGAGTTCACTCAAATAGACAAGGCAAAGATCTAACCTCACCAAAGTGTCCATATAAAATGAATCAAGGTACACTTGGCCATCCAAAGCAAGATAGAGGCTCTTAGAGTGGAAATCCCTTTTAGTTGGACTCTTTAGATCATTAGAACTAGACTAGTAGATAGAAAACAAATAAAATATCATGCCCCAATCCTTTCTCCTCTAATCAAGTTAGACATCCCAGAGTTACCCAAAGGGGAATGACAAAGTAAAAATAAAATTAGTCAAAGAAATGCTTAGCATAGCTCATATAGTATTAGTTTTTAGTTTTTGTTTCAGTGGATTGATGTCATGTTCGATGTTCAAAGTGTTTGTTAGGAATTTCTTTAGCAATAGAGAAATAATAGGATAGAATTAACTAGAAAAGCTAGTGATTGACGCACAATAGACTTTCTAAAAGCATAGGAAATTACCCCCTAGTACATATAGGTTTCCCTTAGACTATGAACGATTTCAATCCATGAAGGTGTGAGTAGTATCTCAAAGTGATTTGGAGCTTATGCATAAGCAAGAGTAACAAACAAAAGTAAAGAATTGTGGAGAGAAAAGGCACTTAAAGCAGGAAAGAAAAAACAAAGAACAAATGTATAGGAGCCAAGAGGTGCGTTGATAGATGGAGCATTTTGAACAAGAGGTACCCTTTTTACTAGGTTTTCACCATCTTGACAGAGATTCTATTTTTGCTACCATGATGCCTGTTTGCCAAGTTTTTATCAATGATACTTTTTTTTTTTTCTTTTTTAATTTTTTAATTTTTCTTTTTTTGTATCTTCAAGGTGTCTATTCCTAAGTTTTCACCAGGATAATAATTTTTTTTAGCACTTTTTCTAATTTTCATTACTTTTTAAAGGATATTTAGCTATTTATAAAGCGCTTCAATAGGATATCAACTATATAATCTTTTTAGGTGAAGGATGTTGATCGACTCCTTGAGTAGATCTCCTTTATTAGTAGAGAGTTGATACATTCTTGTTCCAAATACTACAACGATGATGTATGGACCAAACTTACCCTTATGTACTTGATGTTGTTGATTCTTTGGGTTCTCCCTCACAACAAGATCACCCACTTGGAAGTATTATGATTTTAATTCCTTGTTGTAGCTCTTGGACATCCTCTTTTAGGATTCTCTTAAGTGATCGAACACCACCTACCAACATTCATCTAGTAGTTCTAACTCTTGTAGCTGAGATCCATGGTAATCATCATGAGAAATGATGCCTCTTAGAGAAATTCACAAAGTGGGAATCTCTACCTTAATAGGAAGCATATAATTTGTTTCGTATACCAAAGAAAAGGGCATAACCCTAGGAGGTGTTCTAATCCTTGTATGGTAAGCTCACAAAGCTAGATTTATTTGAAGGGATCAGTCCCTTCCAAATTTGTTTACTATGCAATGTAGGATTTTTGGGATATCCTTGTTCGATACTTTTTTTTGTCTGCTACCTTGGGGATAGTAGATGGAAGACCACTGTTATGTGATTTTGAATTTGGCACAAAGCTCTTTCAGATCCTTATTTTTGAATTTCCCTCTATTATTAGTTATTATTGAAGAGGGTAGATGATACCTATAGATGATGCAATTCAGAATGAACATAGCTACATTTTTCAGTAGCTTTAGTAAGAGGTACTCCCTCTATCCATTTTGTAAAGTATTTTGTACTTGTAATGGTGAGTTTATGTCAATTTGAAGAAGAAGGGTGAATCTATCCTACTAGATCAAAGGAAAATTATTGGAATGGCCATAGCATGATAGATGGAATCATCTCCCTAGTTGGAGCATAGATTAGATTACCATAAAGCTGTCATTGTTTGTGAAGTTCGGCATATTGAATAAGTTTCTTTTTCCATTTTTGGCTAGTAGTAAAATGCTCTAATAATTTTGTGAGCTAGCATCAAACCTTTCGAGTGTGATCCAAAAATTTACTCATGTATCTCAACTAATGCATGCTTCGACTCATTGAGTTCTAGATGCCTAAGGAGGGTACTATCTAGATCCCTTCTGTATAAGTCATTTTCTATGATGACATAATGTAAAGCATTGCAAGTAAGGTGATATTTTTATTATTTTGGGTTAGATTATCTAGAATAGTTTGGTCACACAAGTAGGAGTAGATGTGGTGGTAGCAGGATGAGTCTTGTCCTATGATAGAATAGATCATCTGGGAGTCAGGGGAGTCATAAGAAGGGTAGTATAATGTCTCCACCAGGAACTTGTGTCAAAAGTCATTCTCTAGTATTTGAAGCATGGAAACCAGAGTAGCCATAGCATCGACCATTTTGTTGTATGCTCATATAATCTACTAGAAAAGTGACATATGCAAAGTAATTCTTCAAGTTTTCTACCATTCTCTTGTAGGGTAGAAGTTTCTCATCTTTTTTTTGGTAGACATCATTTACTTGATTAAATCACCAGTTGTGAGTCTTTGAAGATGTTTAGCTCATCTACCCTCCATTCGATGGAAATTTTCATCCCATTGATTAAGGTTACATATTCAACAATATTATTTGTATAAGGAAATAGGAACTTGCACTCCTTAGGTAGGCAATATTTTTGAGGGGTGATGAATAGTGTTTTAGGACTAGATTCTTATTGAGTGAATGGATCATCAAAGAACATGTTCCATGTTTTTTGTGTCAGCAATAGTATAGACTTGTCAAGAAATTTAATATTCATAGGGTGTTGAGACTGTAATTTTGCCTTTGCTAAATTATCAGCAATAGATTTTCCTTTGATAGCTTTCCTATCCACATATTCAATGTTGAAATCACTCAATTTTTATCACCCATTTTGCCAACTTTCCTATCAAAGTTACTTTGCTCAAGACATATTTTAATGGATCAATCTCTACAACTAGTTTTGTAGAGGGAGCAAGCATGTAGTTCCTAAGCTTCAGGGAAGCAAAGAAAACTACCAAGTAGGCCTTTTGAATGATATTATAGTTCATTTTATAGGAAATCAGTATTCAATTGATGTAATAGATTGCTCTTTCTTTCTTTTTTTGATCTTTTTGAGCCAGTAGGATGCCTAGAGATGTGTATGTTGCTAAGATGTACAGGATGATAGGCTTCCCCTAAATAGGAGGCATCAATATAGGTGGGTTAGCTTATCTAAGTCAAGATTATGTCACATTCCTCATGCCATTCACATGTTACACCCTTATGCAAAGTCTTGTTGAATGGTTATGATTTATCTATGAGCTATGAGATGAATCGATGAATGGACAAGTGTCTTCCTTATAATCCTCTTATCTATTTGACCTTCTAAGGTGGAGGAATTTCCATGATATCCTAGATCTTCTCAAGACCCACCTCAATGCCTTTAGTCAAAATATTGTGTCCCAAGTGTTTTCTTGATGTGACTCCAACCATACATTTCTTAGGGTTTAGTCTAAGACTAAATTGTTCCATGTGGTCCAGGATTGGGCTCAAGTCCTTGAGATAAGAGTTATGTTGCATACTCTTGGCCAGTGTGTTATCAACATAATCTTCCATTGTTTTGTGTATCATGTTGTTAAGATTTTTGTTACAATACATTGGTATGTAGCTCCAACATTCTTCAAGCCAAATGACATTGCATTCCAATAGAAGGTACCCAAAGCACATGTGGCTGTTGTTTTCTCCTGATCTTCTAGGGAATTTTTTTATCTAATTATATCTTGAGAAACCATACACCAATGAGTACATTTTGTATCCTGTCACTACATCCACTATCATATCAATGTTGGGTAGTGGAAAATCATCCTGTAGACATGCTTTGTTTAAGTCCCAAAAATAAGTGCATTCCCTCATAGATTTTTCATGCTTAGAAATTGGCATAATGCTAGAGATCCACTCAGCATAGTCAATGGCTTAGATGAATCCAACTTTCAATATTTTCTCTAATTTATCTTTGATTAGAAGTGCAACATATGGATGTATCTTATGTTGTTTATGTTTCATTGACATCACACCTAGTGTAATGGACATATGATACATTATGAGATTAGAGTCTAGACTTCGCATATCAAAGTATGTCCATGCAGATTTTATTTTATTTTCCTAGAAGAAATTAGTGAATTATTCTTTCTCTTCAATTGATAATGATTGTGTAAGATGTATGATATGCGGATTTTCCTTGGTGTCCAAGTTCATATGTTGTGTTGGTTTGATCAACACAAATGACATTTCCAGGAAATGACTTGAAAGTGCATTAAATATCCCATCTTCGAACACCTCAAAGAGGTTTTCTCCCTTGGATGCATCTTTTGTTTTTACTATTTTAGGCTCTGATACTGCCACAATGTGCTTTTCACCATCAAAGTGCTTATTCTTTTTCTTTTTGATTATATGACCAAGATATTTGATGTCAACTTCAGTCATATTCACAATACATTTGATGGTGGAAGAAATCACAAGTTCAACAACATTTAGGTAATAGGAAAGAGCATAGTCATTTTGAAATGCGGGGACTTTGTTGGATGTAGAATTAGAGTTCTAATTTATGAGCTTAAGATAGATAAGGGAAAGAGAGTCGACTAGTTCTAATGCATTCAAGATATAGTAATCAAAAGTACAGACTAATAAGTCAAGGCCTAGGTGATCTCATCCAAAGGTATTTTCAAATCTCTTTGTTTCTAAATCATGGTTAAAAAGGATAAGTTGACATCAGTAGAATTAGACTCATCGGACCTAACTCTAGACCCCTCTCCTACTTCAAGTTAATCTTCATATGTGTTGATAATGTCTATCTCTCTATCAATAGTAACATCAAATAGATAATCAAACTCATACTCATGAGAATTAATATTATATGAAGGTAGATTAAAGTATTTCTCCTATAGTCATGGGTATCCACTCTCTGCTCTCATTGTCTTCTTGATCTTGTTGAACTTTTTTAGTAGTTAGAGCCTAACTAGATTTGCCATGTTCAAGTTGTGGAAGTTTATATAGTTTTCCTTGATATCTAGGGTTTTCACTTTGTATTTACCTTAGTCACATGTGTCTCAGAGGGGTGACAAAAGTAGTTTCATCTAAGTCACTATAAAATTTAGCATACCTGACTCATGGGACAAATTCATCAAGTTTTCCAAGTAGTATAGTGAGTTCTACAGGAATGGGAAAAGGAAAGGTATCCTCCACATTTGAGATTTCTTCCTAATTTTTAGGCTTTGACCAATGTTTAGGTCTAGGTGCGCTATTAGGTACCTAGTGCAAACTTGTTGATCCCTAGGTGAAATGGTACTTTCTTGAAGCCTAGACCAATTGTATCTTGAGGCCTTTTTAATTTAGCTTCAATCGAGTCAATCAAACCTTCTTTTTTTTCTCCAAGGGGACCATTTCCTTTGTATCCTATTTGTTTTACGAGTTTAAGGCCTCACCCATGTCTCTTAGGAGTTATTTTATAGTTTTGGATTTCAATATCAAAATTGTCTTCTCCTTTGTATATCTAGGTTAAATAGCACTATCTTCATCCTCATCTTCCAGAGGTATGGTTGACTACACAAAAGAGCCATTATGATTAGTCTTAGGTGGTATAGTAGAAAGTTGCATTTCTTCAAAAGGTCTCCCATAGTATCAAGAAGATAGGGGTAGTCATGTCAAAGATAATGTAGGTTCAATCTTGTATTCCCCATGATAATATCTTTCAGTTTGAGAGACTTATCCACATCTTTGAGCTTGTCTTTATAGTGTCTAGTAGCCTCTTGATTGGTTGGTATGAAGCTATCAATAGCTTGAGTGAGAGTATTGTATGTGTAGCTAACATTAGCAGGTATGGTCACTTTCACCCCTTGAAAAGGGAATTTTATGTGTTGGTGGTATGTGGAAGGGATTGCATATATATCATCTATCTAAGGTCTACTCAATAGTATATTATATGCTAATGATATGTCAAGGACTTGACATATGACATGTCTCTATAGGTCCCACTCTGATAGGTAGTAAAACAAGTCCCTTGAATTTTCTTTCTTCTTTTTCATATGCATTTATGGTAATTATTCTATGAGGATAAGTAAACTCCTCATAATAGCCAAGTTGAGTTAACAGACTAGCATAACAAATATTAATACCAACACCTTTATCTATCAAAACATGGCAGACACACATCTTATGAATCATGACCTTGATATGTAGTGGTTGATTATAAGGATAACTTAGAGAGTGATCATCCTCCTCAAAAAAGGATATATAGTGTGGTGAAATCAAGTGACCCACTATGGATTGAAACTGATCAAGATCTAAGTCCTTTGGTATGCTAGACTCAGCAAGGGCTTTATCAAAGATCTCCCTAAGAGCAAGCAAGATTTTCAATAGTTCAAATATTGTAACCTATAGATTTGTTCTTTGTAGTTTATATAAGATTCTATAATTTGCATTGCCAAAGGAGGTTGCTAGTTTTGTGTTCTTATAGGTAGTGCCAACAATAGGTTGTCTTTATTCTATTTTTGGGTTAGATGTAGAAGGCATAATACCTTTGATTACTATTTTTTCATGGGATTATATGACATTGTTTACACATAATTGAGATTTTCCTTGATCAAATTTGGGAAATGTAATTCTACTAAGGACATATTGAGTTTTGGTCTTGTTGTGTTGTCACTTTTCCCTTGTATTGTTATAACATCATAGTATTCAGATTCCACAGTCTCAACCATATTAATTACATTGTCATCATTGGTAAATGTATAGTTGACCTTTGTGTTGTTTTTTCATTTAGATGTATCTCCTTTTCATATGGAGGAAATGTTTCCTTAAAATCTTTGTGATTATAATTATTTTTGATGTCCTTCAAAAACTACAACACCATCATCAATTAGGTCATGAATCTTTTGTCTTATTTGTATATAATTTTTTGTTCTATGACACTTGTTATGGTGGTATTCATAGTAGTCATCGATGTTCCACCATGTGGGTCCAGGTTGTGGATCATATGGTTAAGAGGTTTCTAGAGGATTGATGATCTAATTTTGGATAAGTGTCTTGTAAACCAATTCTAGAGGTTCACCCGAGAGGTGTATAGTCACACTTGGGTCTAGGAGCCCAAGGTCTATCTTCAAAGATGTTTCCAGTTTCTTTAATCTTAGTGACATCCTTCTCTATAGATTTATCTTCTTGTATGTTGTTTGTGAGATTGAAGAAAACCTTAGGAGGTCTAGGAGTGACATTTTCCACTACTCCATCATTTACCATATTATAGTTATTGTTGATATATTTGGATTTATCTTTGTTGGAGTTAGACCCCTGTTTGTTTTCTTTTGAAAAGTTAAATCACCTCTCTTGACCATGAACTCCTCTATAAAAATGCCCTGTTTAATCATCTCTTTAAATGTAGTGGGTCCTTGAAGTTGTAGTTTATAACCAAAATTAGGCAAGGGATATCCATAAAGATTTCAAGTTTTTTTTCTAGGTATCTTGCGAGAGTATTTGGTATGTAGTTGTCTCCATCTCTAGAGGAAGGTCAATAAAAACTCTCACACTCTTTGTTTGAGGTTTCAAAGGTTCTTTAAGTTAATTAGATGATGGATTTTGTGTGAGTATTATTGGATAAACATGTTTAAAATTTCATCAAAAAGTTTGATCCTACTAGGTAACCTTTAAAACCACTCCATAGCTTGTCTACCTACACTATGCAGAAATATGCATATAAGATATGTCTGATCATGCATAAATCCCATTAATAGGCCACTGAATTCCCTTAAGTGATCCTAAGGATTAGAAGTACCCATGTATGTGTTTTATTTAGGTGATTCAACTCCTTTAGGAAAAGGAGGCATGTACATTTGTTTTTAAAGGGAAAAGGACAAATGACGTCTAGAGTGTACTATTTAGCATATATATCTTTGTCTTTCATTATTTGTTGCAATTGTTCTTGCATAACTTGGATTTGTTTTAGGATTCTGGGTGTTTTAGTTTCTTCTTATTTGATAACAATGGTTTTTACATCATAGTTGGGAGGTAGCTTGGTTCCCTCTTTAGCTAGTTCAAGAAAGTATTTCTCTCTTTCTTCCTTCATCGAGATTTCCATTATTTTCCTAAAGCCTTTATTTTCTTGACATTTTTCTATGTCTTCTCGAGTTATTGCCTCATCATTGTTGTCTAGGATGTATTGATATTGTTGTTTATATTATTTTACCCTATAGTATTTTCTCCTAAATTTTGATAAGACATTTTGTCTTTGTGTAAGTTCTTAGCTTTTAGGAGCTTAGTATGTTAAGATGCTATGTTTTAAGTAGTAGGTAATGTCATCTTGTACTTTGTAGAAAATTCTAGTTTAGGAGATGATCTATTAGATTTGTGCTCTCTAGGACATTTTTGGAATAGTGTGTTTCAAATTTGATTGAGACTTATTGAAGAAGTATGTCTAACGTCAAGTCTATCTATAGGAGGAGACTGTAATGACTCCATGGTAGACATAGGAGACTGTTTAATAGGAGAGGGTACCATAGGGGTTCTTCACTAATATGAGAGTGTATCACTCACTTGGTACAACCTCTACCTCTACCTCTTCCTCTCCTAGGTCTATATGAAGGAAAATATCTTCCACTCCTAGTTTCAATAGTCATAAACAACAAAAGTGTAACAGGCTTAGACTAAGACCATGAGTAAGCTTCATTTTAAAGTAGGTGAAATATGAAAGCGAGAGTAATGTACACCAAGGTAGGAACCATCAAAGCAGTGGTAAGAACAATTGAGATGTTTGAATATCATGTCAACAAAGTGTGATAACACATCAAGATAAGAAGAATACTAGAGCGAGAGAATGGTTTATACATGGACAAAGTGTTCAACCTAAATATTTTAGTTTTAGATTTAGACTGTCTATAGACATAGGAGTGTACAAAGGATTACTAGATAGAGACCAGAATAGACCAAGTGATCAAACAAAAAAATTCAAGCTCTAGAAGGCAGTTTACAAATAGGCTCGTATGAGGAATTACATTCTTAGACAAGGTTTTTCTCAACTCATATGAGGAAATGCATAGTTAGAAGAGTGATGACAATAGTGGTTAGTTTGGATAAGTCTGTGATAATTTCTAGCAAAGTCTTATACAAGACTGGACATAGTATGAGTAAAGGGAGACAACCATTTTTTGTGTGCTATCTCACATAGGATTTATCATTGGGTCATATGAGTGCTTAGATTAGTTTTCTAGTTTGCATAATTTTTTAGGTAAGATTTGACTATTTTTATTATGTAGTTTGGTTTTCAAGATAGTGTTTGAATAGAAGATAGATTGTGACACAGACAGTAGTTATAAACAATCCAACCAAGGATAAAGAAACTTGGAAGGATGAGGGAATTTTTGACAACTTGGATAAGTTTGGACAAGATAGACCCAAAAAACACACCTTATCCCTAGAAAATCGTGGTAGATAAGACATAATATTTTCTTGAATCTTAAGTATACATGTACCTCACACAATTGTGTCACCCCCTAGAGGGTGTCTATATTTTTGGTGTTTCCAAGGACTCAATAATATATGTTCAAAGGTTACCCTTGAAGTAGGGGCTAGTGTCATATACCACCTTCAAGCATCCATATGTATACCTATGGTGTATATCTTTAGGAGATATTCTTCCCCCTCTTTGCACACAGATTATGCCCCCCTTTTGGAGGTAAACTAGGTAGCTTCTAGCTAAGTGGTGTTTAATAGGATTCCATTCATGACAACCACTAGTGTTCTTGCAAGAAAGACTAAGGCCTCTCAGCCACACCAACACCTACAATTGTACATCCTTGGAAAAGAAAGGCTAGGAGAAGCACCACTTAGTACAACAAGTAGGACACTCTTAAGATATATGGCACATGATAAAGAGAGAGAAATTACCAAAGTTTTGAAATCTTTCAATTTTACAAAATTAGCTTTATTATAGTGGGGTAGAATCATTGATGAAAGGTGTGTTCCCACCTTGGCCATTCTCAAAGGCTGAGAACTCTGGCAAGCCCACTAAAGGTAACTCAAGGACTTGGCTTGGATGCAAGGTTCCAAGTTTCTAATTCTCCCCAAAATGGAAAAGAACATAATCCTCTACCTCTTTACCTTACCCAAACACACTAGATATATTCATCATTGATCTAGTTGATATCTCATTGCATTTAGAATCTTCTAGGTTTTTTATTTTCCCAAAAGAGAAAAGAGAATACCCCCCTCACTAAAAGAATTTTCAAAGACCCACTAAATTTCCTTTCCTTCAAACGGGTGTATTGTCTAAAGAGGTCTAGGTTTCTAATATACTCATGGACATCACTTCCAAGTAGTAATGAGCATACTCCCCTATCTCTTTATGTAGAGCCATAGAGAAGTTCATAAGGTCTAATTATACTATGTTTTAGAAGAAATAAAGAAGACACAACATTTGAGTAGGTTTTAAGTTGTTCTTCAACAATCTTTCTTTAACATGCATCCTACAAGAAAATTGTCAATAGATTTTTATGAGATTCAACGTGTCTTTGACATGCATCTTGCAAGAAATGTTGAGTTGCATCAAATCAAAACATAGACAATAGATAAGACAATAGTGAGCATCAAAAACATGTGAAAATCCATAAGAAAATTTTGTAGAAAGTAGGTTCTAGAATCAAAATGAGCAAATAATCTAGCAGGCAATCTCGTAGGAGATAGAAAACCTCTGTACAAGGATCCATAAATCTCATATGACCCATAATAAAAAATGGGACAAGGAATGGAACCCCTAAGGACTCATACTACCTAGAACTAAGCATTGTACAAGAAAAAAAAAAGACTTCTACAAGTCTGTCCAACAGAGTATAGAAAGAAAAATGCACAAAAAAGTAAATTTGAGCATCGATAAGGCAAGAAAATTGATTTTTCTTGCTCCACAGTGGGTGCTAGAAATGTATGTGTCAAAAATGGGTTATACACACTCAGACATAGTCATTGCATGTTTGATTCATGTGAGAATGAACATATGATTGTTCATCCTAAAATATCTAAACAAGGCAACATATTTCCTTCTATCTAGTTAGGGTTTGAATATTTTCTCTCATAATCAAGAGCTCAGTAACCATAGACCAGTTCTAGAACAAAGGATTTTGAAAGTATGAATGAATGCAAGACTAAGCTAGATTTGTTTTGGGATTTTCTATGCAAATAAATGAGAATATATGAACTAGAATGCATGCAATATTAATGTAAATGAAAGCTTTATGTAACTACCATAAAAATGAACACTAATAATGAGATCTAACTAAAATGCAATGCATGTTTAAGCTATGTTTTTGAGATTTTCTGCACAAGAAGATGAAATTAAGCTAGATGAAATGCAAATCTAATCTATGGGAGAAACAGAACAACTAATATGGAATGAATGCAACATTGAGCTAAAAATGAGAGTACTAAGAAAAATGCAACAAAGCCTTGGGTGCACAAATGGTGAGTGCTCAATCTAATACAATTTCCTTACTCAAAAAGTGCATCCCTATGAGAGGTGAGAATTCTCAATTTAAAGAGAAAATGGGTCAATGGTTCAAAAAGAGTAGTGGATGGAATTTGACTAATTGGAAGATTCCACTATAGTGGGAATCAAATGGCATGCCTTCCCTCTTGAAAATTGTCTCACATTTGAAGATTCCATTTGAAACTTGTCTCACATTTAAATATTTTAATTCAAATAATGAATATGTGGAGAAATTTAATTCAAATCTTTTTAATAATTTCTTTATCATGTATTTTGGGTGAAAGGGTAATTCATTTAATCAAAGTGTTAGAACCTTTAAATTAAATTAATTAATTTAGTGGGTTTTACAACCAAGACATGATAATCAGAAATATATTAAAATCTAGTGATTATTGCATATTAATAATATTGTACAATTGATATTTAGATAAAGTAGAGTCAATTTGGACTAGAAATAACTAATAAATGAGGACTTTGTCAATCATTGATTTATATTCTAAAGTTAGGAGAAATTTGATTTTGAGACCCATTTTTGGGGTATGCCACAAACATGGTATTTCTCATGAATCATTTATTTAATATGAAGATGGTAAAAGGTGAATCTATTGCAAATCATTTAAATGATTTTAATATAGTCACAAGTTAGTTGTCTTCTGTAAATGTTAATTTTGATGAAGAAATTAGAGCTCTCTTGATTTTGTAGTCTTTTTTGAAAGCTAGAATGAATTAGTAATGGTTAAGAGTAATTTAGTTTTTGGTTCTAATGATGTGTTTGGTGTCATTCCAAGTGAGGAAATTTGTAGGAAAATATAAGTGTATCTATATAAGAAAGTGTCTTGAACACACAAAGTAGAGGCAAAACAAATTAAAGAGGAAACAATTCTAGAAATCCTTAAGAAATCAAGAGAAAAATCGAAGGGAAAGAGGTCTCAATCTAGACCAAGAGATTTTTGATACTATGGAGAGCTAGGACATAAGAAGAAGGAATGTTGGACTCGAAAGAACAATGAAGGAGACAAACAAGAAGGAAAAAAGGAGGCAAATGTGGTAAATTATAAATATAAAGAGGATTCTTCACTTCTTTCCTTAGAAAATCTTGATGATTCATAGGTTTTAGATTCAGGGGTTTTATGTCACACTACTCCTCATAGAGGTGATTTTGGGATAAGTTTATTTGAGAGATAATGAACCTTGTTCAATTTTGACAAAGGAGAAATTAAGATTAAGTTGTAGAATGAGAATAATTGGCTACTTCAAGAGGTAATACATATTCCAAGATTGAGTAGGAATTTAATTTGAGTAGGGAAACTACGTGATGAGAGTTGCACAATCACTTTTAATGATAAAAAATGGAAGGTTTCAAAAGGTTCCTTAGTAGTAGCAAAAGGTGTGAAAGTAGGCACCTATTGGAAAATACAATTGGAATAATTTTTGTATTGTCATTGATGTCAAACCTACTAGAGAGACATTTACTAACAATGTAGAGTGCCATATCAGTTGATTGATGAAGAGGATTTTAAAAGAGAGATAACTAGATGAACTAGTGAAGTTGTTGAGTAATGAGGAGAAACTATGTTGGAATTACAATAGGCTCTTGAATAGTTGGTCTTTGACAAGATGATGTGTTTTTTAATTGTCATAAGAAGTGAAGAAGACAGTTGAGTTGATGTGTAGAAGAGAAGATAAGAAGTTGATTAAAACAATAAGGTTCACCAAGTAATAGTTTCACTAGGTCAATGAAGGAGTTGAAGAAAAAGATAAAGAAGCTTAAGAGTTAGCCGAGTAAACATTATTAGCCAAGTAAATAGTATTAGTCAAGTGGTAGTTATGGTCGAGCAAGATACAGAAGAAAATTTATAGTTACTAAGCATAGTAAAGATCGAATCATCTAGTGAAAGTTGAGCAAGACAAAATAGTATAGACCAAGCTACTTAGTGCTGATCAAGAAGAAGAACAAAATGATGACTGAGTCTAAAAAAATAATAGTTTGTGAAAGAATCAAGTTTGTGTCTGACATAGTTGAATTTTTGGAGTAGTCAAAACATGTGGATGATAATGATTGATGAGCTGGCATATTTAATGCATGAATTAAGTTGGTAATGTGATCAAAGGCAAGGCTTTAAGGAGAAGTTTTTAGAAGTATCAAGAAATGAGTAGAAGGATAAAATAATGGATAGATTCATTGAATCTAATCAAACCCTAAGATCTATGATGATGTTTAAGTGGAAAAAGATCAAATTTTTCTATTTAAGGAGGCATAAGAGATGTTTTCTAAGGTTGGTTCATTAATTATTAGCAATTTTGTGGAGAACTTGTGAAGAAAAGTGTAGCAAAGGAAAAGTGAGAAGATTGGTGAAGTGTGATTTCTTAAAGGGTTTCCAAGAATATCAGTGAAAAAGATGATAATGAAGTCCAATCAATGAACCAGAAAATGAGTCAAATAGAGATTTGAATTTGAAAAGTGAGTTGTATCTTGTCAGATCAAATCTAGCTGTTACTTTCTAACCATTATGGTAGTTAAAATTCTTCAATGAATGCTGACTTAACAATCATTTTGTAAATCCTTTAATGAAGGTGACATTCTAATGGAATGATCCAACATCCTCTAAACAAACTACTCCTAATAGGGTTATTAAATAATTTTATAGGATCACACCTAACAATGTATTTTGTAACCTTTAATAGGGTTGGCTCTTAACTGAGCTCACTTCAGAAGAGTGACAAGTGGTAGCATGTTACTTGGTGGTTTTTACCAAATTGGATTTCCATGTTAAATCCTAGTGTCATATATGTGTGATGCATTAATATTATTTATTTACTATTTATAAGGCCTCACCCTAGGCCATCATAGCATAGCATAGCAGTATATTTACATTTCAGATACTTTATATTTTGAGACCTTGTTATATGTTGGACTTATTTTGGAGTATTATTCAAACTATTTGATAATATGGGATACTTTATTTTTATGATGATTTTTTATGATGTTAGGACTTATTGATGATACTTGATGGCTATTTATATTCATGTACTTAGTTGGTTATTTAATTGAGGAGTATGAAATTATGTGGATTATATATTTTAAAAATCATGATGTATTGCAAATGGTCATATCATGTTTAGTTTGACTATGATAGTATTATATATGCACAATGATTTAGAAATAGAAAAAAATATTATTTAAAATTCAATTGAGAAATACTTTATACTTTGATTCAATTATGAAGTAGAATTGATTTAGGATTTATACATGGATATGATTTATTTATCTTGGACTATTGATATGAAATTTAAGTGTGCAGGAAACAACCATGGTAAAATTGAGAACTAAGAACATACCTTTGTATTAACTAAGAATGACAAGGTTAGATCTAATGAAGATATCTTAACCTCATTGTTAAGTATTTTACTTTGTGAATTATTGTTTTAGATTAGATTCATTTTGTGAAAATTGATTTTTCATTCATAATATTAAGTGTATATTTTATAGTGTCACTTGAAACTTGTGTTTTTATGTGTTTAAGTGGCATGTCAGATTTAGATATTGACAAAATACACCCAACCTTAATTTTAACCAATTAGAAATATTTAAGTTATATCTTGTTGCATAATATTGTCATATGAAGGCCTTAATTAGAATACATAAGGACTTCAAGTTTAGGGTGACTTTATAGGGATTCATTAGATTCCTAGGGTATTTTTTTAATGAAATTAAGTTACCTACATGTTAGTACTATATGCTAGAGCTTTAAATTTGATTTTATTCTAGTTTAAATCAATTTTCTAACCCTTTTAAAATCGTATTTTCAAGTACTGTGAAAATGGAAGAAGTCTTACCCAACTTTCCACCTTATCTTCAGTAAGTTGGAGTTTTAATCAAATAAGGAAACTTAGGTGGAGTTAAAGTGATTGTTCTCTTTTATGATGAAGAAAAAGTAGGAGTTTAGTTTCCTATTAGAGGGAAAATAGAAAATAGAATTATCATTCACCCACTCTCTAGTTTTAGAGATTTTTTTTGGTTTGGAGATTGCATCAAGGAAGGATAGAGAACTCTTCTCAAATCATTCATTTTTCATAGCTTGGAGAAATTTTGGATCTTTTTCCATATTTTATGAATTATGTGGTGCATTATTTTCCCTGTACAAATGTTGTGTAATTTTTTTTATAGATGCATATATGTATTTCTTATTGTCCATGTTGTGTTGTTGGGACTGGATGAATTTATGTTGCCTTCTTTTACTTTGATTTTGAGAGTATGATATTTATGGGTGTGGAAGGACATCACTCACCCTAAGGAGGGAAGTAGTGATGTTTGAGTGAAAGGGTTAGTTGGGCCTTCCCCTGAGTGTAGAGTCTCTTCCCTAGAAGGAAGAGGGACAAACATGAAGTATGTGCTTACTGAGCTAATACAATATTTTACAATTTGGGGGTGATAAGGGGATATTCTTTGTGAGAGATAGTATTTTTTTGTATGTCTTGTGAAGGAAATTTTGATTTTTGTATTTGGCTTCTCATCTCAACTTGGGCACACCTTCACCCTTCTTATTGGTTGCTATAGTAACCTACTCATGTGTAAGCTCAAAATGGGAGTTAGATGTTGTATTTTGTGTTTATGCTTGATTGTTACCTAGTTGGTCTTGATTCTCCAAGCTCAGTGGGTGGTCTCATAAAGATCTAGATTGAGAGGTGAGATCTCCATGATTTTTAGTGTTTTTTTCTATAGGTTTTCAAAATGGATTTTGTGTTGAAGAAAAGCTTGGAAGATTGCATTATCTGTTGAAGTTTTCAAGATGAATTATTATGAGTATTTGTAAAAGTATGTATTATAATGATCCAATTGTGATTGTAATATTAGAGGAGAAATTTCAATGTTGAGAATACATTTCACTTTAAAGTGTTCCTTGAATAAGATTGTACGTATTTGAAATTTTAGCAATAACTTGTAAATGTTTTGATATGAATTCTTAAAGTGTTTCAAGAAATTTATTGAATAATATGCATGTGTGTGTGTGACTTGTTCAAAATATTGGGCATGACACTATTAGTCAGCATATGCTAAACAAAGAGTTAATGGATAAATGAATATGTTAAGTTGCTAATGAGTTTTTGTATGGAGTGAGTGGTTTTATGAGTTTGAATAAGTTGTTTGAAGTTAGTAAAAGTTGAATTGGTACATTTGGACCTAAGGATAACTAATTCACCCTCCCACCCCTCCTCCCCCACCCCTCTCAGTTATTCTAAATATTCTAATAAGCACCTTATATCTTTGTATAGGTCATATTCTTCTTTCTACTTTAATTGATTCAAAGAAAACTAAATGTTTAGGAATAATTGTTGTAGTTGAGCACGAAGAATAAATAGTTTCTATATATTCTAAAACAACACTATGGCACAATAGACTTGAACACATGAGTGAGAAAGGTGTGAAATTATTTCATTTAAAGAAATTTATTCTTGGTCTAAAATGTGTCAATATGGATTTATGTAAAGGTTGTGTGTATGAAAATCAAAAGAGAGTGAGTTTTGTGAATATTGGGAAAGAAAATAAAAATAAGAAATTAGAGCTTGTGCATACAGATGTATGGGGACCCTATTATGTACCTTCCCTTGGCGTCTCTCATTATTATGTTACCTACATGTTAGTATTATATGTTAGGGCTTTAATTTTGACTTTATTGTGTTTAAATCACTTTTTTAGCCCTTTTAAAATCCCATTTTTCAAGTATTGTGAAAATGGAAGAAGTCTTACCCAACTTTCCACCTTATCTTTAGTAAGTTGGAATTTCAATCAATAGGAAAATTTAGGTGGAGTTAAAGTGATTGTTCTCTTTAATGATAGAGAAAAACTAGGAGTTTAGTTTCCTATTAGAGGGGAAATAGAAAATAGAATTATCATTCACCCATTCTCTAGTTTTATAGATTTTTCTGGTTTGGAGGTTACATCAAGGAAGGATAGAGAACTCTTCTCAAATCATTAATTTTTTATAGCTTGAATAAATTTTGGAGCTTTTGCCATATTTTAGGAGTTATGTGTTTTACTATTTTCCTATTAAAATATTTTATAGATGCATATGTGTATTTCTTATTGTCTATGTTGTGTTGTTGGGTATGGATAAATTTATATTGACTTCTTTTACTTTAATTTTGACAGTATGGTGTTTATGGGTGTGGAAGGACATCACTCACCCTAGGGAGGGAAGTAGTGACCTTTAGGTGAAGGGGTTATTTGGGCCTTCCCCTTAGTGTAGAGTCTTTTTTGTTGAAGGAAGAGAGACAAATATGAAGCATGTGTTTCATGAGCCAATACACCATTTTACAATTTGGGGGTGATAAGGGGATAATATTTATGAGAGATAGTATTTGTTTTGTATGCCTTGTGAAGGAAAATTTGATTTTTGTATTTGGCTTCTCCTCTTGGTTTAGACACACCTTCACCCTTCTTATTGGTTACTATGGTAACTTGATCATGTGTAAGCTCAAAATAGAAGTTAAATGTTGTATCCTGTAATTGTTGTATCGTGTGTTTGTGCTTGATTGTTAACTAGGTGGTCTTGGTTCTCCAAGCTTAGTGGGTGGTCTTATAGAGACCTAGGTTGGGAGGTGAGCTCTCCATGATTTTTAGTGTTTTTTTCTAGAGGTTTTCAAAATGGATTTTGTGTTGAAGAAAAGCTTGGAAGATTGAATTATTTGTTGAAGTTTTCAAGATGAATTATTATGAGTATTTGTAAAAGTATGTATTGTAAAGATCACTTGTAGATATTCATTTATGTAATTGTAATTTGTAGTAAAGATCCAATTGTGATTGTAATATTAGCAAAGAAATTTCAATGTTGAGAATACATTTCACTTTAAAGGGTTCCTTGAATAAGATTGAATGTATTTGAAATTTTAGCAATAACATGTAAATGTTCTGATATGAATTCTTAAAGTGTTTCAAAAAAAAATTGAATAATATGTATGTGTGTCTTGCTCAAAATATTAGGCATGACACTATTAGTCAGCATATACTGAACAAAGAGTTAATGGATAAATGGATATGTTAAGTTGCTAATGAGGTGTTGTATGGAGTGAGTGGTTTTATGAGTTTGAATGAGTTGTTTGAAGTTAATAAAAGTTGAATTGGTACGTTTGGACCTAAGGATAACTAATTCACCCTCCCACCCACCCTCCCCTCTCAGTTATTTTAAATATTCTAATAGGAACCTTATATCTTTGTATAGGTCATATTGTTCTTTCTACTTTAATTATTTCAGAGAAAAATAAATGTTTAGGAACAATTTTTGTAGTTGAGCAGGGAGAACAAACAATTTCTATGGATTCTAAAACAACACTATGGCACAATAGACTTGAACATATGAGTGAGAAAGGTATGATATTATTTCATTTAAAGAAATTTATTCTTGTTCTAAGACGGATTTATGTGAAAGTTGTGTGTATGGAAATCAAAAGAGAGTGAGTTTTGTGAAGAGTGGGAAGGATGATAAAAATAAGAAATTAGAGCTTGTGCATACAGATGTATGGGGACCCTATTATGTATCTTCTCTTGGTGTCTCTCATTATTATGTTACCTACATGGTAGTCCTATATGTTAGGGCTTTAATTTTGACTTTATTGTAGTTTACATCACTTTTCTAACCCTTTTAAAATCCCATTTTTCAAGTATTGTGAAAATGGAAGAAGTCTTACCCAACTTTCCACCTTATATTGAGTAAGTTGGAGTTTCAATCAAATATAAAAACTTAGGTGGAGTTAAAGTGATTTTCTCTTTAATAATGGAGCAAAATTAGGACTTTAGTTTCCTATTAGAGGGAAACTGAAAATAGAATTATCATTTACCTACTTTCTAGTTTTACAAATTTTTCTAGTTTGGAGATTGCATCAAGGAAGGGTAGAGAACTCTTCTCAAATTGTTCATTTGTCATAGCTTGGAGAAAGTTTGGAGCTTTTGCCATATTTTAGGAATTATGTGTTGTACTATTTTTCCTATATAAATTTTATGTAAAAGTTTTTATAGATGCATATGTGTATTTCTTATTGTTTGTGTTGTGTTGTTGGGTGTGGATAAATTTATATTGCCTTCTTTTACTTTGATTTTGAGAGTATGATGTTTATGGGTGTGGAAGGACATCACTAACCCTAGGGAGGGAAGCAATGGACTTTAGGTGAAGGGGTTAGTTGGGCCTTCTCTCGAGTGTAGAGTCTCTTCCCTAAAAGGAAGAGGGACAATCATGAAGTATGTGCCTCATGAGCCAATAAATTGTTTTACACTTTGGGGGTGATAAGGGGATAATCTTTGTGAGAGGTAGTACTTTTTTTTTGTATGCCTTGTGAAGGAAAATTAAAATTTGATTTTTGTATTTGGTTTCTCCTCTTGATTTAGGGACACCTTCACCCTTTTTATTGGTTGCTCTGGTAACTTGTTCATGTGTAAGTTCAAAATGTGAGTTAGATCTTGTATCCTATAATTGTTGTATTGTGTGTTTTTGCTTGATTATTAATCGGTTGGTCTTGGTTCTCTGAGATTAGAAGGTGGTCTCATTGAGACCTAGGTTGGGAGGTGGGCTCTCCATGATTTTCAGTGTTGTTTTCTACAAGTTTTTAAAATGTATTTTGTGTTGAAGAAAAGCTTGGAAGATTGCATTGACTATTGAAGTTTTCAAGATGAATTATTATGAGTATTTGTGAAAGTATGTATTGTAAAGATCACTTGTAGATCTTCATTTATGTAATTGTGATTTGTAGTAAAGATCCAATTGTGATTGTAATATTAGAGGAGAAATTTCAATGTTGAGAATACATTTCACTTTAAAGGGTTCCTTGAATTAGATTGAATGTATTTGAAATTTTAGAAATAACATGTAAATGATTTGATATGAATTCTTAAAGTGTTTCAAAAAATTTATTGAATAGTATGTATGTGCGTGTGTGTGTGTCTTGCTTAAAATATTAGGCATGAAACTATTAGTTAGCATATATTAAACAAAGAGTTAATGGATAAATGAATATGTTAAGTTTCTAATGAGTTGCTGTATGGAGTGAGTGATTTTATGAGTTTGAATAAGTTGTTTGAAGTTAGTAAAAGTTGAAGTGGTACATCTAGACCTAAGGATAACTAATTTTCCCTCCCACCCCCCCTCCCCTCTGAATTATTCTAAATATGTTAATATGCACCTTATATCTTTGTATAAGTCATATTATTATTTCTACTTTAATTTTTTAGAGAAAAATGAATGTTTGGGAACAATTTTTGTAGTTGATCAAGGAGAAAAAATAGTTTCAATAGATTCTAAAAGAACACTATGTCACAATAGACTTGAACACATGAGTTAGAAAGGTGTGAAATTATTTTGAATTTAAAGGAATTTATTCTTGCTCTAAAATGTGTTAATATGGATTTATGTGAAGGTTGTGTATGGAAATCAAAAGAAAGTGAGTTTTGTGAAGAGTGAGAAGGAAAATAAAATAAGAAACTAGAGCTTGTGCATACAAATGTGTGGGGATCCTATTATGTATCTTACCCTGGTGGCTTTCATTATTATGTTATATTCATTGATGATGAAACTAGGAAATTATGAGTTTATTTCCTTGGATATAAATTTAATGTAGTTCAATCTTTTAAGAAATGGAAATGCTTGGTTGAGAATGAGACTGGTAAAAGATTAAAATGTCTCAAATTTGATATAGGTGGTGAATATTGTATTCAATGATTTGAAGATTATTGTTCAACTAATGGTTTTTTGTAGGCAAAAAATTGCTTCAAAGAATCCATAAGAAAATGGAGTGGGTGAACGCATGACCAAGACAATAAGGGAGTGTACAAGGAGTATGATGTTGCATGTTGGGCTTCCCTCAAACATGTGGTCATAGGCCATCACTACTATTGTATATTTGATCAATAGAGACCCCTCTACTCCTTTGGGCTATGGTATTCTAGAGGAAGCATGGACTAGTAAGAAGGTGAGTTATGCTTTGCTCAAAACTTTTAGTTGTGAAGCATTTACATATATAAATTTTAAAAATACAACCAAGTTGGAAGTTAAGTCAAAGAAATGTGTAATTATTGGATATGACATTGATGAATTTGGTTATAAGCTTCAAGATTTTGAAAATTAGAAAATTGTAAGAAGCAAGTATGTCATATTCCATGAGAAAGTGTTGCATAAAGATTTGTCGCAACAACATGAGAAGAAAGAAAATGATTATTCACTACTGGGTGATACTCCAAAAGATGATGTTCCAATAGTCTCTAATGCTTTACAACAATATCAACAAAAAATGCTACAAACACTAGTGAATGTTAGATGGTCAACACGGCTAAGTATAACTCTAGAAATATTTACTCCCTCTTTTACTTAATTTTATTAACAGATGCTGGTGAACCTAATTTTTATGATGAAATTGTGTAGGTGGATGCAAAGATTCAATAGTCTAGTCTATAATGTTAGATGAAATTGACCCCTTTCTGAAAAATAATACATGGGATATATGTAAGTTACCTACTAGAAAAAATCATTTATAGAATAATTGGGTTTATAGATTGAAAGAAGAAGATGGAGGTAAGAAACACTTTAAAGCCAGGTTAGTTGTAAAAGGATTTACATAGAAAAAGGGTATTGATTTTGATGAGATATATTCTCTATTTATTAAAATGACTTCTATTTGTACTATTTTAAGTATTATAGTTGCTAAAGATTTGCATTTGGAGCAGCTTGATGTTAAAACATCTTTTCTTCATGGTGATTTGGATGAAGAAATATATATGGAACAACCACAAGGATTTGAGGTTAAAGGTTAGGAGAACTTAGTGTAAATATTGGAGAAAATTTTGTATGGCTTAAAGCAAGAACCTCAACAACAATATCTCAAATTCGATAGTTTTATGAATGAGCATGGTTACATTTGGTGTCATTCAGACCATTGTGTTTCTGTTAAGAGGTTGGATGATGACATATACATTATTTTATATTTAAATGTTGATAATATGCTTGTAGATGGGTCTAACATTGATCACATCAAGGGATTGAAGAAACACTTAGCACAGTCATTTGCTATGGAAGATTTGGGGGTAGAAAAACAAATCCTTGGTATGGAAATTTGTAGAGATGGGAAAAATAGAAAATTGATTCTATCTCAGGCTGATTATATTGAGAAGGTGTTGCAAGATTTTTGTATGGAGAATGTCAAAGTTGTCCGCACACCTTTGCCTAGTCATTTGAAATTGACTAAGGTGGTGTTTCCAAAGACACAAGAAGAAGAGAATAAAATGTCCAAAGTACCTTATGCTTCAACTATAGAAAGTTTAATGTATGTAATGGTATGTACTAGGTCAGATATTTCACATGCATTGGGAATCATTAGCAAGTATATGATTCATCATGGGATTGATCATTGGAATGAAGCCAAGTGGATTCTTAGACATTTGAGAGGAACATCCAATAAATGTTTACATTTTGGAGGCTATATTGACTCAGATTTGGCTGGTTATTTAGATACTAGGTGGAGTACTATAGGATAAGTATTTACTATTGGTGGGACAATAATGAGTTAGATTTTTGGGTTACAAAAGGTGAACACATTATCCCTATAGAGAAAGAGTATGTCTCCACTATAGAGACAACCAAGGAGATTATATAGATTCAATTCTTCAAGGAAGAATTGGGAAAGGGACCATTATTTGTTTATAGATAGCCAAAGTGTCATTCATCTTGAAGATAATTCTAATCTATATTCAAAGACAAAACACATATATTTGTGTTACTATTTTATTCAATTAGTTTTGGATGATAAATAGTTAAAGTTGGAAATGATACATATAGATGGTAATCTAGTATATATGTTGACAAAGAAATTGACAAGGGAGAAGTTGGACTCCTCTCGAGCTTCATTTAGTATTCTTGACTGAATATAATAAAAGAGTAGCTGAGTCCAAGGTGGTTTGATCTAGTGGGAGCCTTGCAAGGTAGTGACATTGCTACAAAAATAATCTCCAAATGGGAGGTTTTTTTTTTGGTGTGGGGCTATTTTTTGACTATTTTTCAGGGGGTCAACATTTGAAATTATTCTAGCTCTTATTCTATAAGTGACAAAAATATTGTATAAAATGGCTTAGGGTTAGGGATTTTACTTTGTGATGATGAAATAATAGCTTCTTGCAGTGGTATTGAGTGGTAAGTGATTCTAATTCGGTTGTAATCACTAGATAATAAGAATATTGGATTCATTGTTTATTGGATGTACCCCATGGATTGGGTGAACCATGTTAAATCTCTATGTCTTGTGTTCTCTTTTGTGTGTTTTATTGTTTTTTGATATTGCAAATATTTTCATGTAATTGCTATTTTTGTCTTGTTAATCCTAACACTTTTCCTTTCCTTTTCCTTGATAGGTCCACTTTACTCTTCACTATCTATTCTCATTCCAACAACTTCCTACAATGTTCTTTATTTAGATAATTGCCTTACTAATGTTGAACACAACTTCAACAATACATCACCTTCTTCTCTAACTTCTCTCTTACATAATTTTGTTCTTCTTTTTTTTAATAACTTCCTTTTTGCCTCACTTCATGACCTAATTAGGGTTTCTAGTTCCTTCCATAAACTATCCTTGACTTTTCCTCTTTTTTATGCTGATAAGTCTTAGTGTCTCTGATAAGCTAAGTAACTTAGGGTTTCAATAACATTTTTTTTCTACCAATAGAGTACACTAAGTTGATAATGTAACAATAGTATGTTCCTTTTAACCTTATATTTACACATGTCTACTTTAATCATTTTGCTTAAGCTTTTTTCCATTAATGAAAACACCTCAAAAATCATCACCACAAAGGTCTAGGATTTTGTCAAGGTAACAATCTCCCCCTGTGGCATTAATGACAAAACTTGATCATTACTTAAGCTCAATACTCTCACTTAGATATCTCTCCTTTTTTTAAATCAACATATCTCCTTATACTTCATAGCTATATACACATCTCTCCAATATACAATTTGTCCCTCTTTGATAGCAAAGCAAAAGGAAAACAATGAAAAATATTGATGTCACCATGTAGTTGAAGGGTTTGATCAATACAAATCCACAAATCCCTCAAATACCTACATATAAAAAACCTATCATAGAAGAAAAAGATGAGAGAAGGCAAGGGTTTTGCTTTGAAAATATTCAAATTATATTCTCAGAAATGAAAAAGATGTAAGATAATTATGAAAAGATCAATCCTTATAAAAGGAGATCAAAACTTGAAAAGGGTAACCTAAAAGGTAAAAGCTATTTAATAATTACTAATTAATTATTAATTATGAATGCAAAAGGTGAATAAAGTGAAATCATAAGAAGGGAATAAAGAAAATTTAATAAATTAAATTAAATTAATGCTTTACTCTAACACCTCCCTTAAGATGAGAAATAATGTAGCTACAAAAAATGCAGAAAGAGAAAGGAAACTACAATGCAATGCTAAAAGAAAACTTGGGTCCCAGAAACAAGGCCTAATGAGGTACCCAATCACAACTAAATCTTTATGAAATGAAGAAATAGAGAAAACCCAGTGGGAAAAAATCTACTCCAAAAAGAGATAGCAAAAAAAGAAGGAAGGAAGGACTCATCACCAAGACCCCCCAAGGACAACTTCCTTCACCCCAAGAATAGAACACAACTAAAGATACCACAGGGATGCAAAAGGTTTAGTGAAGATGTGGGCAACTTGCTTAGTAGTAGGAATGTACTCTAAGCTCAAGGTGCCATCTTGAATGAGATGCCTGGTGAAGTACATGTGATGCTAAATGTGTTTGGTCTGTTGATGCTCAACTGGGTTGTGTGAAATGTGTATAACACTTTGATTGTCACACCATAGAAAGGTGAGACTATCAGGAGAAAATCCAAACTCTATAATCAGTTATCGAAGCCATAAAACTTCTTGACTAGCCAATATAGCTGCCCTGTATTATGCCTCTATAGATGATAATGTGTGAGCATGTTGCTTCTTTCAAGACCATGTGATAGGACAAGAACTAAGGAAAAATACAAAACCAAAAGTAGACTTGTGATCATCAATATCACAAGCCCAATTTGAATTTGTGTAACCAAAAATATGAGGATCCCATGATGTGCAGTGAATACCATAACATGTTTTACCTCTAATTTACCTCAAGATAAATTTAGAAGCTTGCCAATGACTCTCATGAGGATCATGAAAAAATTGAGAGACAAGACCAACCATAAAGGAAATATCAGGATGTGTGTGTGTCAAGTACAAAAAACTATCCACAAGCTGTCTATATATAGTGGAATCCATTATATGAGTAGAGAAAGTGGTAGATAAAACAACACCTAACTAAAAAGGTGTGGGAGTAGGCTTGCAATCAAGCATGTTGAATCTCTGAAGCATATCAACAACATACTTCTGTTGGAGTATGGCTATTCCATTTGAAGACTAAAAAACTTGTAGGCTCAAAAAATAGTGTAGAAGTCCAAGATCTATCATCTCAAATTATTTTTTCAATTCTTGTTGAACACCCAGTATCATGGAGACTGAGCTTCCTATGATGATTAGGTCATTAACATGAAGCGCAAGTATAAATAATTTAGCCCCATGATGTTGAATGTAAACTATAGGATCGAAATGACATTGAGTGAATTGTAAAGTAAGCAAGAAGGAATCCATCTTCTCATAACAATCCCTAAAGGCCTATTTGAGACCATATAAAGACCTCCAAAGCTAGAATACCAATGAAGATTCTTGGACAAAATCACGAGGCTGCTCCATATAGATCTCCTTATGAAGGTCTCCGTGAAAAAGGCACTCTTCATGTCCATCTTAAAAATTGTCCATCCCTGTGAAGTTGCTAGAGAGAGTACAAGGTGAATAGAATTCATCTTGGAAATAGGGGCAAAGGTCTTGAAGTAATTAATACCCTCAACCTATGAAAACCCCTTTGCAACAAGACATGCCTTAAACCTATCAATAGAACTATCTACAACATACTTGGTACGGTACACCGAACCAACTTCCTTCCTTTTAAAAGAGGAAAAATATCCCATGCGTGGTTCTTCATCAAAGAAGAGTACTCCTCATCCATAGCCCTATCCCACTCTAAGTGTCTTGTCACCTATGAAAAACTTTGAGGATCATATAAAATGGCATGAATCAAAAGGCCACTACCAATAGTTTGACCATGAGTGTGTTGCGTATCTATAGGATTACCTACCAAAGGTCTAGCTACATCAATACTATCACGAGCCCACTTGGGCACTTGTAGATTGTCTAGTGGAAGTAGTAAAGGGGGATCAATATCAAGATCTTCCTCAAAGGATGCATAATCCAGTGGAGGAGTAGAGGAAGTATGGATAGTGAGGAAGAGGCTAGAGATGGAGGATAATGCTCATCAAACTAAACATCTCACTAAAATAAGGCATCTCTAGAATTAGGACCAAACAACTTGTATGACTTCACATCCTCACAGTAGCCAACAAAAATGAGTGGTTGGACCTTCTTCTCCATGGCTTTCCTCTGAACACTTGGAATAAATGCCCAAGCCTCACTACCAAAAATGTGGAAAGTAGAAACATTGGGCTTGACATGAGTCCAAGCCTCCATAGGAGTCAAGTGTCACAATGCTTTGCGAGGCATTTGATTTTGAATATAGTTGGCACAATTGATAGCCTCATCCCAAAATGAAGACCTCATAGCTCAAGATTGTATCATACAATTGGCCATCTCTTGTAATGTCATGTTCTTTCTCTCTACAACCCCATTTTGCTATAGAGTGTGGGGAACTGTGAACTAGTGTTGTAAACCATGCTTAGTACAAAAAACTCTGAAAGATTGATTCACATATTTCCCCCCATTTTTAGTGTGTATATGCCTAAATGAAAGACTGGATTGCTTCTCCAAAAATGTCTTAAATATTTGAAATGAATCAAAGACATCAGACTTGTATTTCAAAAAGTACACCCATGTGGATCTAGAGAAGTCATCAATGAAGGTGAGCACATATTGAGCACCTGAAAAAGATTGAGTGGGAAATTATATAAGATCATTGTGTATCAACTCCAATGGTGCTTTTGCACATGTTGATCTACCTATCAAAAAAATATCCATGTGATGTTTTCCAAGTACACAACCTTGACACACACTGTTAGTACAAGAGATCTAAGGTAACCCAATCACTAGCTCCTATGTACTCATCTGCTACATATATCTATAGTTGACATGGCCAAAACACTCATGCCAAAGCTTTCTCACTGTGTCTACATGAGTAATGAGAGAAACACTTATAGAATAAGAGTTCTCAAAGCCATCAAATTGATATAAGTGAGATTGAAGATCAACACTCCTTGTAGCAATAACTAAGTCAGGATCATGGAGGTCTCAAATAACCACATCATGTGGTGAGAACTCAACTATCTTTCTAGGCCCTAAATGAAAAATCTAAAAGACAAAAAAGAGGTTCGTAGAAATGGTTGGAACGAAGAGAACATCCTATAGTGAACCACCTTCTAAAGAGATAGTTCCTCAACCTATGACTAAAAGTTGAGAAGAATCACCAACTACAATCTATATAGTAACACTCTGAGCAAGTGAGGTAACCAAGTTAGGTGAGTGTGTCATATGATGTGAAGCTTCGAAATCAAGAATCCAAGTAGTTGTAGAGGACAATGCTTATGCAGAAAGAACATGTCCTTCCTTGCCACAAAAACTGCAAAAATCACCTGTGAACTTCTTTCTCTTGGTGGAATACTCACTAGACTTAGAAGATTTATCCATCTGAGAGAATTTTTGAGCATCTTATTTAGTAGTAGGCTTGGAGGAACTCTCATTTCCTATTGAATCTATCTTTGGCTTCATTTTCTTCTTCTATTTCCCTATAGATGTGTAAGCAACCAATACTTGAGTTTTTAAATTGGAAAAAGTATCCAATTGTGTAATCTTGGATTTCTCTCTAGTCAATCAATCACAAAAGACCTCAAAAGTGGGCATGGTAAATCTAGGACCCAAGATATCCATAGTGGAATGGAAGGTAGAAGAGAAAATTTGAAAGTTTCCTTGAAGCTTTGAGAGAATTAGGTAGATGCACTCCTTATCTGTCTTCTCTTTCCCACATCCCTATAACAAAGTTCTCTACTATTTGAACCTCTTAAGAAAGTCCTCAATAGAGGGGAAAGCATTAGGTACAAGATAAGTAAGCTCTACCTCTATCTAAAGTGCTCTAAACTCATTGATGGTGCTAAACAAGTCTTTAAACTTGTCCCACATTTCTTGAGGAGTGTAACCTCTTCAAGATGAAACTATAAGTTGTCTAAAACACTCAAAGAAATCAGACCCATGACTTCATCCATCTTATTCCTATGTTGCAAAGTTTGGTATTGACTCTGAAAAACTAGCTACACTATGTCTAGACACGACCACAAACCCTTTGAATGGAGAAGTCACTGCATATGGGATTTTCATGTATGATAGTTATATGGGCTTAGAAGTACTAGACTAGAAGAGGTCTCAACCATTGTTTTAGAAGGGGTTTTTTAAAATGGTTTTGATATGCTAATATAATAATAGAAAGTAATATAAAAACACCTCCCACAATGCAAATAACCAAACCCCAACTTACAGAAGGAAAACATAAATGAGAAAAGAGAAAAATAGCTTTAGATATGAATCATAAATACGTAGTACAAAATACTAGTGAAATGATAGAGAATATGGAAAGTTCTCAAGAAGAGATTTTCGATACTTTTTTCAAAATGGAAAATGGAGCTTTAACAAAGAGGTTATGCCTTACGAAAGATAGAAGTCATTAATAGACTTCAAGCATCAATAAAGGTACAAAAAAAATTCTCAAAAATACCTAATCATCATCTCCATCTTGAAACCATCTTTTTGGCACTTCTTTTGGATCGAAAAAAGACCTCTGTATACTCAAGATATTGTGAGAAAATCATCAAGGCCCTCGGAAGCAATATAAAATTGTTATTTTTTCAACAAAAAAATAATAATAAAAAGTTTTAAAAAAATCACCACTGGTAAGTGGTGGTAGAGCAGTGTCTGGGCAGTGGAGCAAAGCCACCGATTCAGGTGGGAGGTGCTGGTGGTGGTGGTTGGTGGTGCAGTTTATTAAACCGCAAGCTGCTAGTGGTAATTGCTGTAGTGACTGCAATAGTATTAATGCAGTTAGCTAACTGCGTCAATAGGCACTAGCATTTTTAAAATTGTGGTGGTGCTACTAAGGCTTTTTTTGCAATTATTTTAAAAATATATCACATCAAAGTGTGTGCAGAGGTCGTATGACCTTGTTGGACAAATTTTTTTCCTCTCGGATCAATGTTGTCCAAAAATGAAAAACTTTATATGAAAATGGGGGTTTTTGACACCTTCTAAATCTATCAGTGATGTCTATTTCGCCTCAAAGTGCTCCAAAAATTAGAAACCCCCATGTTTTCATTAGAAATACTAAAAAAACTCTAAATATATTCTATCAAACCCTCGTTCTTCTTTTTCTCCAAATAACAAACAAGCTACAACAGATTTGGCTCTCATACCATGAAGGATTTGATCAATACAAATTCACAAAGCCCTCAAATTCTTGCATGTAGAAAACCTACCATAGAAGAAAAAGAAAAGAGGAGGAAAGGGTTTTTCTCTAGAAATATGCAAATTGTATTCTCGAAAATGAAAAAGATATAAGATAATTACAAAAGATCAATCCATATAAAAGGAGATCAAAACCTGAAAAGGGTAACCTAAAAGGTAAAAAATATTTAATAATTACTAATTAATTATTAAATATGAATGCAAAAGGTGCATAAATTGAAATCTTAAGAAGGGAATAAAGTGAATTTAATAAATGAAATGAAAATTAATGCTTCACTATAATAGTGGCTGCCTCAATATACTTTATCTTTCTAGTTATACTCATAAAAAAATTATTCCAATGATCTTGAAAACATGTAATGCTATAAATACAACCTTATACCTTTTATTATATGATCAATGATATATTCATCCTTTGTAATCAATAGTGTACACAATAGAATATATGTCTTTAGCATCTATTGATACATGAGATTCATATACAGTGATAATTGATAAGAGTCTTCTATTCTAGCATCATTCACCATGAGAATCAACTTCATAACTTCCAAACCTTCTTTTATTTTACTTGTCAATTTTCTTTATTTCTTTGATAGTGTTGTTGTAGCTTCAACTAATCTATCATTGCCTAATCCTTTTGGTAGCTTTCTAGTCAATCCCTTCTTGATATACTTATCATTATTAATTATTCCCAAATATATTTACATATATTTTTTACTATTTTTATCCTCCTTAATCTCTATTTTAGGTAATAAGAGTGAGAATTGTCTTATTTTCCTTTTCACAATATTTTTTCTCTTCTTGTCCTCCAACCTACTTAATAAATATATCATCTCTTGTAATATTTTTGCATATAAATTTATCTCTTCATGACTAAGTTCATCCTAGAGCCTCTTTAGTGTTTCCAATTCAGCTTTGTTATTGATTTCCTCTTCCTCATTATCAATTTCTCTTTTTCTTTTCTCTATGGTTTCTTCTGCCTGTGTCATTTCTTGTAATGTTCTGGGAAGCTAAATTTTTAAAGATTCTCCTTTGTCTTCCACAACTTCTGTTTCAAGTTCTAGTTTCTCTCTTGTCCTTGTATTCACCACTACTTTGATAATAGTAGGATTATCGATGGATGTTGCGTCCTTCTTGATTTCTTCCATACTATGAAAATTTGTCTATTCACCTCCTCATTCCTCATTCTTTTCTTCCTATTTATCATCCTCTTTGGTTCATTCCTCATGTTCAACATCAGAATATGTAACACTTTCATATTTACTCCCTATACTTGTTGTTATTTCATCATTGATTAAGTCAATATGCTCACTCCTCCCCAATTTCTCATTCAAATCACACATTTCTCTGATAGTAAAGATTCCTCTTTTGTAGTTTCTTCTCCATGGAAAATTTATGCTCCACATCCTCAAGCTATCCTTCTCAACATCTTCAAACATTCCAGCCATATCTTTTCTTTCTTGTAACTAATTGAAAACTTTCCCGCATGTTGTTCTAATAATCTATCTATTTCTACAACACTTTATCTAATTTTGTCATATGTAATGCTTCTTCTCTTCTTTATTTCTCTAGTTTTTTTTCATTATCCCATTTTACTATATTTTCTTAGATAACTCTTTTGGGAACTTGTTGTTCAATACACTTGGAAAATATTAAAAAATTATGCATTGTGTATATCATAGCTTCCTCTATAACTAATTTATTTTCCTCACTCCATGTAACATATTTGCAATCTAACATGGTTCCTATACTTCCAAATTCCTTCATAAATTTTTCTATTTCTTCAATTATTCTTTCAAGTCTTGTTCTTGGTTGTTGCATAATTAATTGTGGTTCATTCTTCTTCCTATGTGTTCTTCTTTGCATTCTTCCTTCTGTGTGACTTCTTGTCCTTCTAAAATCTTGGGTTATTGTTGACTTTGTTTTTCTCCTTTTCTTTCATTCAATGACTTGTTTCTACTTCTGTATCTTTATGTATGTTAGCGACATATCAATAAAATTTTGCCTATTGCTTCCCTCACCTTTTGACTTCTTCTCTTCTTTAGTAATTTTCTTATAGATTTCCTCATATGTCCCATACCTTTCAAATCCTTCATCTCTAGATTCATCAAGTAATTTCTCTATTATAGGTTTCATCTCTTCATCTAATACTTCATGTCCAAATAGTTCTACCCAAGTTAATCTTTGCTCTATAACTTTCCCCATGCACAAATGTGTGCTTGCTGGAAAATATAGGTCCTTCTTATGTCTATTCATCATCTGAGATGAAAATTAGTTTTTTCTCTTCATCTTCTTTTGTTATTATTTAAAGTAAAACCACATTAAGTTGTTGAAATTTATTTCTAATCTCTCAAAAAATCTATGTACTTGATGTATAATAGGATCTCCAACTATTCAATTATTTGTTCCAACTTCAAGAAAATAATATTGCACATAAAAGAATATGAAAACCAATAAATTTCCATATCTTAGTCCTTTATTCTTAATCTTTTGTATATTCATCATCAACTAATCTCTCAACATTTATCTAGATCAAATTTCTTGCCTTTCATGATTGTTTCATAAGCTACTTGTATGGCTCCTCCAGGTATCTTATCAACTTGTTCAGCTTGATAGATCTTATTTCCTATAGCTAGAGATGCAAAATTTACACCTTTTTCTTTGATAATACTTGTATCAAATATTTTTTGGTATTTCTTTTATCTAACCAATACATCAATTTTTATCTTATTTATGAATTTGTAACCATTCCCTAGTAGTCATGTAACACTATTGATAATGTCCTTTGTTATTTCCAAGTTCCTATCTTCCAACAATAGATATTCTTTGTGTATTCTAATGAGTATAATCTTGATCCACTCTTCATCAAGTTTCTTAGGCATGTGAACAATGTGTGTCAATCAAAATCATCATTATGTGGTTCCTTGGTTTTAAATAGTTCATCATGTTGTGCCAATTTTCTCATTGTCGGTCTCATTTTTCTTGTTCTAAGTATCCACTTACATCCTCTATCATCAAAAAACCATCCGGTTTGTTCAATAAGGCTCTCATTCTAGATATATCTTTACATTTCAATGAGCACAACTTGTACTCAAGTTCTTCTTCATCAGATCTCTTAATCAATATACTCTTGCTCTCCATATTGTTGTGATTCAACTTTAGACTTTTAGCTCACAATCTTGGTTAGATTTATGGTTTGCAATAAGACAAATATGCACTTTTTTTTGTCTCTCTTTAAAAAATAAAATGCTCTTTTCATAGCTATGAACATATTTTGTGACAACTACCCTACTTGTAGTAATAAAGTGTCCAATGACTATTGTAGAGAAAACTTTAAATGCTAGTCGACAGTAACTAATAACTCATTTATAGATAAAAAAACATTTTTTTCTCATTTTTACCAATTCATATTTTTCTCTTTATTTACTCTCTTGGGACCTTATATGTAAAATCAATGAAATTCCATTTCCTTAAACATGCACTTACATGATTTTTTCATGGATGAAGTCCCTATGTTATCTGATAAGGGTTCTTCAACTGTTGTTGTCTATTCTCCTTTCTTGACCTATATCCTTTACATTTCATTTCTCACTTGTTCTCTGTTCATGGTTATTTTTCCTTTCCCAATTTGATCATTATTAGCATCACACTGATACCATCAATTATAGGTAGAGTATCAATATTTAGATAAGATTTGATATAGTAGTCTAAGTGATCTTATCTTACAAGATTCTGCCTTATGACCATATTGATTGCATTTATATAAATAACCTATAGAGTTATTTCCAACTATCATGTTATCAACTCCTAACCTACAATCTTGAGCTTTTTGATCAAATTCATTGTAGTTGTAATAGTAGCCATTAAATGGTGTCCTTTTGCATTTACTTCTTGTTTGTATTTGCATTTATCTTTTGTATGGCTATATTTTCCACAATAGCAACAAACAAGGTGATAATTTATCTTCCTATTCTATCTTCTTCTATCATTGATTTTTAAGATTTCAATGTCTTTGCTTTTTCCTTAGTAGTGTTTCTAGTTGTAACCTTATTGATATCATTTAGTTGCTTCTTTTGTTTCACCAAGAATTTTTCCAATTCAAGCATACTTTACTCAAATTTGGTAAATCAAACATTTATCTTCTTCTCAACTTTTGGTATGTTGCATAGATCATTATTCTCCATTTCCAGTCTCTTATTCTTGATTTCAAGATTTCGACTTCTTTTGCTAATTTTGTTGATCAAATCATCTTGAGCTTGAATTTCATTTCATTTTCTCTCCATATTAACATAACTCGGTCTTTACCAATCATTGTCTCTAAAGCATCCTGGTATCTTGGTTCAACATCATGTTTTTCATTTTTAAGAGTTCTCATTTTATCCAATAGTTTGCTCAATCTAACAGCTTGACTCTCTTGTTCTCTTTTTATTCAATTGAGCCTTTCCTTTAGTTCTTTTTTCTTTTCAAATAGTTCATCAATTTTCTCTAGTACTTCCTTTATTGTAGTGTCTACTTTCATAGAGGTTACACTTCCATTGTTAGTCTATCCAAGTCATCAAGACTCATTTGTATTTTTTTAGTAGTTCTTTCCTTTTTGCAAATGATGCTCTTTGTTTGTCTTTTAATTCAAATATTTTTTCATTTGCATCCTACAAGGCTTCTTCATTTTCCTTTTGATAGTTATAGCTCATCATTCTCCCAAATCTACTCAAGTTGTTAAACTCGCTTTCAAGAACCAAGTGCTCTGATACCAATTGTTGGTAAGCTATAGGTAAAGTACAGGGGGGGTGAATCAATACCTAATAATTTTTATTTCAAACCCTTTTTTCCACATATATTGATATTTTTTCAAATCATTTAAACTGATAATTCTTCTACATAATTGATAACATTACTGATAGTTAATGTAGTTATATAATGAAAAATAATGTAAAGTAACCAAAAAAACCTTAAAATCATAAACATATAACACATCCATTTTTTGAATCACAAAAAAATCTTTGTTAGAGGGAAAAAATGTGGTGCAGATGATACACACAACTCATCATTATAGCAACAAGGTTCCCTGTTAAGAGTTTACAATAATGTCATCTTCTAAATGACTGCACTTTGTTAAAAGTTTCTAATACCCCATCAAGGGTATCAACACTCCTATAATAGACTAGTTTGTCAAGAGTTCCAATCCCACTAATACAATGTTCACCCTATTTCACAATAAGTTCAAAATGAGAAATTCTAAGTTTGAGGTTCCCACATTTTTGAGAAATCTAAACCCAAAGGAATTGATTGATTGGATCAATGAATTAAAAGAATAGTTAGAGTATGAATATATTAAGGATCCTAATAGGGTCAATTTTTCAAATTCCAAATTGAAGGGTCATGTGAAGAGTTGGTGGCACAAAATTAAATTGGAGTGAAAAAGAAGAGGGGAGGGTAAAATCACATGATGAGATCAGACAGTAGCTAGTTGAAACAAAAATTTATTCCTATTGATTATGAGCTTTACCTTCTAAATAAAATACAAGGGTTAAAACAAGTAGGAAGATCTATTTAGGAGTATACAGAGGAGTTCTATCAAGTTCTTATGAGAACGGGCCATGTAGAAACTGACAAGGAGAGAGTTTCTCATTATCTTAATGGGTTGAGGCCAAGTCCAAATAAAATATATTGAAGAAGGATACTAGTTTTCCCTAAGAGTAGAGGAAAAGATCTCTTTTTTAGAATGAAAAAAATGGAAGAGGTCATGGTGGAAGATCTAGCGGATGGTTTTACAGAAGCCAAAATGAAGATCAAAAGAAGAATGATGAAGCCAATTGTAGAAACTAGAATTAGAGGGGAGACAATTTTAATTATTCCCATAATAAAAATAATAAAGATAAAAGTGGAAGAGGAAGAGGAAGATGGAAATGATCTAGAAGAAGAGGTTTCCATGGAATATGTTTTCACTGCGAAGAAGAAGGGCATAGGGAATTTGAATGTCCCTAGTGCCAAGGAAAACAAGATAGGAGAATTGAAGGCTAGGAAATAGTTGCACATGTGGATGAAGATGTGAGATCATCACATCCTAAAGATGTTTAAAGAGGAGAAGTCCTAGTTAATAGAAGAGTCACTCTAAGTGGTGAAAAAGAACTTGATCAAAGGAGGAGCTTGTTTGACACTAGGTGCAAGTGTGAAGATAAGTGTTGTGATGTGATTACTAGTGGTGGAAGCACTAAAAATGTAGTGTTAAAAAATATGGTCATGAAGCTGAATCTCAAGAGGTAGAAACACCTATGTCTATATCATATTGTCTAGGTGTAGAATGACCATAAGGTCATGATCAATGAATAATGCCTGGTGAATTTCAAAATTGGAAGCTTCCAAGATGAGGTACCTTGTGATAAAAAACCTATGGACATATGTCATATGTTGCTTGATAGGTCATGGTAGTTTGATAGGCATGTTATACATGATTATCCTATGAATACCTACACTTTGACAAAGGATGAAATGAAACATAAGATAAAGTCATTAAAGGACACAAAAGAGAAGGTATGTAGTACTTCTAAAATATGTTTTTTTTTTATAAAAATAAGTTCCTAGAAGGGAGGAGGAATAATCATGTATGTTTTTTAATAATTCCAAAGGATGGTAAAGAAGTAGAAGTGATGCAGTGCAAGGTAGGAGAATCCCCAAAGGAGATGTCCTAGCCCCCAGTAAATGACCCCACAACAAAAGTATTAAAATAACACAAAGATGTACATCCAAATAATGTCAACTCTCAAAATAGAATCATAAAATTTACATCCAATATGCTTAGTTGTAAGGCCTTCTGGGTTATAGCCAAATACACAAGCAATTACAATAGTGATTCTACAAGATCTTGCAAGATCCAAATCCTAGCTAGCCCAGATCCACAATTTGGTAGAAAATCCCAAAAAGAATCTAAACTTGTGCTCACTAGCCACCAATCAACCTTTATGTTTCCCAAGCCATAGCTACTAGCTCTACTCACAAACTTCACTCTGATAAGCTACTCCTCATTGACTTCCTTCATGTTGAATGATGAATAATGAGAAGACAAGATCCTCTACTTATACCAAATCAAGATACAAGTTGGCCTAGAAAGTTACATTAAATAAACCCTCAAGCCATAGATTGCATTTATTATTATTATTATATATTCTATTTTTTAATAGAAAAAATCTGTTCTTTTCTTTCTCATTTAATTATAAACTATGCCCCATTTTATTTTGTGATGCAAGATGCCCCTAAATCAGAATCCCCATGTAGATAGAAAAGTATGTCCAATACTTTGATGCCAAATTTTTTCTCCAACCAAATTTGTCTTCACCAAGGTTTCCAATCCATCCTAGATAGAAGAACAAGTCTCCACTCAAACATTAGAATCAAATGAACCTTAGTAACCCAATCAAAATAGTCACTCCTAGGAACAAATTGAACATAATGCTTCACCAAAAATCTCTGCAAGTGATCACAACCAACCATGATAACATCCTCAAACATGAAATCCATGTCAACAACATGAAAGCTAAAATCCACAATAAAAGCAACATGTAAATACTCAGCCAAATCAACCACATGAAAATTAGCAACATGCAGATCCATAGTATCATGTAGATCCTCAACCACATTAGCAACTAGTGAATCCACACTAGTGACATGTAAATCCAACTCGGCGTCAGTATCAACACCCATATCCTCAAAAAAATAATGTCTAGCAACATATGAATCCAAAACCATATCCACATCAACAGCAATATGGAAATCCATATCAACCATATCAACAATAACTGATACATCCTTAATCATCTCAACAAAAATATATGAATGTAGATCCATACCAAAAACTATATGCAATTTCTCATAATAAAAAATCTCATCATCTACAATAAGATTCTTTGCAATTTCCATGGTAGATCCATTTAATTGAACATGAAAATAAGTCTCCATATTGGCATCAACAAGGTTAGGAACCTCTTTAGCAACAACCATAAGTTGCTTTATAGGTTTCACATAGACTTTAGAAATTGAACAAAAAAATCAACCTCCAGCTCAACGTTGCCATGTCCTCTTATCTCTTGAACAAGTCTTCTAACTGGCTAGACAAATTTCTTCTAGATTGGTAGACTCCAACTCCATAAATTTCTATGAAACTCAACCATGTCATCCTTAACTTGATTAGTACAACTAACTTCCAATCTAAATAGTAACTTGATCAGTCAAACTAGTTCCAACCAAGAAAACATCTCTAAAATATTTTTCTCCACCACATCACAGAGATTTGCAATCACCTTAGGGTCTAATTCTCTTAGAGCCAACTTCCAAGATCTTTGCAAACCTCTGTAAAAAATCTCCAACTAGATCCAATCTTTACTCAACAAGATCAATAAGTCATCTTTGCAACCATCTCTCCATATCAGGATACATCTGCAAGTCCTCTCTAATTGATAGTCAAAACCACGATCTTCCACCTTACAACAAATATATATGGGAATTCAAAAGCAACCGCCATGAGATCGAACTCTACTCTGATACCACTAGGCACAATGCAAGGCAAGAGAATCCATAAAGGAGATGTCCTAGCCCCCTAAATGACCATGCAATGGAAGTATAAAAATGACACAAAGATGCAGATCCAAATAATGCCACCTCTTATAATAGAATCATAAAATTTACATCCAATATGCCAAGCTATAAGGCCTTTTGGGTTACAACCAAATGCATAAGAAATTACAATGGTAATTTTGAAAGATCTCACAAGATCCAAATCCTAGCTAGCCCAGATCCACAATATGGTAGAAAACCCCAAGAAGAATCCAAACTTGTGCTTGCAAACCTACAAGTAATCTTCTTTTTTCCTAAGATGTAGCTACTAGCCTTGCTCACAAACTTTTCTCTGTGCCTCAACTACTCCTCTCTCCAGCTGACTTCTTGTTGGAAATATGGCTAGGTAGATGTGGTAGTATTTTCATTTATGGAAATACACATATTTTGTCATTTCATTATGTAATCAGTGGAAAATTGTCTAAGTATTAGATAGTTTGCAGTAGTATAGAGATGCTTTTGTATGTATGAATGACATAGTTCAAGTTAGCTCTTGTGCAGTTGAGGAATGATGGATGATAATGTCATGATGATGTATGTCAATGCGTAGGTTTTTACAGATAGTATGATATTAGTTACAGAGAAATTACTAGTACAAGTAATTAATAGATTAGAATAGAGCACGTCAATAAATTGAATTATACGACTTAAGGAATTATTTTGGTAACAAAATAATTACTTAATCATGATGGGTGGACATCCTAGATGTTAACCCCAAAGTCATTTAATAATTACCCAAGTCTGTGGAATGTGTAAAGTCAATTCATCAAGAGTTTAGTTAGATTAGAAGGTATAAGTAAAGATCATATCTTCCATAGCTATAGTGAAGTAAAAAAGTTATGCGAACTATTATGAAGAAAATTTATATGATATGCGAGCTTTGTATGATGCAAGATTTGGTCTATGATCAGAGAATTCACAAAGTACAACAATGAGACAATATTTTATATATATATCCATTCTTGTAAAGAAACTTATTTGTATATTTCATGTTAGGGTAGTGGGCTCTTCTTGCATACATTGTATTTGTTCCACCAACTCCTAATAGGGTTGAGGATTTTAATAGGGCCTAGTTCTCTAATAAGGAATCAAGACACTATATGTATTTGATAGAATCCTAATAGGGTCAATATCCTTAACATGATTCTTTTTTTTAGTGGATCATCTTGTGGGTATCATCCCAGTAGGGTTTTCCCTTGGTCAGGGTTTCCCTAGTTAACAAATAATTAGTGTTATGAGCTATCTATGTGTATGGTTTTATTTACTATTAAGAATTGTTGGTTTATTTTCTTATACAATTTATAAAGTAATTAACAATATCCAGTTGTGGGAAAAAGTTCATAAAATACTAATTCACCCCCCTCCCTCCCGCCTTTAGTATTATCTATTTCTAACAATTAGTATTAGAGCATAGCTACTCATAAGAGGCTTAATACCTTGAGTAAGTTCCCTATGGATATGGAATCATTAAAGAGAAACCTTGAAGAAGCTCTTGAGAAAATTGATACTCTTACTAAAGAAAGAGATAACCTGACAAATAGGTATGGGGATGCAAAAGTTAACATTGGCAAACCGAAAGAGAAGATTGATGATATGATATCTAGAAAGGAATTAAAAGAGCATACTAGTGATAATGATGAAGTTGGAACCCTCAAGAAAGAAAATGAGATCCTAAAACATGAATTGAAAATTGTTGAACTTAAGTTGAGTCTTAAGAAATATGATAGTAAAACTAGACCTAATCTAAAATCTAAAAATATAAATCTAAGATCCCAATTGGGTCAAGTAACATTTGAACTAGATTCTATTAAGATAGAGCATGCAAAGTTAGAAAAGTATATCACTATTGTGAAAGGAGAATTGACATGAGCTAAACAACAGGTAAAGAATCTTTATTCTAGTAGTGAAAAAATTGATGAAAATTTATTTTATCAAAGATCTTCTTATGATAAGACAGGCCTTGGATATCTTATTGGAGAAAATTTAGCCAAGAAAATTAAAGTTGGGAAAGAACCTAGTCCAGTTGTTGTGTCCCCTAAAGAAACTTATCTGAGTAAGAATGAGTAAAGTACACCTACTAAAATACCTAAAGAAGTTGAAAAAGTTAATCAATCTGAGAAACATGATGAATCTAATACAATGGACAAGTTGAAGAAACTAAGGAAGCTAGATATAAATTTAGAGGTGGATTTTTTATATGCAATGAATTTTGATATATGAAGAGAGATTATATAGGTAACTCTTTTAAACCTATTACTAATTTCTATTGTTATAATTGTCATGGTTATGGACATAAGCTAGTTGATTGTAAGAAACCTAAGTTTGATAGTAATAATGTAAATAGTAAATTTTTTACAGATACTAACCCTATAGGAAATGAGAGAAGAAGATCACCAAGCATATCTAATGATGGAGAGAAATCAAATGGTGAAAGGAAACAAGCTGTATGTTACAAATATAACAATCCTAGACATATTACAAGGAATTGCAGAGCACTTGATAGTCAGAATGCAGGAACCAATTAGCGAAGGAATACACTTGTACATCAATTATGCAATACCTTTGGACACACAACAATATTTTATAGAATGGATAGAAGGAACTTCAATAGGAAGCTAAATTATAGAATGAACAATAATAGAAATGATAGTGATAGTGATAATAGTTAGAAGGAAGCACTTAAAGAGCATGTTGATGAATTCAAGGAAGCATATGTGAAAACTAATAATCTAGAAAGTTCTTATAGATTTATAGAAGAGCGGTATTTTGATACACCTGATGGAAGATTAAAGTTAGCAGTTGTTTGTGACTCGTCCTATTTGAATTAAGCATTTCTAGTAGAAATAGACTGTTAGTTGATCAGAACTAATGGTAGAAAGTGAATTAGAAGTTGTGTAGTCTACAGAAGGAAGAAGATATAGTGAGGAAGCTATGGTAAATTCTGCAAGTGTTTGTATGATCATAGTGAGTCGTATGGAAGAAACCACATTTATTGGTAATCAATGACAAATCTTGAAGATATAGTAGATACACATTTATTGTGAAGTTAAATTTGAAATGATTTAAAGATTGTGAACAAGATTGTGAGTATCATTTATTTATTTATGTAAAGAGTTTAGAGTATTTGTGAGTGATTTGACAACAAATTTAAGAGCAAAGTGAAGTGTTTGAAGTACAAAGTTGAAGAAGCCCTATTACACAATAACAAGGTATTTTATGAAGATTTAGTTGGAATTTTAGTATAACCAATTATGGAAAATGAGTTAGTATGTGATGTTAGTGAGAGACCTAGGTATAAGTTCAAGAAGTACTAATTTGAGTCCGTCATTGATGATCCTTTGGGAGCCTTTTCTCAGATTATGCCTAATGTGTTTCACATAGAAGATGTTAGAAGCTACATTCATGGAAAATTTGAGAGTATTGGTGATGACGATATTCACAAGGATGTAGGAGTTATGTGCAATGCGAACCTAACCCTAAAACCTGAGTATGCATACCTAAATGAACTGAACCTGATTAAATATATGTTTTATGTGAAATTCAATAATCATGAGTGGAGTAGGATTATCTTGAGTAGTGTTCATGAAGAAATGTTTTGGGTAGGTGATGTACCTATTATAATTAATAAAAAACTAATTCATAAGATCACAAGTTTGAGTAATGAAGGTTGTGATCCCATGAACGATAGAAATGTCAAGAAGATTGTTGAAACAAACTTAAAGACAATGTTTGATAGAAGGAACATGAGAGTTGATATAATTGAGGATATATGAGTCAGAGTGCTAAGAAATATTCTAGGATATAAGCTAAATCATAGTTTAGGGGTAAATTTTGTGCTAGCGGTATTTCTACATGCAACATATATTATGGTAGTTGAAAAGTTGAAGGAAAATATGTGTGAAATTGTTAGAGTAAAATTATTGAATAACATTGCTAAGTTGAAGAAATATAAGAATGCAATTTTTAGATCTAAATCTTTACTAACACAAATTTTTCTCTATCCAACCAAGCAATTTTCTAGAATGACAAACTGGGATTATAATGAATGTACTATGAAGATGGTCACCCAGTGCTACAAGGATAGACTTGAAGATGTTAGAGATAGAGACATTGACAAGATGATGAAGAGTTGTCAAGTCGAAATGAAGAAAAGATATATGATCCCTCTTGTTATGGTAGAGAAGTACAAAGATAAAATGTGTTTTATGGTAGAAACTGATACAACCTATATGGAGGAAGTAGAACCAAGAATGAAATTTACTGAACCTATGGGCTATGAAATGAGTGAAGAACTCATATAAGGATGGAGTAGTAATGGGATGGGTGACCTCTTGGGAAGTCCTAGTGCTTCACCCTCGTGAGCATCACCTAGATCCAATGAGTGCTAAGTGTTCCATTTATTCTCATGAGATATGGATTCCTGTTGAATCACTACTCATAAAACATGGGTCAATGAGTTTGACTCAAAAATCACATAGTTAAATCCTGATAGCAATATCACAATTTGACTAGTTGTGGAAATTATCTCCTACTTATCAATTGATGAGCTTAAGGGGATTTCTAATGAATGGTTCATAAGGCACAACACTTGGTGAAGGTTTTGCAAATGGGGTTACAAGCTTTGGGTTTAACCATGGAGCAAACTCCGTAGTTAAGCGTGCTTAGGCTAGAGTAGTACTAGGATGGGTGACCTCCTAGGAAGTCTCAGTGGTTTGCCCCTATGAGCATCACCTAGATCCAATGAGTGCTAAGTGTTCCATTTATTCTCATGAGAGATGGATTCATGTTGAATCACTACTCATGAAACATGGGTCAATGAGTTTAACTCAAAAATCACATAGTTAAATCCTAATAGCAATATCACAATTTGACTAGTTATGGATATTATCTCCTACTTATCAATTGATGAGCTTAAGGGTCTTTCTAATGAATGGTTCATAAGGAACAAAAATTTGTGAAGGTTTTACAAATGGGGTTGCAAGCTTTGGGTTTAACCATAGAGGAAACTCCGTAGTTAAGCGCTCTCAGGCTAGAGTAGTATTGGGATGGGTGACCTCCCGAGAAGTCTCAGTGCTTCACCCCTGTTAGAATCACCTACATCCAATGAGTGCTAAGTGTTCCATTTATTCTCATGAGAGATTGATTCATGTTGAATCACTACTCATTAAACATGGGTCAAGGAGTTTGACTCAAAAATCACACAGTTAAATCCTGATAGCAATATCACAATTTGACTAGTTGTGGAAATTATCTCCTACTTATCAATGACAAATTTTTTTCAATTGAATAAGTATTATAATTCATATAGTAACATGGATAGAAGACAATTTGAAAATGCTATAGCGAGGAACATGATTTTCAGAAATAAGAGGTTTAATAGTATTAAGAATAAGACACTAGAAGATTTGTATAATAGGCTAATAAATAGAAAGAGAAGAGTAGTAGAAGAAGATACAAAACTCAAAGAAAATATGATTAAGAAATTATGTGAAGTCAACACTGATGAGGATACTGAAAGAATTTTGAAAGGTATTGAACCTTTGTTGCAAAATAAAAGAAGAGAACATCTTCTTATGGGAGATAACTATGAAGAGGTAAAGTAGGAAACAAAAGAAGCCATAGTTAAGTATATGAATTCCATGCTTAAGGTCACTAAGGAAAGTCCACATTTAGAAATAAGTCTTGTATATATTGAGGCTAGTAAACCTACTGATAATGAAGAGGAGGTTGAGGAAACTCAACAAACTAACTCACCTCATCACATAGGACTGGATCCATGCAAGTGGAGAATACTCATATAAATGTTGATGCTAAAGGCAATCCTTTTGTAGGATATTGGACCCACAATGTTAGAAATATTACTGCCTATTCTAGCTTTGATGAAGAGGAGAATGAGGGAAAAAAAAGTAAATCAGAAGAGGAAGAGAAGAAGAGAGTAGAAAAAGAAAAAGAAACAAAAAGGATTGAAGATGAGAAGAGGAAAGTAGAAGAAGAAAGGGAAAGAAAGGAAGAAAAAATAAAAAGGAGGATCTAAGAAGGAAAGAGCAAGAAGTAGAGAGAATTGAAGATGAGAAAAGAAAAGAGGAAAGGGAAAGAATAGAAGAAGAGAGAAAGAAAGATGAGGAAGAAAGATAGAGAGAAGAAGAAAAGGAGAAGAAGAGGGAAGAGGAAGAGAAGAACAACATTGAATTAAAGGAAGTCTCATGATCAAAAGGGTCTAATGAGTTTTTTGAGAAAATTACTAGAGAAGAATAAGTCAGTGAAGACTTTGGAGAGAACACTAGGATGCAGAAGATAGTGAAAACCATTATTATAGAACCTAATATAAAGAAGAAGGAAAAATAAATAATAAGATCATTTGATGCAAAGTTCACCACCTTTTCTAATATTGCTTTAGTACAAACACATTCCAAGCATGATGCATCATTGTTTGACATAGTATGGACTATGTTAAGAATGATTTGTAGACTCTGAATGTTTTCATAAAAGAGCTAAGGAAGATTATAGACGAAGGGAATAAATTGTATGGATAGTAGACATTATCATATAACTACTTGACAAAATTTGATGTATAGATCAAAGGCTAAATGAGTGAGCTTCATACACTCACTATCAAATTATAGCAACCAGAAGAAAATATAGAAGATATTAGAGTAGAGATGGAGAAAATTCACAATGCTATTAGAGGAATTGAATCTAATAAGGAGAAGGTAATCAAAATATTCTCTATACTTAGAGAATATTTGTTACCAAAAGTTAGCATTTTGCAGAGGCAATTGGAGGAGTGTCTTGCAACGAAGGCATCCTATGAAAATTTTTCCTATACTCACATGAGCACAGTTGAAGTGGCATATTATGCACTTTGCACACTCATTAGTATTTTAGATACTATTAAAGAGGATATGAAGAAGGAGCCTTAAAGGCTAAAACTTTGTTTTGTAGATTGTATTTCTAGAACTTCAAGTTGAACAGCAGAAGGTAACACAATTTTGTCTTATTGTTTTGTCACCTTTGTCACTAATGTCAAAGGGGGAGAAGATTGTAAAGTAAATCTATATAGAAGAAAAACATACATATAAGGGGGATTTTAGTGTTAGTAAACAATTTTTCCCTCACCTTGATTTGATTTTACACTAACTCCTTATACCCAAGGTGATGAGAAATAAGCTAGCTCTAACATATTGGATTAGTGCACTCCTATGTCACTAATCCCTAAATTGAAAAGTATAGTTCCCTCATGTATAAGATATACTTGGAATTATGTCTTTATGTGATCAAAAGGGTAACTAGAGGTATGCTCTTAACCTGAGAGTAGAAGAGGCTAACTAGGATGCTCATGGACATAAGCAACCTGGGCAAGGTTTTAGGTCTAACACTAACTCTACTCCTACTCCTACATGCATCTAAGACTATGAGATGCAAGGGGATGTAATGGAAGAAGAACATCCATGGCCCTAAGTGGCTCTCTAATAAGTCAAGGTTTCCGAGTGGCAAACTTCCAGCACACTTTAATCCTAACTTCACATTACAGATGCAAAATGTTATCCAGCTTTAGAAAAGAGTAGAAATACCTATGAAAGATAGCACACTGACTACCCACACTACTAGCACTACACTAACACTCTAATTATCCCAAATACTAGTAGCTTCACAAGTACTTGTCCAACAATTCTAGAAAGACTAACCTACATGGATGTTAGCTCAACAAACAATAGACAATGACAAAAAATAAAATAACTATACATCATCAAATCCCTCCCAGCAACCCTTTGAGTCTTAATCAATAGTCTTTTCTATGGGGAAGAATAGCAGGGTAAATTGTTGATTCTTTCTATTGATTTTCAAAAGAATACATATGGAAATAAGAGATGGAGCATTATAGAAAATTGTCAAACTTATTAATCTTTTTTACTTGAATAACCCATAGAAAGAAGCCATTTATTAGTTATAAAAGGTAGCAGCAATGATTGGGTTGAACTCTTTGTGTTTTTTAATATGGACCTTTGTATATCTAATGAGCTATCAAAAAAGACTCTAGCAACATTCTTTTTTGTATCCATCCATTACTACAACTCTTCAACACCTTAGAATATCATTCATTGAGCTCTGCCACCCTTTTATAATTTATATCAATTCATCTTTGAGCTCAAATGTTGAACACCAATCTTGTAAAATTTTGCAACAAATCTCAAGGGATTGTAGAGGGTCTTCATGTTCTTGTTTGAAAAATCATGAAATGAAAATGATTTCTTGATAGTTTATTGCTATAACACATAGTGATGTCTTAATTTCATCACTCATCACCACAATGTCTTACTAATCAATTCGGCCTCTGATAGGATCATCGCTATAGGATATAGTGATACCCTCTCTTTTGTGTATCGTGAGCTTGATCTCCACATTGTTATGACCTATGGAAATAACTTCATCATTCATCATTATAACTAAGTTATGCTCATTTAACTTGCAATAATCATTGAAGGTAGTGGCAATGGACATTTCTCATCACTCATCATTGTAACCAATTTTTGTCTCCTGTACATGGCGATGATCATTGAAGGTTGCGGTGATGGACATTTCTCATCATTCATCACTGTAACCTAGTTTTGTATCATATGCTCAGAAATTATCATTGAAGGTTGTGATGATGGACATTTCTCATCGCTCATTTTTGCAACTGATTTTTGTCTCCTACACTTGGCAATGATCATTGAAGGTTGTGGTGATGGACATTTCTCATCACTCATTGCTATAACCAAGTTTTGTCTCCAACACTTGGTGATGATCACTAAAGGTTGTAGCGACAAAAATTTCTCATCACATAATAAATAACCTCCTTACCATTTTTGTAGGACACATCAAAATAGAAACCTTCATCACTACAACTAAAGCTATAAGAAGAAAAACTTAAGGTCATTCATGATTGATCAATTTCTAGAGTCACTAGGTGTATTTGTAGCTTAGTGGACATTGCTTGATGCAGGAAACTATAATATGACAGTAGTTGGCTCTGACTGAGGACTTAGAAATGAAAATGTCTAATAAGGGACTTAGAATCTCTTATTTTGCATGGGTACGACAAATTTTAGGGAACAACTAAAGAAAAGGGAAATGCACAAAGGCATGGGCTACTTACTTCATTTATTATAAAAGAGCACCTTGCAAAAGATTAGTGCCTAGTCCATTGGGTTACAGAGTCTAAAATAGCATAGGGATATGCCATTGCAATTGGGTGGTGGGGAAGTAGGGTAGCTAACACAAGAAAGAAAACACACAAAGAAGGAAACAAACACTAACCTAGGATTGTAAGCCTTAATAGGCCAACTTTATGCTACAGTATTGAAGTTTTTTGGGTATCATCCCCACCCCAATTTTACTTTCTATTTGGAATGTTTCTGGGTCACCAAATTATTGTGTTCAAGCGTTATGGATGTTTATGTTTTTAGTTTCTCATGCATGCAATTAAATCTGATTTAATGAATTAAATGGTAATTGGATTATTGCAATTAGGATCTGAATTTGTTTAAGTTTTTGAGGTTACTAAGTCACCCCTCCCCTCTTAGTAACCTAGTAATATTTCCAACAATTGGTATCAGAGCTTTGTGGTTCTCAGGATAAAGCTTAATAGCTTGAGAAAAGATCAAGGACAATGGAGATATTTAGACTTGATAAGGCATTTGACAATGAAAAGCTAGATTTAGAGATGGCCATTGCTCAACTCAAGAGAGCTAAGGGGAAACTTTCTCAATCCCTAAAAAGAAGGAAGGAACTTGCAAATCAAATGAATGATCATTAGTATATTGAAGAAAAGATTGAAGATTTTTTCCCTTCAAGAAGTTCAGATGAAACAAATGATGCAATCAAAGAACTCTTAGAGAAGAATGGTTCCTTGCAAGAAGAAGTAAGAAAGCTTAAAAGAGAACAAGAAATTCAGTCAGTAAGGCTATGTGAAATCTTGGAATAGAGGAACAAGATGAAAGAAGAAATGGATGCAATGAACAATGAGATCCAGAACCAATCCCTTCAGCATGAAGATCTTATAGATCAAATCTCCGATGCAAATGAGGAAATCATGAGCCAAAGACAGATCAATGAAATATTAAGGAATGATCTAAGTTTAGAAAGACAAATCAATGAAAGAATAAGAAGTGAGCTGAGATCTAAAAAGAAAATCAGTAAAAAAATGAAAAATGACCTAAACACTAAAAAGTAAATCAATGAAAGAATGATGAAATCCCAAGTAGACATGAATCAATTAAATCAACTGAATGAGCAGAATCTCTATAGACAAAAAGAAAAACTAGGAATTGGATACAAAGAAGAAGGTGAATCCTCCAAACAAGGTGTTCAAAGGAATCAAAGACCTACTTGCAATCATTGTGGTAAGATAGGTCATACATCAAACAGATGTTGGAGTAATGGTAAAGAAAAATACAATGGTAAATGTTACAATTGCAATAAGCATGGTCACAAGGTAATGAATGCAAAGAGAAAATCAAAATTTGAAGGCAAGTGTCACAAATGCAAGAAACAAGGTCACAAAGCATTAGACTACAGAACTAAGTCATTCAATCCAGTAGAGAAATTTGTGAAAGTAATATTTAGTTGGGACTATAACACCTGGTGTAGATGTCTTTACTATGGAGAATATGGACACATTAGCATGAACTATGTTAGACATCACACAAGAAAGAGAGATACCACCATAAGATGTTTCACTTGTACAGAACTTGGTCATCTAGCCAAGAATTGCATGAATATAGGTAGAATTGAAGATGAAAAGAAAGAAAAAGTAGATAACATTCAAAAGTAGATGAGACAACAATGGATTCCTAAATCCATCGAGGAAGCCAGATCAAACAATGATGGTCATGTCACTCAAGAAGTGGGTGACTCCACCATTTCCAACTAAGTTCTTAAGGAAGATCTGGAACTGAGTTATCATGATCACATCTAAACAGTTCCAAAATTGAAAGGAAGGAAAGATCCAAATCAGTATTCAAGATACAAAAGGATCATCAAGGAAGATTAGTATCAGTCATCACTAAGTTACCTTCTCTACCAAGTAAGGTTGGGTCATAGACTCTACCAAGCAAGGTCAGGAGTAACTAGTCACACATATTTGGTTACCGAGTTATGAAGCATTCACCGAGTGATTCGAACAGATAATGGATGATAGGCTATTGCATACTAACGCATACTATCATGCATAATGATGTCATTATAGCTATCTTCATACTAAGAATTAATGGACATTTTTTAACAAAAAGTAGGAAATTGAAATCATTTTCATTGAGAATTCTAAGTGTTATTTTGATCAAGTGAATTGCAGAGTGATCGAGTGAAATTTCCCTTTTCTGATTTTGTATGATATTTCCAACCTTTAATCAGATCTTTAAGATCAAACAACTGCTATCACAAAGATCCACCAAATTTCTCAAGAAACCCCAAATCGGGTATGCCAGAAATGGTGCCAAAAGCTTCACAACTTCACAAATTATTAATGAATCTGAAAATGGAAATTTTTACAGAACTTTCAGCAGCATAATATCCTACAAATTGACATTTCCAGATCCGTATAGCCTTTACACAACAGCTCGAAAATGTAGGACCAAAACTATGCTCATCGGCTCCCGAAATAGCACAAAATATGCCCGGAAACACCACAAGAACACTAATAATCTATCTCAGAAGTTTAATCACGTCCCAATATATATATTCAGCTTTATTTCAATAGCTTAAAGTATAAAATACAGCAGCAACCAAAACTGATATGAAATACTCAACCGGAAACACCAAACTCTTACAAAAATACACCCGGAAACTCACAAATCTGCACTGTTCAGCACAAAGGCAAACTCTGTATGAGCATGCACATGGAATGGCTTCAAACTCCCATCCTTATCCTTCCTAGAAACCTGAAAACTCCCGTTCTTGGGTCTCCCTGGAAACCTGCAAACTCCCGTTCTTGGGTCTCCTTCTCCACAGGTTTGGCGGCCTCTGAAGAATAACAAAGAATGAGCAAAAATCAAGTTCTGGAATGAGCCCAAAATGCCTCCAAACCCCTTAAAAGAGGGCATAACTGTAACTCACGTCCAAGAGAGGTTAATGAAACTTATTTTAATAATAATTTTCATTTATTAGTCCAACGGTTTCCAAAGATTAACCCCCTTTTTCCGAAACTTCACTTTCTTGGGCCTGCCTGCCTTAGCAAAGATTTTCTTTTTTAATTCTGTAACTCACGTCCAAGAGAGGTTAATGAAACTTATTTTAATAATAATTTTCATTTATTAGTCCAACGGTTTCCAAAGATTAACCCCCTTTTTCCGAAACTTCACTTTCTTGGGCCTGCCTATCTTAGCAAAGATTATTATTTTTTAATTATTTGAAAAGGGGACATGACAAGTCCTCCCCTCCCAAACATTTCTTGTCCTCAAGAAATGGCTAAAAAATAAACCAATCAATCCTCCTGGATCCCAAATGTAGTCATGAACTATACTACTACCAATTAACACAGACTCCTGCAAGATCCTCTGCAATATGACCAAGAGGAATCCATAATCAAACTGGCAATTATAGCTCAACCAAACTCCAAAATCACCATTACCACAGTCAAAAACCCATGAGACACAAACTCTTAGAATATCAAAACCCAAGTAAAGTGGACTACCAACATAGTAAATACCATCAATGCATTCCACTGGCCTATATGGAATGTACAATCCAACTCTGCAACAATGGTGAATGCTCTCAAATGAAACTATACCAAGTATGGAGAATCCACACACTGTACAACTCCTGCAGTCAACAGAACTCTGTAGATCATTGGCCACTGTCTCATAACCATAACTCCCATGCACCCCTGATGGTGAAAAGCCATCACAAGATAAACAACAAAAAATGGAACCCAAACCAAATTTTCCTGCCATCAACTCCTCAGCATAAGGATCAATTGTTAACTGATGTACATACCCTGCAATATAATGTTGATTAAAAAACCCAACCTCAGTCAACAACTCACCATGAACAAGTGATACAACCCACTGTGACTGATCACTAGCTAAGTCAGGAGATGTCATAGCCAAAGGAGTAGAATCAATAACAACACTTGCTGAAGCATCACTCCAAAACTCCTGCTCTAAGTCATGTATTATCAAGCTATCAACTACAGAACCTGTCACCATGTCATGCCCATCACAACTCTCATCTCGAGGCATCAAAATATTCCATAACTGATGATAAGCACTAGGAACCAAAGTACATCTCTGTATCATAATCTCATCAACATGGTCATCAAAGGTAAATTGATGAGTGTATCTCACAGTGTAATGCCGATAGAATGCGCCAATCTCAGTCAGTGGCTCAAACTGTAATCTAGATGAGACTAATTGCAATTGATCATCAACCATGTTGGAACTGAATACTACCTCCAAAGATATCACCAAGGGAGTAGTATTACTAGTAGGAACCATGCCAACTATTAGCTCACCAACATCTCTAGTCTTCGTGCCATTAGTACTAGAGGTCACCACCATGTTAGGCACACCACAAAAATCTGCTACAGCACCCAACTCAATTGAACCTGACTCTAGTGGGAATGAACCTGATATGCCAATGTTAGTATCAAGGATGGATGCATCCCCATCTCCACTGTCTCTAACAATCTCGGCCATGGACATCTTCGGATCACCGAACACCACAGCTTGTGACTGTATAGAATCAGGTAAAGACTGTAGTCGCTCTAACTCCATGGTCACCTTAGCCAAATGAAACTGTGACTCCTTGAGAGCCAACTGTTTACTCTCAAGAATCTCAGAAGTCACCTCAAGGTGCTCAGTAAGCTCACTCACCTCATCTTCCTTGGCCAATAATGCATCATATGTTGTACTGCCCCACTCCATAAGATAATCTCTATCGGCTACCAACTGCATATAATTCTGTCTCAAAATCCGAATAGCCTCCCATAAAGAGTGGATCTCTGTCAAGGAAAGATAACTTCCTCCCTGCTCATCACTAGTAGGAGAACCCCATCCATAAACTGCTAACAACTGACGAGCAGCATCGAAATGTTGGCAAGTGATAGCAATGTCTGGGTCACTAACTCTCAACTGATTAGACACATGATGGCACTGGTTTGACTGTCTCCTACAAACCTCCTCTGATGCACTGTCTGAAGGAGTGTCCTCAAAGTTACTAGTCTCTAGAGTATTACCATCCATATCCTGTGAATCAAATCTAAAGCTCATATTAGCATACAGAGTATCAAAAACATTAGCATTGCTGTCCAACTCCTCTATACCCAAGGGAACTAAGTCTTCAAAACTGCCCACTGCATCCTTCTGGATGTCATCAATGCCAACATGATCCTGGGACTCATCTATACACACTGCCAAATATGAAATATCATCAACACATTCCAGCAAGTATGGCCGACTGGATATATGAACAAAGCCCAACATTGGTGTATAAAAACTAATACCAACATCAGACAAGATACTGGCACAAGGAAAGACAACACCGTGTAATCTGCTAATCAAATCCATGATAGCACCCAAACAAACACTGCTACCAAAAAGTGTTAAAGATCTCCAGTCAACTGAATCCCAAATGCCAATATAACAATCTCGAGTCCATATCCGTAAACTAGAATCAACTGGTAACTCAAGAAAACTCCTCACCTGAGTAATATGACCAATACCAACTAACTCCACATACCTATCATGATGAGATAATGAAGTCACACTACTATCTTTGTTCACCTTCAGCTGGCTGGACAAATCATGTGAAGTACTACCAGCCTCAACCTCATGTGATGAAGCATCTAACTGTGTCTGGTACTCTTTCTCAGCAAAGTCATGAATGCTCAATGTCTTCTCATCTCTACCAGGTATCTCACCATCCTGCACAACAACATCCTCATAATCATCATCTGAACCCACTACACTGTAGTCACTGCCTGTTGTAACTATACCATCCTGAATACCTGTGGCATCACCCTTTGACGACCTGTAAACAATTGTCTTAATTTGAGTATCAAGTTGACCGTTACTATCAATCTGTGTAATATCCTTTCCCACCACCTCCTGTGGCAGAGTAGAATCTGAGACCTCTACCTGGCTATCAGCTAGTTTCTCAAACTCCTCATGCAAGTTCTTGGGAATTGTGTCATCTGTCCTGTGAGAAAATCTGCCAAATAGAAATCTAGTCAACTTATCCACCTTAGCTGGGTCAGATAACATGTCATTTATACGGTGGTGCTCAACCAACTATTTAGACATGTCATGGCTTATTTTCATAAGTTTATCTCGAATGTCTAAATAACCATCCTTTCTATTATTTTGACTCTGGCTATCAATTGTCCAAGATTGTTCCCTCTGAGACTCTGTACTATACCTGTCCATTCTGGATAAAGTAGAGTGTAACCCCAATAGGATATAACTTCTTCAAACACCAAGAACTAACATGCAAATGATTATAAGTAGCATGCAACCATAGATTTGGACATGCAACTGATTAGAAGCAACATGCAACCACCAAATTATGACATGCAAGATCTGGGTAGTTGTCAAAACTGAAATGCAAACTTCTACAACCACCAAATTCACCAAGAACTAACATGAAAATGATTATAAGTAGCATGAAACTATAGATTTGGACATGCAACTAATTAGAAGCATGCAACCACCAAATTATGACATGCAAGATCTGGGTAGTTGTCAAAACTGATATGCAAGATCTGGGTACTTGTCAAAACTGAAATGCAAACTTCTACAACCACCAAATTCACCAAGAACTAACATGAAAATGATTAGAAGTAGCATTCAACCATAAATTTTGACATGCAACTGATTAGAAGCAACATGCAATCATAAATTATGACATGCAAGATTTGGGTAGTTCTCAAAACTGAAATGCAAGATCTGGGTAGTTGTCAAAACTGACCTGCAACTTCTACAAACCCTCAGGCTGGCAAGATCATGGCTCTGATACCACTGAAATGTCCCTTTTCTGATTTTGTATGATATTTCCAACCTTTAATCAGATCTTTAAGATCAAACAACTGCTATCACAAAGATCCACCAAATTTCTCAAGAAACCCCAAATCGGGTATGCCAGAAATGGTGCCAAAAGCTTCACAACTTCACAAATTATTAATGAATCTGAAAATGGAAATTTTTACAGAACTTTCAGCAGCATAATAGCCTACAAATTGAAATTTCCAGATCCGTATAGCCTTTACACAACAGCTCGAAAATGTAGGACCAAAACTATGCTCATCGGCTCCCGAAATAGCACAAAATATGCCCGAAAACACCACAAGAACACTAATAATCTATCTCAGAAGTTTAATCACATCCCAATATATATATTTAGCTTTATTTCAATAGCTTAAAGTATAAAATACAGCAGCAACCAAAACTGATATGAAATACTCAACCGGAAACACCAAACTCTTACAAAAATACACCCGGAAACTCACAAATCTGCACTGTTCAGCACAAAGGCAAACTCTGTATGAGCATGCACATGGAATGGCTTCAAACTCCCATCCTTAGCCTTCCTGGAAACCTGCAAACTCCCGTTCTTGGGTCTCCCTGGAAACCTGCAAACTCCCGTTCTTGGGTCTCCTTCTCCACAGGTTTGGCGGCCTCTGAAGAATAACAAAGAATGAGCAAAAATCAAGTTCTGGAATGAGCCCAAAATGCCTCCAAACCCCTTAAAAGAGGGCATAACTGTAACTCACGTCCAAGAGAGGTTAATGAAACTTATTTTAATAATAATTTTCATTTATTAGTCCAACGGTTTCCAAAGATTAACCCCCTTTTTCCGAAACTTCACTTTCTTGGGCCTGCCTGCCTTAGCAAAGATTTTCTTTTTTAATTCTGTAACTCACGTCCAAGAGAGGTTAATGAAACTTATTTTAATAATAATTTTCATTTATTAGTCCAACGGTTTCCAAAGATTAACCCCCTTTTTCCGAAACTTCACTTTCTTGGGCCTGCCTATCTTAGCAAAGATTATTATTTTTTAATTATTTGAAAAGGGGACATGACATCAAGCGACTTCAAGCAAAATTTGTAGTAAAGTTTTTCAAAAATGTTCCATAACCTACTAAGTAGCCATGGCAGCATCAAGCAACAACATAAAAGCAAGGAAAGGGTCATAAATGTTGATCTAAGGAGTCAAATGGAAACCACCAGATTTCAAACTAGTGCCATCTATTGCTAAAACCCTTGATCCAAATGAAGCACAATTGTAGATCCCTGCTAAGGTACTACTCATTAATGATATCTAAACTCATTTTAAGTGTGCAATTCAAGAAATTAGAACCCTAGAAATGGATGATGCCCTAGGTGAACTATGTGTGAATGGTGCTCTTAAACTCGAACATAAGCACTTGGAAGATAAGCGTTTAATCCATATTCCCCACCTACCCCAAAGTTTCCAAATCAAATGGATCAGATACATCCTAAGACAAGTTCACAATAATTAGTTATGGCTTGAGCAACTAGTTTTGATCACTAAGAAGATGATTCATCATATCACCGGCCTTCCCATGCTCTCCAAGGCCAAAACCACTAAAACCCTAGGTTGGGTGGAGTTAGAGAAGAAAACCCTACCCGAGTGGGATGGTAGAGTTATGAAGATCAATAGTGCAATAGATGTAGAACTAAAATTTGGCATACATGTGATAGCTCACAAGATCTACAATTCTAGTCATCTAAATAGTGTGTCATGTGAAGCAATAGACTTGGCATACAAAGTTGTGAAGAACAATTTATCATATGATCGTGCAAATTTGTTGTTAAAGAAGTTTAACAAAAACATGGAAAGTATAAGGACTTCCAAGAACAAGCTATGCAAATTCATATCATTGTTGACATGTTTATTTTTCTATGTTCAAAATTTTTTCCCTTCAAAAGGCACAATAGTATGGAGAAAGGATGTGACAGTGCTATATTAGATTAACAAGTATATTGCAAAAATGGGTGAGAATTTTGTTAGCATAATGGATAATTATTTTGATATCTTCAAGGATAAAATGAATAAAAAATTTAGAATACCCAAAAATTTGGTTTAAGATTACAAAGATGATGTTTGCTTCATGGTAGACAATGACAAAGTCTACATTCAGGCAATGAAACCCAGAGTAGTATGGGTAAAACCTCTTCCCTATGAGGTGAACATTGATGAAGCAAAGGACATAATTGAAGCCTTGATAAATGAACCTATTGATCCAAAGGCACTACACTTTGGAACATATGATGAGGCCAAGGCAAGAATAGAGCTTGAAATCAAGCTTCCGTTAACAAAGGCAAGAGGAGAATAGAAAAACTCAAAACTAGCACACCTCTTATGTTGACCGAGAGGAAAGGAGAAGATGATGAAGAAGCAAAGGATGAAGAGGAGTCCAAAAAAGAAGAGTCAGTGAAGAAGAAAGGAAAGGTGATCATCACCAAGCTATCCACTGCATTGTTCACTAGAAGAACTAGGAAGAAAGGTAGTGAAGTTGTCTTTAACTAACCTCCTCTCACCTTCCAAGAAAAACTGAAACAATTAGAAGAAGGTGAAAGCATAACCAACTTCAAATCATTAAAGTATGAAACTAGGATAGAAAGTGAGAAGAAATAGGTTGAAGAGTTGGTGTTAACCAAGATGGGAAAATGGAAGTATTCCCCTAATCAGATAGCCTCCCATATCTCTAATGAATTATTAGAGAAATTAAAGCCATGATGGGACTCAACTATGAAAAAATAAAATATATCTATGAACAAACCCTGAGGCATATGTTATTGAGCATCATAGATGCTAAGGCAAAAGATTCTATGAAGAAAAATGAAGACAAGATGACTCTTAGATTTAATACTTGTTTAATTTTGCTAAAGGATATAGAGCATGTAGTCAAGAATGCCACAATTATGTGGAAGAATGTTTATCACTTGTATAAACAAAGTGACTTCCTAGTGGAAGTTAAGGATGGTGAAAGTGATGATGAGGAAGAAGAAACATACTCTGAGCCAACACATTTTGACAATGAAGAAGTTGAGGAAGATAAAGAGGAATAAGCTACTAAGGAAGACAAAGAACATGATGAGGAGACTAATCCTATGAAGATAACAACCACAGTCATTGCTTCACTTCCTCACTCTCCAATAAAATTAGTAGCTACATCAAGTTTGGAGACAACTTCAGCAAGTTTTATTGTGACCACAGTAGACACATCAAATGTCCAATCACTCTTCGCTCCCTCACAACTTAGCACATCACTGATAGAAGTGTCTACCACTTCATCTACCAAGCTACAACCTCCCTCTTCTTTAGCTCTTGAGTTAGCATCATTAGCAATAAGTATAGTATGTTCTACATTTTTGTGCTCTTTAGTAGTAAGTACTTCAATTTTGAGTTCTACAATTTTGGATTTAATAGTTTTGTCTACTACAGTTTTGGATACTTCTGTAAGTACATCAATTTTTGATTTAGTAAGTATACCAATCAATATTCCATCTGTTGGTCCTATATTAATTTTCACTGCTAGTCCTACTATCTCTACAATTGTTTCCATTCTAGATTCAAAGGCATTAAGTTACAAAGGTAGTTGAACCTAAGGCTCAAGCAAGTGCAAGATTTTTGAGTAGAGGAAAGGAGATAGAGGAGGATATAAACCTAGATGAGGAGATTGAGATTCCAAAATGGGATTTTGATAATGCCACTACAGATCAAATGTAAATACCTGGTCAACTCCTCCAAAAGAAAGAAAAATAGAAGAAATTGAGAGAGGAAAGAGACAGAGAATATAAAATCATTGAAGATGCTAAGAATATTTTGACTAAGGTGATAGGTGTTGAAATTTATACTTCTCAACACATTTTGTTTCAATTGGAAGAGGCAACCCAAAAGTTTAATGAGGACTCCAAAGGTCAAGAAAAATTGATTGAGAAATTAGAAAATAAATTTGATAATAAATTTCTTGAGCACATTGCTCAACAAATTGCCATTCAACAAGTAGAGCTTTCCTCAATTTTGACCAATCTTGAAACTTCTTGCACAAATGTAACATCACTTTTTGGAAAATTACATAATGTTACCAAGTTCACAAAGGAAATAAAGAGAAAACTAACAAATATTGATGAAGACCTGAAGGCTATTGCATAGCAATTGCAACTTGACCCTAGTTCAAGCTCTGCACATCATATGAAAATCAGATTCTTGTCAGATATGCAGGCAGAGTTGTTGAGAGAAGAAGCAAGGATTTGGTCTTCATTGATAGATGTTCAAAATATGATCCTTCCCATCATGGATACAATGTAGAAGCATATTGTTGACTTAAAAACATTGATTCATGACAATAACTTCTCCATTGTAGATCACATGATAGAACTCTCTGCAAAAGTGCAAATTGCTCTACATACATGCAAAGTTTTGCAAGAAAATTGGGATAAGACTCTAGCACTCATACTTAAGGTACATTCTAATTTTATTTCATCTATTGGCATCTCCATGTAAATAATTTTTTAACAAATCTTTGGCATTATTGTCAAAAAGGGGTAGAGACAGTATGTATATATGGGGAGAGATACTTATCATGTATAGTGAGATATTATGTATATTGTATGGGGGAGAATCATGCAAAGGAAAGAAAGTGTATATAACAAAAAATTTGTAGATATAGTATACTATATATACTTACAAAGATAAATTTTGAAAAATCTCAAAAAAATAGTACACCATATCGAGCCAACACCACACTGTGATGTATATAAGTTTTGGTTGATAAGTGTTTTTGTCACTAATGCCAAAGGGGGAGATTTTTGACATTCAGTCAAGTTTTTTATTAGTGACAACACTTATTTAGATTTTGTATGGATACCAAGCTCATTGAATAGTCTACATTGTTTGCCATGTAATTCAGTAGCCACTGAGCTTTACAGTTCCTACTAAACATTTCAGTGGTTACCAAGTGAATTCAGTTAGTGTAAAGTGCATCAGTTCAAACTGAGTAGAATTAGGCAGTGTGAAGTCCAGTAGTTCAACCCAAGTAGTTTAGTGGTTACCAAGCTTTTTAGTTTCTATTGAGCTAGCATTTCATGTGAAGTGAAGTTAGTGTTAACCAAGCTATGTGATGATTAGTGTTTATCGAGTGCAGTCATAATAAATGAGTAATTCAGTTTCTACCAAGTTACACAATATCTACCAAGTCACTACAGACTGAGTTTGAGACTACATTGAGATGATTAGTATGGAATGAGATTCTACTTCTACTAAATGCATGATGATGTCGAGTAGTGACAGTGGACACTATGTATTAGAATTTCACCAAGTCAGTCTTCAGAACCCAAGTGTCTTCATTTGGGCTAACTTTGTAAAATTGGTGTTAACTTTGGTCAACTTTGTAATTTTTTAAATTGGATTTATATATATGTAATGTATTGTATCATATCCAAAGAAGTGAGCAAAAAAGTATGAAATGATAAGAATGATGAACGTGTGAAATAGAAGCATGTGAATATGAATAAGTAGCAAAGTGTATAGTAAGGCCATATCAAAAAAGGAGTAGTAGAGTCATATCTATCACATAAAGGTGATTAGTACTTCAAAGAATCTCTATCAAAAAATCAATTGTAAGTCAGAGATCTACTATTTCATCCTAACAGGTGAACTAGTCCAAATCCTCTAACAAGGTAGACTTAACAGTATTTTGTTAAATCTCTTTACTGAGTGCATACTTAATTGTGTGTTTGTAAAACCTCTAACAAGGTGGACCTAGCAATACTAATTTCTCCCAATAGGATAGATTATCATAAGTGATCATTGTAAGCCTTAACAAACCATCTTTATGCTACAATATTGAATTTTTGTGGGTTTCATCCCCACCCCAGTTTTACTTTCTATTTGGAAGGTTTCTGGGTCATCAAATTATTGTGTTCAAGTGTTATGGATGTTTATGTTTTTAGTTTCTCATGCATGCAATTAAATCTGATTAAATGAATTAAATGGTAATTGGATTATTGTAATTAAGATCTAAATTTGGTAAAGTTTTTGAGATTACTGATTTACCCCTCCCCTCTCAAAAACCTAGCATGGTCTTGAATATTTCCAATAGTATAGGCTACCATATCTCTCCTTGTAGATGTCAAATTTATGAATTTGAGAAGGAAATAGCATATCCTTCACCATAGGGTACTCCTTAGGATAGTCACCAAGCTTTTGGCCATGGGGAAAAAAAATTCTTTGGTCATGTCAAATCTATATTTCCTTCCACCTTCTAGTGTTCCAATGATTCTTTCAATGATAGGCTCAGACTTTAGATTGACAATATCTAGTTCATAAAGATGGGAAGGGGAAACAACAAACAACTCATCTTCAATAGTTAGAACTATCATACTTGAGTTGTTGTGAGAGGTTTCTATTTTCCATTTCATTACTTCTTCAAAGGAGCTATAAACATTTAGCAAGCTCCCAAATAGTACATCCACCATTAAGCCTTCTTCAACAAATCCTTCTTTACCATGTGAGCATTTCTCAATAGGTGATGACCAAAAAGGGGCTACTTCTCTTTCTATGTCTTCTACATTCCCTTTGTCATCAAGGAATTGTTCTTCATCATCATTAGAGGTAAGGGTATTGTAATTAGAGATGAAATTTCCAAAACCAAAAGTTATATCAAGATGAAAAATGGTCTCATGAAAAGGTTCTTCCTTGTCATTTCTGATTGGTATTTTATAAAGGATAGAGGTTGATTAAGACATAAGGTAACCAAGCTTTTCTTCCTTAATCATTGGGCTTCCTACGCTATATTCATAGGTAGAGTGAGAAGGTTCAACAATTTGAGGTTTAACATTCATGATATCCTTTTGAAGATGATCAACAAATGAATCTATAAATGGGCTAGGCTTTGATATATATTAGACTGAGACTCAACCATCAGAGCATCCTTATTATTTGGAACCTTACCACCTTCTATTCCTTTCATTAATCCTAATAAATTTAAACTCCTTTTAATCCTAATAACTTCGTGTTTGGTGGTTTTAAGATCACATACCTCAATCCCTTTCAATTGATGTCTTATCTCCAAAGGCATGGCTAGGATGAAGAATACAACTTGGTTGTATGAGTTGGGCATGTTGTCTTCAGGTATCTTGGCTAGTATTTGATCAAACTAGTCCATGAAATCATGGATCCCTTAAACAACATTCTTGTTGATTATCAAAAGGCTAAGCACCAGTGAAGTCACATCTTCTTTTTCTTTTGCAGGAGGTGTAGGAGTTGTTTCTTCTTCATATTGGCAAGGCTCTTCCATATTCTGATGGTAGGCTTGCATGCATGGAGAACAATTTTTTTTATTTGTCCTGGTCCTTGCCAAGACTTCTCCTCTTGGGTGCACACATGAACATTCAACATTCTTTTCATCAAGAGGAGTTGGCTCTTCATCTTCCATAGGAGCATAGGTACACCCCATTGGAGGGGGATTAGCTCTAGCTACTAGCTCCTTTTTTATTTCCTCCATCTCTTGCATTATCTTCCTTAATCTGCATTCAACCCAATCTTGCAGCTTGTGGTATCTTGCACAGATCTAGTGTCAAAGTCTTCAATTGTTAGTGTAGGAGGTGCACCACTAATATTCATCATAAAGTTGATGAAGCAAAGGATCACCCCACCTATTGAGATCTTTAAGAGTAGGGTTAGGACTAAACCTAACCACCTTCTTGCCATTAGGCATGGTTACTTAACAGAGTTACCAATCCTAACATATAGGATAATTTTTAAAAACTTGGGAAAGAAAGATGATCTTAATATGCAAAATTTTTATTAGGATCAGTCCACAATAGAATCATTTGACTCGACATATTACATTTAGATCTCTCCCCAATGGAGTTCCCAAAAATTGTTAGTAAACAATTTGTCCCTCACTTTGATTTGATGACTCCTTATGCCCAAGGTGATGAGAAATAAGCTATCTCTAAGAGATTGGATTAGTGCACTCCTATGTCACTAATCCGTAAATTTAAGGGTATGGTTCTGCTATTTGTAAGAATTACTTGGAATTATTGCTTTATGAGATCAAAAGGGTAACTAGGGGTATGCTCTTAACCTAAGAAAAGAAGAGGCTAACTAGGATGCTCATAGACATAAGAAACCTAGGCGAGGTTTTAGGTCTAACACTAACTCTACTCCTACTCATAAATGCATCTAAGACTATGGGATGCAAGGGGATGTAATTGAAGAAGAACATCCATTGCCCTAAGTGGCTCTCTAACTAGAAAAAGGTTCCTAAAAGAAAACTCCCATCACACTTTTATCTTAACTTTACATTATAGATGTAGAATGTTATGTAGCTCTAGAAAAGAGAAGAAATACCTATTAAAGATAGCACTCTGACTACCCATACTATTAACAATATACTAACACTCTAATTATCCCAAATACTAGTAGCTTCACAAGTACTTATCCTACAATTCTAGAAAGACTAACCTACTTGCATGTTATCTAGACAAACAAGAGATAATGACAAGAAAAATAGTAACTAGACATCATCAAATCCCTCCTTGCAACCCTTTAAGTCTCACTCAATAATCTATGCTATGGGGGAAGAATAATAGGGTAAATTTTAAATGTTGAACACCAATCTTGTACAACATGGCAGCAAATCTTAGGGGATCATGAAGGGTCTTCATGTTCTTGTTTGAAAACTCCTGAATTGAAAATAGTATCTTGTTGGTTTATTGATATAACACATAGTGATGTCTCATTTTCATCACTCATCACCATAATGTCTTACTACTCAATCCGGCCTTTGATAGGATCATCACTAAAGGATATAGCAATACCCTCTCTTTTGCATACTACAAGCTCGATCTCCACATCACTATGACCTATGGTGATAGCTTCATCATCCATAATTATAACTAAATTTTTCTCATTTGACTTGTGATGATCACTGAAGGTTGTGCCAATGGACATTTCTCATCACTTATCATTATAATCGAGTTTTGTCTTATGTGCTTGGAAATGATCACTAAAGGTTGTGGTGATGGACATTTCTCATCAATCATCAGTGTAACCAAGTTTTGTCTCTTGCACTTGGTGATAATCACTGAAGGTTTTAGCAATGGAAATTTCTCATTGATCATCACTATAGCTGAGTTTTGTGTCCTGCACTTGGTGATGATCGCTAAAGGTTGTGGTGGTGGACATTTCTCATTGCTCATCACTATAACCAAGTTTTGTCTCCTACACTTGGAGATGATTGTTGAAGGTTGTGGGATGGAAATTTCTCATCGCATCATATATAGCCTCCTTACCATCATCATAGGACACATCAAAACAACAACCTTCATCATTGCAACTAAAGCGATAAGAAGAAAAACTTAAGGTCATTCATGACTGACCAATTTCCAGAGTTGCCAGGTATATTTGTAGCTTAGTGGACATTGCTTGATGGAGGAAACTATAATATGAGAATACTTAGCTATGTATGTAGGAAATCATTGTAAAGGAGTGATAAGGAATGTAATGATCCATCAAACAATTTTGAGGTTTTGAAGGCCAAATTTTGAGTACTAGTTATTTTTGTATTGTTATTTTGGACATCTTTTTGGAACTTAGCCAATTTTTCTAAATGTTATCATCAATGCCAAAGGGGGAGATTATTTGAAATGTGGCTAGGCAGATGTGGTAGTGTTGTCATTTATTACAACATACATATTTTGATATTTCATTATGTACTCAATGTTAGAAATTTGCCTAAGCATTGGACAATTTGCAGAAGCATAAAGATACTTTTTGTATGGATGGATGATAGATTTTGAGTTAGCTCTTGCATAGTTGAGGAATGATTGATGATAATGTCATGATGATGTATGTCAATGCAAAGGTTTTTATAGATAGTAAGACATTAGTTACAGAGAAATTACTACTATAGGTAATTAATTGAGTAGAACAGAGCACGTTAGTAAATTGACTTGTATGACTTAAGGAATTCTTTTGGAAACAAAATAATTCCTTAATAATGATGGACCAACATGCTAGATTTTAATCCCAAAGTCATTGTATAATTAGCCAAGTGTGTGGAAGGTGTAAAGTTGATTGATCAAGAGTTTTGTTAGATAGGAAGGTATAAGTAAAGATCATATCTTGCGCAGATATAGTGAAGTGAAAAAGTGATGCAAACTATTGTGAAGAAAGTTTATATGATATACAAGCTTTTAATGATGTGAGGTCTAGTGTGTGATTAGAGGTTTCATAAAGTACAATAGTGAGACAATATTGTATGTATATTTATTCATGTGAAGAAATTTATTTGTATATTGCATGTTAGGGTAGTTGGCTCTTCTTGCATACATTGTATTTGTTCCACCAACTCCTAATAGGATTAATGAAGAAAATCCTAAAAGGGTTGAGGTTTTTAACAAGGCCTAGTCCTCTAACAAGGATTCAAGACACTATATGTATTTGATAGACTCCTAATATGGTCAATATCCTTAACATGATTCTTTTGTTTAGTGGATCATCTTGTGGGTATCATCCCCACCAGGACTTTCCTAGTTAAAAAATAATGGTATTATGAGTTCTCTATGTGTATGGTTTTATTTACTTTTCAAAATTGTTGGTTTACTTTCTTATGCGAGTTATAAATTCATTAACATTATCTAGTTGTGGGCAATAGTTTGTAAAATACTGATCCCCTCCCCCTCTCAATATTATCTATTTCTGACAATTCCTTCATGTTGAATGATGAATAATGAGAAGAAAAGTGTTTGAAATGTTATGATAGGCTAAGTTACTGAGAGGGAAGGGGTGAATTAGTAACTTATAAAATTTAATCCTTAATTAGCAATTAATCCTTCATGTGAATTCTAATCTAATTGCATGGATGAGAAATTGAAAACATTAAAGCATACATAACACTTTTGATACACAATTTGGTGATCCAAAAACCTTCCAAATAGAAAGTAAAACTAGGGTGGGGATGATACCCACAAGGTTTAGTACTATAGTATAAAGCTGGCCTATTAAGGCTTACAACTATCACTTTTGATGATCTACTCTATTAGGAGCAATAAGGACTGCTAGGTCCACCTTGGAAAAGGATTTACAAACATACAATGAAGTATGCACTCAATAAAGAGATTTACACAAGACTATTAGGTCTACCTTGTTAAAGGATTTGATTGATCCACTTGTTAGGATGAAGTAGTGTTGGTAATCTCTAATCTACAACTTAGTTTGTTAAATGAGATTCCTCTAAGTGTACAAATCACCTTGCTATGATAGATAAATCCATGTTGCTCCTTATACTGTTGTAGCCTTTGTAATTCACTCTTCTACTCTTCTCTAATTATTAAATTATTTCCATGACATTCTTCATTCATTGGATGTGACACAATACATTACATATATACCAATTCAATTTATAAATTAAAAAGTCAGCTAAAATACAAGTTTACACAAATATTACAAAGTCAGCCAAAGTGTAGAAACTCAAGTTTCAAAGACCGACTCATTGAGGATCTAATAATCTGCATCCACTATTAATTCTTGGAATCATCATGCACTCAATATACATAGAAGCTCAGTCCATATTGATCACTTCCAAGTAGTCTTGAACTTGGTCTGCACTGGTGACTCAGTGAATACTATGAAACTCGACATACAAATTGAATCACTTGATTGACATTGCATTACTCAGTCAATGCTATCACTATAAGCTTGATATAAACTAAGTCACTTGGTTAACACTAGACTCTCATCACATCAATTGCAAACTCGGTAAGTACTACACAACTTTTTTTTCACTGGTAAACTCAGCATACACTAAGATGCTTGGTTTATACTGCTGATCATCACCATAGTAGTAACTGCTTGGCACAAACTAAAATCTGTCCAAAGGACTCAGTAGCAACTTAAATGCTTGGTTAACACTATTAACTGCTTAGTAGATACTTACAATCTAAATAAGTGTATGTCACTAATAACAAACATGATTGGAATGTCAACAATCTCCCCCTTTGGAATTAGTGACAAAAACACTTATCAGTCAAAACTAAATTCAAGAATGTTCAAGAACATCTTTATCCATTACCTTATGTCTTCAACTTGGTAGAGTATACTATTTTTGAGATTTTTCAAAATTGGTTTTGTAAGAGATGTATTTCTATACATGAATAATATGGTAATGCTCCCCCATACATAATATACACTATACTATACATCTGATATATACATTTTTCTCCTTCTTTATACATTTTCTCTACAACCTTTTAATCTTCTTCAATATTCTCCCCTTTTCTTCTTACATCTACTCCCCCTTTTTGACATTAATGCGAAAGATTTATGCTATATATACCTATATAGTAATGCCAAAATATGACAAGAAATCTTATTGTACTTTTAGAATAAGTGCCAAAGTCTTGTTCCAATTCTCTTGCAACACCTTGCATGTGTGTAATGCAATCTGCACTTTTGCTAACAATTCTATTGTATGGTCTACAATGGAGAAGTTGTTGTCATGGATGAGCATTTTTGCATGTGCAATGTGCTTCTGCAGTGCATCCATGTTTGGGAGAATTATGTTCTAAATGTCTATAAATGTTGATCTTATTCTAGCCTCTTCTCTTAGCAATTTTGCCTACATATCTATCATAAATTTGATCTTGTTGAAGTGGGAAGAGCTTAAACTTGGGTCAAGTTGCAACTATTGTGCACTTTCCTTTAGATCCTCATCAATCTTTGACAAGAAGATTGATGTATCACAAAATTTACCAAAAAGTGAAGGTACATTGATGTAGGAGGCCTCTAGAGAGCCTAGGATAGTAGATAATTCTACTTGATGAATAGAAATTTGTTGAGCAATAAGTTCTAAAACTTTATTCTCAAACTTTTTCTCAACTTTCTGCAACAATTTGTCCTGTCCATCCAAATATTTATTATATTTTTGGACTGCCTCTGCTAATTGATGCAAAATTGGATGAGAAGTATCAACCACTGTGCCTAGAGCCTCTACTAGAATATTCTTAGCATCCTCAATTATCTTAAATTATTTGTTTCTTTCCTCTCTAAGCCTTTCCTACTTAGCTTTCTTTTGAAGAAGTTATCCAAAAACAAGCATCTGACCAGGATTGAGATTAGAGATGTCCCAATTAGGAATGACAATTTCCTCATCAAGATCTATATCTTCTTCCTTCTCTTTGCCTTTTACCATAAATTTTATGCTTAGTTGAGGCTTGGTCTCAATTGTCCTTGCACTTATTACTTGCATGGTAGGAATGGAAATGATTGTAGAAATGGTAGAACTTGTTGAAAAAGTGGATACTGCACTCATTGTTGAAATACCTATAGAAGAAATACCTTGAGTAGCCAAAATTGATGTAGAAGGAAGAGCTTGCTGCTCAATAGATGAAGTGCTTGCCACTTCTATCAATGAACTACTGAGCTGGACATGTGCAAACATTTATTGAGTGCTCGTGCTTTTAGTGTTGGTCATAGTCAATCCTATTGAAGTTGTCTCTGGGCTTGTGTTTTCAATGTTTTTCTTGGAGAATGAGGAAGTGAGGCTATGAATATTGTAACAATCTTTACTAGGTCAATCTCCTCAATATCTTGTACATCTTCCTCAGTAGCTTCCTACCCTTGTTCTTCTTCATCATCTACATTATCAAAATGAATGACTTCTTCATTATCAATCTTTTCATCTTTCTCCTGATCATCATCATCATCCTTGTTACTTACACTAACTACAAAATCAACAGGCTTGTGAAGAAGATAAGCATTCTTCCATATTTTTGTAGCATTCTTCACAACATGTTCTATATCTTCCAATTACATAGGACAAGTGTTGAATCTCAAAGTTAGCTTTTCTTCATTTTTGTTTAGAGATTCCTTCACCTCCTTGTCATCCAAATTTGGCATGAGTTGCCTTAGGGTATGCTCATATATATATTTTGTATTTTTTATGGCATGCTCCCATCTTTGCTTGAATTTCTCCATTAAAACATTAGGAATTTGCTAAGCAAGTTGGTTTGGGGAGTATTTCCACTTACCCATTTTAGTTATTAACGCTTCTATTTTCTTTTGCTCATCTGTGGTCTTGGTTTTATATTTTAGTGGCTTTAAGTTTTTTATGCTAGATCCTAATTCTAATTCTTTCATCCTTTCTTCAATGGTGGGTGGAGACCTCTTGAAGATTATATCTCCTCCTTCTTTATCTACTTTCTTCTTGCATGATCTTCTAGTGAGCACAATAGTAGATGTCTTAAAAGGTTTGGTAATAATTACCTTACCTTTCTTCTTCAATGGTTCTTCTTCTTCTGACTTTCTTCATCTTCTACTTCTTCATCCTCTCCTTTGCCTTCAATCAATAGAAGAGTGGAACTAGTTTTTAGTTTAGCAATTTTCTTCTTGCCCTTGTTGACTGTTTGAGGGAGTTTGATTTCCAGTTCTATTCTAGCCTTTGCCTCATTGTAGGTGCCAAAGTAAGTAGCTTTAGGATAAATAGGCTCATTTATCAATGCCTTACTTATGTCTTTGATTTCATCAATGTTCACCTCATATCCAAGAGGTTTTACCCATGCTATTCTTGGCCTAGTTACCTAAATGTAAACTTTGTCACTATCAACCATGAAACAAACATCATCTTTGTAATCCTCAACTAGCTTCCTTATATTCTTAAATCTTTTATTCATATTTTCTTTGAATTCATCTAAGTAGTTATCCATAATACTTGCATAATTCTCTCCCATTTCAGCAATGTACTCATTAATCTGGTAAAGAACAGGTACATCTTTTCTCCAAACTACTATACCTTTTGATGGGAAGAAATTTTGAACATAGAAAAATAAACAACTCAAGAGTGAACCAAAATTACTTGGATTGTTCTTAGAAGTTTTGATGCTCTCCATGTTCTTGTTGAACTGGTTCAGCACTAACTTGGTGAGGTCAAGTGATAGGTTATTCTTGACTACTTTATATGCTAAATCAATTGCTTCACAAGATACATTGTTCAACCTTCTCAAGCTATAGATTTTTTGGGTGATGACATGCATGCTAAACATCAATTCTATGTTGGTAACATAACTTATCTTCATTCCCCTTCCATCCCACTCAAAAAGGGTTTTCTTCTCTAGTTCAACTCAACCTTGGGTTTTAATCATTTTTGCTTTTGTCAACATGGGAAGACCAGTGATCCTATGGATCATCTTCTTAGTTATCAAAATTGGTTGTTACAACCACAATTGACCATTGTGCATATGACTAAGGATAAACCTTATCCATTTTACTTGGAAATCCCATGGCATATGCGAAATGTGAGTTAAACCTTTTGTTTCAAGATGTTGATGCTTAGGTTTTAGCACACCATTAACGCATAATTTTTTAAATGATTCATCCATCTCTAATGTTCTGATATCTTGAATAGCACATTTAAAATGTGAATGAATATCATTGATTAACGGTACCTTCGGTAGGATTTGTGACTACACTCTACTCAGATCTAGGGTTTCTACAATGGTAGGAGTCAACTTAAAATTTGGTGCCTTCAATCCCATGCCTCAAACCAACATGTCTAAACCTCTTTTTGTTTTGCTACAAGTGGATGCCATCTTTTCTCGGTAGGGTTTGCGAGAATATGAAAACTTTCAGTAACAATTTTCTCAAATCACTTGAATGCTCTAAAGATCACTCTGCATAGATAGCTTTCAAAAATTCATGGTCAAGAAATGAATTTGACTTCACCCTTTTATCAAATTTATCCTTTCAATCACCATAAATGCCTAGCACTATTGTTTGCTCAAATGACAAACTGTCATCCACTTCACTTTGCATTGAATACTCAATAGAGTCTTCCATGACTTAGTAATCCTACAAAACTTAGTTACTCTTGACCTTGGTTAGTAGAGTCTACAACCTAACCTCACTCGATAAGGATAGTAACTTACTAGTGACTACCATCTCTTACTCGGTGATCTCTTTGCATCTTGAATGTTGATATGTATCTTTCATCCTATCAACTGGAATTGATATTAGATGTCTTCTTCAGTATCCTAGTTCCAATTCTCCTTTGAAAAATTAGGTAGAAATGGTGGAGTCACCCAATTCTTGAGTAACATCATCATTTCTTGGACTTGCATTTTCAAAAGATTTTGTAACCCATTGCTATCTCATCTACTTTTTGATGTTATCATATTTTGCCTTCTTTTCATCTTCAATTCTTCTAGTATTCATACAGTTCTTGGCAAGATGACCAAGTTCTGTACAAATGAAACATCTTTTGGTAGTATCTCTTTTCCTCATGTAATGTTTCTCATAATTTATTCCAATGTGTCCAAATTCTCCATAGTAATGAAATCTACACCAAGTGTTGTGGTCCCAACCAAATATAGCTTTTACAATCTATGCTATTGGATTCAATATCTTAGTTTTGCATTCTGATGACTTGCATCCATGCTTCTTACTTTTGTGACATTTGCCTTGAAATTTTGGTTTTTCTTTGAATTCATTTGCTTTATGACCATGATAATTATAATTGTAGCATTTTGATGAAGTACTGCTCTGATACCACTAATGAAGGTACACTTTGATACCACTTGATGAAGTACTACTCTGATACCACTGACGAAGGACCACACCACCCTTAGCTAGTCCAGATCCACACTCTGGTAGAAATCTCTAAGATCTCAACTTGTGCTTGCAAGCCACCAAGTAGCCTCCTTATTTCTAAACCGTAGTCACTAGCTCTTCTCCAACTTTATCCAAGATCCAAGTGTAAAATGCCTCACATTCGGCGCTCTGTCTACACACTCACAAGTCCATCACAATACTGTTGTAAACTGCCTCACATTTGGCGCTCTGTCCACAGACTTAGGAAAACTCACTCTTCACTTCCTCCTTCTCTCTCACAACTTCCAAGATTTCCAAGCTTCACCTTCCACAACTTTCACCTTTCCAAGCTTTCCTTCCAAAGCTTTCACCTTTCCAAGCTTCTAATTCTCGAGCTTCTCCTTCTCAAGCTTCTCCTTGAGCTTCCACTTCTCAAGCTACTCCTTGAGCTTCTCCTTCTCAAGCTTCCCCTTCTCGAGCTTCTACTCCTCGAGCTTTCACTTCTCAAGCTTCCACTTCTCAAGCTTCTCCTTGAGCTTGATTAGAAATGCTCATATGCCTTGCTTAAATAGGCACTTACCACCCAATGCATGACTTATCCACAACCTTCTAGAATTCCACCACAACCTTCTACAACTTCCATAACCTTCTACAATATTAATAACTTTCTAAAATTCTACCCACACACCTCGATAAATGGAATGACAACTATTTTTATTTTATTTTTTCTATTATGCCACCTATGCACCTCAAAAATAAAAATCCTCTTTTCTTTTCTTTTCTCCTTTTTATTTTTAAAAATTATTTCTCCTCTAATTTTCGTCACTTTCTCTCTCCGCCAGATTTTTTTTTTCAATAATTTTCCCATGCAAGATGCTCCTGCATCACATTTTCCATTGAATTTTGCTTTCCCATTGCTCCAACATTTATTTGATGTATGACCTATCTTACCATAGTGATTGCAATTAGGTTTTTTATTCTTTTGAGCTACTTACTTGGATGATTCATTTGAGCTTCTTACTTGGATGATTCACCTTCTTCTATATATCCAATTCCTACTTTCCCTTTTTGTTTGTAATGACTTTTCTTATTCAATTGATTCATTTCTGCTTGAGATTTTATCATCCTTTCATTGGTCTTCCTTTCAATGTTTAGATCATTCTACAAATTTTCATTCTCTAATCTTAGATTCATGATTTCTTCATTTGCATTGGTGAGCTGATCAATGAAGTTTGCTTGCTGAAGGGATAGGTGTTGAATTTCATTGTTATTTCCTTCTATCTCTTCTCTTATCTTTTTTTTCTCTTCCATGACTTCGCACAATCTTACTGACTAAATTTATTGCTCTCTTCTTCTTGAAGAGTACTATTCTTTTTCAATAGTTCTTTGATTGCTTCATCAACTTTATCTAAATTGTTTGAATGGAAGTCTTCAATTCTTTCTTCAATTTAGAGTGGATCGTTCATTTGGATTGCAAAATCTTTTCTTCTTTTTAGGGATTGAGAGAGTTTCTCTTTTTCTTTCTTGAGTTGTCTAATAGCCAATTCCAAATCTAGCTTCTCATTGTCAATAGTCTTGTCAAGTTTGAATACCTCCATTGCCTTTGATATTTGCCCAAGCTGTTAAAATTTTCTCTAAGAACCACAAAGCTCTGATACCAATTGTTGGATATATTATTATAGGCTAAGTTACTGAGAGGGGAGGGGTGAATTAGTAACTTATAAAACTTAATCCTTAATTAGCAATTAATCCTTCATATGAATTTTGATTTGATTCCATGCATGAGAAACTAAAAACATTAAAGCATACATAACACTTTTGACACACAATTTGGTGACCCAGAAACCTTCCAAATAGAAAGTAAAACTAGAGTGTGGATGATACCCACAAGATTTCATACTATAGTATAAAGTTGGCATGTTAAGGCTTACAATGATCACTTCTAATGATCTACCCTGTTAGGAGCAATAAGGACTACTATGTCCACCTTGCAAAAGGATTCAAATATACAATGAAGTATGAACTTGGTAAAGAGATTTACACAAGACTGTTAGGTCTACCTTATTAAATGATTTGACTAATCCACTTGTTAGGATGAAGCAATGGCTAATCTCTGATCTGTAACTTGGTTTGCTAAATGAGATTTCGTTAAGTGTACAAATCACCTTGTTGTGATAGATAAATATTTGTTGCTCTTTATGCTATTGTAGCATTTTTAATTCACCCTTCTACTCTTCTTTGATTATTACATTATTTCCATGCCATTTTTCATTTATTGGATGTGACACAATACATTACATGTATACCAATTCAATTTAAAAATTACAAACTCAACCACAATACAAGTTTACACAAATATTACAAAGTCGGTCAAAGTATAGAAATCAGATTTTGAAGACTAACTCAGTGAGGTTTTGATACTCGACATCCATTGTCAATGCTCAATATCATCATGCACTTGGTAGATGTAGAAGCTCAGTCCATACTAATCACTTCTAAGTAGTCTTGAACTCAGTTTGCACCAATGAGTTGGTGAATACTGTGAAACTCAACATATAAATTGAATCACTTGATTCACACTGCATAACTCAGTTAATACTATCGCTACAAGCTCGGTATAGACTAATTCACTAAGTCACTTGGTTAATGCTAGACTCACATCACATCAACTATGAACTTGATAATCATTGCACAACTTGGTTTGCACTAGTAAATTCAACATACATTGAGATTCTTAGTTTATACTACTAATCATCACCATAGTAGTAATTGCTCAACACAAACTAAAATTTGTCTAAAGGACTCGGTAGCAACTGAAATGCTTGGTTAACATTGTTAACTACTCAGTAGATACTTACAATCTGAATAAGTGTATGTCACTACTAACAAACATGACTAGAATGTCAACAAACAAGACCTCATACTTATACCAAACCAAGCCACAAGTCGGCTTAGCAAGTTACATTTATTATTATTATTTTTTATTAAAGAATTTCTCTCATTTAATTATAAACTATGCCCCATTTTATTTTGTGATGCAAGATGCTTGTGCATCAAGAAGAGGTACTTGTAGAAGTTGAAGATTTGTTGAATGAGTTTCTAGATATTGTATTTGATAATGTGCTTGATATATTACCACCGGTAAGGATGATCAATCATCATATGGACTTGATTCTAGGAGCTAGTTTTCTAAACAAGGAAGCACACTGAATGACACTGACATAAAGAGAAGAGTTGAATAGACAAGTATATGAGTTATTTTAGAAGGGGTTGATTCAAGACATTGTGATGTGGAGCCTAATCAGATTTAGAGGTTTACTCAGTGTGGATTTCTCCCCATATTATTTCTACAGGGGTTTGGGGGCAGTGCCTCCAAGACAAGGTCAAGGGGCAGCATCCTAGGGGCACTCCCTATCACAGTATAGGGTGGGGTCAAGGGGAAATGCCCATGGCCTTATATTGTAAAATGTGTTGGCTAATATTTTTCCTATTGATTTACTTATTCTAGCCCTAATTATTGAAGTGACAAAAGCTTGTATAAAAAGGATAGGGGTTAGGGATTTCATAATGTAATGGTGATATTGTAGTTTCTTGTAGTGGTATTGAGTTATAAGGGATTATAGATTATAATCACTAGATAATAATAATATTGGACTTGTTGGTGGACGTAGCGAGGGATTGGTTGAACCATGTTAAATCTTGGTTCCTTGTGTTCTCTTCTATGTGATCTATTATTTTCTGGTATTGGTTATATTTGCATGTAACTATTATCTCTATTTGAGGTTAATCCTAACACAAGAGAGTTTGAGTCTATGTGTTGTGCTAGTATTATTAGCACCAAAAAAGAATGGAGAATGGAGGATGTGTATAGATTCTTGAGCTATCAACAATATTACAATCAAGTATATATTTTCATTGCCAAGGATGGATGATTTTATGGATTATTTGAATGGAGTTGTGTATTTTAGAAAGATAGATCTAGAGAGTTGATATCATTATATTAGGATCAAAGAAGGAGGTTAATGGAATAATTCCTTCAAGACAAGAGAAGGATTGTATGAGTGGTTAGTCATGCCTTTTGGGATAGCCAATGCATCGAGCACCTTCATGTGGCTCATGAATGAGGTACTAGAATAATTTTTGGTAAAGTTTGTCATTGTTTACCTAGATGATATTTTTATCTTTAGTAAGAAATTGGAGGATCATATAATGGACATTCATAGGGTGTTTAAGAAGTTGAGGGAAGAAAAGTTGTTGATTAATCTAAATTGTAGTTTTTTAAAGAAGGGATTAGTTTACTTGGGATTTGTAATTTTAGTACAAGGTCTAAAGATAGAACCTAAGAAAGTAAAGGCTGTCCTTGAATGACCTAATCCAAGGAGTTCTATTGAGCTATGATCTTATTATGGTTTATCTAGCTTTTATAGAAATTTTATAAGTAATTTTAGTAGTGTTTGTGGACCCTTGACTAAAAACATAATACAAGATAAGAGAGAGTTTAGATGGACTAATGGAGTAGATAAAAGCCTTATTTTTTTGAAACATAAAGTTATAGAGAAACCTATTTGAGAAATTTTATATTTTAACAAGGTGTTTCAAGTAGACCATAATGGTTGTGGTACTACAATAGGAGTTGTTTTGAGCCAATAAAGTAGACTAGTTGCTTATTTCAGTGAGAAGCTAAATAATGTCAAAAGAAAAAATATTTTTATTATTAAGAATTGTATGGTATAGTTCATGCATTGAATAAGTGGAGATACTATCTTCTTCCTAAGGTGTTTTTTGTATATTGATCATCAAGCTTTGCAATATTTGAATAGTTAAAAAAAATTGAATGAGAGGCATTTAAAGTGAGTTGAGTTTTTCAGAAATTACACATTTGTTTTGAAACACAAAAGTGGGAAATATAATAGGGTTGCATGTGCTCTTAGAAAGAGATAACTTTTTCCAATGAAGATGTGGATTGAGGTGGTTGGGTTCAAGGAAATTATGAGTTTGTATCTAGAGGATTGGTGAAGCTTGGAACACTAGAACATGTTACACTTGATAGGACAAAGTGATCAAATTTCATTATACAAGATGGTATGATATTCAAAGGAAGTCAGTTGTGCATTCCAATAATTTTTATGAGGAGGAATATCATTAAGGAGAGCAAATGGAGGATTGGATGTACATTGTGGTAGAGATAAAACCATTGCTTTAGTTAATGAGAATTATAAATAGCCACAGTCATATAAAGATGTCAAGAAGTTTGTACACAATTACAGAGTATGTCAAATGAAAAAATGAGTGAAGTAAGCATAGGGTTGTATTAGCCATTGCTTGTACTAGATAATTTGTGTGAAGATGTTAGTAGGGATTTTGTTCTTGATTTACCAAGGAATATGTCAAATGACAAAATGAGTGAAGTAAATATAGGGTTGTATTATCCATTGCTTGTTCTAGAGAAGTTATGGGAGGATGTCAATAAGGATTTTATTCTTGACTTACCAAGGACTTGATGAGGGCATGATTTGATTTTTTTAGTGGTTGATGGGTTTTTGAAGATGACACATTTCATTCCCTGTAAGAAGACTAGTGATGTCTCATGTGGCAAAGTTATTTTTTAGAGAAATGGTGAGACTACATAGTTCGCAAAAAAGCATAGTTTAATATCAAAATACCAAGTTTGTTGGGTATTTCTGGCACACATTGTGGAATAAGTTGAAAATAGATTTGAAGTTTAGCTCATCACATTATCCATATATACATGGACATACATAAGTGGTGAATAGGAGTTTGGAGAATTTTCTAAAATATTTGATTGGAGATAAGCCAAAAGGATGGGATATGATTTTGCCATAGGCAAATTTTGAATAAAATAAATCTATCAATAGGAGTATTGGTAAATCACCATTCAAAATTGTATATGGGATTAGTCTCAAGAATGTTTCTAATTAAGGAAGTTGGATAAATGAGATATTAGTAGTGTTGAAGTTGAGGATTTTGTAAAACACTTGAAGAACATCCATGAGGAGGTGAGGAAGCATATTACCAAGATGAATACACAATACAAGGCTAAGGAATATGATAAAAGGAGGTATAAGGAATTTCAAGTTCGGGATGAATTCATGGTTCATTTGAGGAAAAAAAGATTTGAAGAAGGTACAAATAACAAGTTGAAAATGAAGAAGTTTAAACCATGCAAGATATTGAAAAAGCATGATTAAGGAAAGGCCTATGAAGTAGAGGTTTATATTGAACTAAATATTTAACCAATATTTAGCATTTTAGATCTAGAAGAGTATCATGAAGGAGGTATTGTACATGAGGTCATAGAAGCATAGTGGAGTATTCTAGCAACTACTTCAACTACAAAGGACATTGATGAGATATTGGATAATACTATTGGTAAAAGCATAAGGAACAAGGTATATGAAGAATATCTAGTCAAACAAAGAGAGCATCTAGTAGAAGATTCATTGTGGATGACAATGGAGGAGCTTGACCATCTTGGTTTTCCTCTAAGTACCTGAGATGTAACATGGTTACTTCTCAAAATACATGAACATCCTAGGTGTAAGGGCAATCTTGCATCACCCAAAAATACTTCCATTTCTATTTTTGCGTTTTCAATAAGGGTTATTTTGGTGCATAGTTACTATTATGGAAGCTTTTTTTTTAGTAAGTTGGTAATGTGACTTAGAATGTTCTAATTTCATACGTGGAGGTTCATCTTAGACACATCAGCCTGCCAAATGAGTTTTATTGCCATATTATATTATTAGTGAAAATATTGCAAATTTTTTGTATGAATTTTTGGTATCAAATCTTTAGGCTCAATGATAAATGCCTAGGTGGCTCCAAAATGAGTTCAAACCTCAATTGATGGACTCTTGTATGATTATTTGTTGTATAACATAGCTTCCATTTCCAAAAAGGGATTATAATAGGGTAACTACACCAAGATGGTGTATAAAAAGAGGGGTCTAAGTGGACACCTTTTTTTTCTAAATTATATAGGTAAACCTAAACTTGGACAAGATGTGTAAAAAATGAGAATTGTATACATGTGCATGTCCTTTCTAAACTGGTAATGTTTTATAAAAATGGATAATATTGGATGGGTCACACCCCATGCAAACCAAAAATAGTTCCCAATTTTTTAGAAACATAGTTGTTTTTCTTATGCAGCTCAAAAACATAGTTGCATTTAGAATTTTGAAAATCCCTTTGGTAGGATGAAAATTAATAGTGAGATTTGGAAGTTATGTGTTTTTTTAAAAATTTTGATGAGTATTTTATTTTTTATGCATTTGTAAAGTGATTGCATTATGAATTTATGGTACATGTTCGTATGTTGGGCATAACTTGCATCAAAATAATACAAAATGACTTTTTTAAAAGTGTATAGAATGAAGTGTAGAACAATAATATATAATTTATTTTTAATTTGGTTAATTACATTAAAAGTTATTAAAAAAATTTAGACATATGTTTGTGAGGGTTGTCAAGACACTCGTAAAAATAATTAAATTCTACAATGCTAATGTTGTATAAAAATCGAAAAAAAAATGGTTTTAAAGCTAAGAAGATGGGTGAGATTTCAGAGATACCCACTTCACCATTTTCAAACTTGATTAAGGAGAAGATGAGAATTCATCTTATAACATGAAAAAATGTTTGAAGGAAAAACAATTGGAGGGAAAATAGGCTCCTAAGCATTTGGGTCATTTTCCTAGGTTATTATCAAGCCATAACCCAATTATATTTCTAGGATTGAAATAACCTAACCCGGTTATGAAAAGGAAAAAGTACATTCAAAACCCAATCAGGTTATGAAACTCAAATGAGTTTTGAAGAAATAAAAGTGGTCTCTACTCCGAAGGCCATAACTTTCACATTCAAAGTTTAATTGAGTCTATTTAAAATGTGTTGGAAAGCTATTGAAGAGATATAAAACATCATGTAACTAAAATAATACTAGGACATAAAAATTATTTGACATCCATTTGAATTAATCATGTCTTGAAATAGGTATTCACTGTTTCCCAAATATAAAACTAATAGGTAAACATGAATGGTTACATATTTTGAACTCTCTCTCTCTCTCTCTCTCTCTCTCTCTCTCTCTCACACACACACACACACACACACACACACTCACACACACACACACTCACCAACTCACTAAATCCTAATCTCTCTCTCTCTCTCTCTCTCTCACACACACACACACACACACACACACACACACACACACACACACACACTCCTAAAATCTCATTCTCTCACTAACTAATAACCCCTATCTAACTTGTAACTTTTAACCTCTCTCTCTAACTCCTAACTCCCCTTATCTCTCACACTAACCCCTAAGCCTCTCTCTCTCTCTCTCTCTCTCTCTCTCTCTCTCTCTCTCTCTCACACACACACACACACACACACACACACACACACACACACACACACACAAACATACACACACACACACAAACTCATAAGATTTATCTCTTACTAACTCCTAATCTCTCTTATTCTCTTACAAACTAATACCCTAGATCTCTAACTTGTAACCATTAACTTCTCTCTTTGACGAAGAAAGAGAGAGATCATGAGTTGGTGATAGAATGAGATAGGTTAGGAATTAGTAAGAGATAGTGAGTGAGAGAGCTTAAGAGTGTGTGTGTGTGTGTGTGTGTGTGTGTGTGTGTGTGTGTGAGAGAGAGAGAGAGAGAGAGAGAGAGAGAGAGAGAGAGAGAGAGAGAGAGAGAGAGAGAGAGAGAGAGAGAGAGAGAGAGAGATTTTAGGGGTTAGTTAGAGAGAGGGGGTAGAAATTAGTTAGGGAGAGAGAGATTAAAGTAGTAAATGTTAGATAGAGAGATGTCAGGAGTTAGTAAGAGAATGAGAGAGGTTAGGTTTTAGTAAGAGAGATAGAATAGGAGTTATTGAGTAAATGAGTGAGTATGTATTTCTATGTGTGTGTGAGAGACAAAGAGGGAGAGAGAGAGGTTAAGGATTATGAGATAGATAAAGAGAGGTTAGGGGTTAGTGAGAGAATGAAAGAGGTTGAGAGACAGATATATATTGTGACTTAGTGGATGTATGTGTGTTTGTGAGAGAAAGAGATGAGAGAAAGAGGGAAACTATGATAGAACTCTTACCTACCCATTTGTTCCATGTTTGGGAAATAATGACTACCTATTTTACATCATGCTTGATTCAAATGGATGGAAAATAAAATATTTATTTACTAGGATTATTTTACTTTCACTATGTTATAGAGCTTGACAGTAGTGTTTTAATGCTTTTTTAATGGAGTCAATCGAACTTCAGATGTGAAATTTATGGATTCTAGAGTAGAGCCTATTTTTATTTCTTCAAAACCCAATTAGGTTTTGAAGAATTAAGATCATGATCCATAATCTAATCATGTTTTGGTGAGAATTTCACACTAGCAACCTGAATTAGGTTTTGAAAACTTCTTCCCCCTTGTAATCTGATCGGGTTTTTTTTTAATGTATTTTGGCCAAACTTGGTCTCTTTTTGAATTTCAAATAACCCAATCGGGTTATTAAATTTTTTTGTTTTTTTTGTGTGGTGTCCACTAAATTTTACACCATCTTAGTGGACACACCAAATAGCTAATCGGGTCAATAGTTTGTAAGTTGTGGTCTCTAGAAGTTGATTCATATGAAAAAATAATTTGTAAATTGTCTTGAGGTGATTCTATTTAATAAATTGTAATAAAATAATATAATTTGAGGTTAGTTAGCCTCAAGATTTAGAGCTAAGTGTCTAGAACCTTCCAAGGCAGTAAAAATTCTTATGTAAGGAAGGTCTGTAGGTTGTCTAGGGAAATTCTCGATGAAAACTCACAACTTTTTCTAGCCAAATATTGTAAGGAAGGTGCTCATTTGAGTTTTCATATTGTATTTATGAATTGTATAATTACACACTTGTAGAGATAATAAAAGCCCACATTTTGTTCCTAAAATTTGGTATTGTTTCTCTATTTTTTGTTGTGTTTTTTTGGTATAAATGGGAACACCCTTCATCACAACCATTGAAAAGGGTCACCCATAAGAGAAAGAGTATCACATTGACACAAATTCCTTCAATAAGGAACTTAGTGTGCATTAGGAACAGCCATCTAGCCATGAACTCTACACTATGAGGCAAGGGACATACCACTCTACATTGTGCTAAAGTGCCCAACTGCAACATACACCTACCAAATGACCTCTAACCAAGGTCAAAACACTATGAATTTCCAAAATCAAATTGGAAACATGGGGAAGAATCTTGCCAAAATATCAAAGAACACTACCATGCCACACGTGAGAATTGTTAAATCTAACTAGAATCTCACTAACTATCCCTTACATCTCAGAGGATGAAGATTCTCTTCCAAAATTACACTCTTGTAAGGGATACTACATCCAAAACAAGGAAAAAAGGTATAGAAATGTACCAAGTTGCATAATCATAACCAAGAGAACTCATAGCAAAGGTTCTCAATAGTGCACTCCTTCCTTATGAAGGGATAGTTACAACATAACCTATCACCAAGCATTGGAGTAACATAGACAGAGTCTCTATAGTACATAAAGCTCAACTATGATGGTAATATGTTTCCAAAGATATCATGTCCCACTAGCCACATGCTAGGGATACTATTTTCAATCCTCAACTAAAACCTAATCTCCTACCTAAGGTCACCAACAAAAGAATAACTCAACAAAGATAACATACTAAAGGTACAAGCAAAGGGAGATACCATTACTGAGTGTCAAGCATTGAAGGTAGTCTCTCTCAATCTCATCACTAAGATGACCCAACATGAGTTGGGGAAAACTCATAATACCACAAACCATCTAGACACTTACCCAACACTAAATGTATTAGTCATGTATCCACACCAACCTACTCACTTAGAGAGAGACAAGCATAAAGAAAAAAAACAAATTTCAAGGCCCATAACAAAGATCAAAACTCCTAAGTGTACTAAGTGACACTCAATTAGCTAAATGAAACATCTATGCCAAGAAGGGAACACTCACAGTCTGCACTTTACATCATGAAAGTAGACTGAATCATAATGAACACATAAACATAATCATGAATCCCGAAATTAGACCAAGAAGATCATGGAGGGATAATATTGTGTCTTATAAGACATAACATGAAGGTTTAAATGTCTCCAATGACAATAAATCTGATATGTCATGATTGAATTGGCCTTTACTCGATACAAGGTATCCAAAACATCAATTTTCACCTTCTAAACATGAGAAGAAGAAGTGTTATTTCCCAAAGAATATTTTGCATTGTTAAGGTCCTATATGAAAGTATTCCCACATAATAGGATGAGAAAATGATTTTCCTAGATAAAAAAATGCATGACAAGGTGTTTTGTTGTACGAGACTTCAGGATCAAGAAAATTGCCTTCATTCAAGAGAACCTAACTTTTGTGTCTTGACTCTAATTGAATCTGTTCAAAATGAGTTAGAAATATCTCAATTATATCTATGAAAAGATGGATATTAAAGAATTCATGGACCTCATAATTTTATTCAACACTCCAATGAATACAACATAGCTAAAATAAATAGTCTTAGTTGCCAAGACATGCAATAGATGAAATGTCCTAAACCAAAAAAGAGAAGTCATGCTCGAACCAACATAAGACATGAAATCAAGGATAATTCACACATTATAAACCACTATGATATAATTTACATGATAGATCAACCATCTTACATGTAGTTATAGACATTTGAACAAAAGGTTCACAATATGATACATCAAGAGTCAATTACCATTTGAAAGTACATAACTTTATTAGATTCATAAGTACATAACTTTATTAGATTAATTCTTCTTTGTGAGAAATATTACATTTTATTAACATTTAAATGAAATACATTTTTATTCACACCTTTATATCCATTAACAAACACACTATTATGTTCCTTGTGATGTTCTCCCTTATACATGCTATCAAGGGTTCAAATTGAACATGATAGAGACACATCACAAAACTAGATCAGAATAGAAAACATTTAGAATAATCTCTCCAAAATAAAAGAAAAGAACAAATGGGGGAATTTTGTATTCCAATATTAAGTCTCAAAAATATGTGTATTTCAACAATAAATCATATGTGAAAACTATAACAACGAGAGTGATAGAGAAATTTTAGTGACTAGACCAAGAAAGGAAAATACCAAAACACTACTAGCCTAAACAACACACGGAAATATCCACAAACCAAATAAAATAAGTAATTAATCAGATTACATTACAAGTAATGGTTTAGATCATCCATAGAAGAGGTATTTTCCACCATATAGTGCTAAGGATCACATCATTCTAGCAGTGTTAGAGAACATGCTTACACTTGACAACTAGTATACCATCACTGACCTCATGTATATGACTAAACACAATATTATTATGAGTGTAGAAGTATTACTTATCAATTATAATTTCTATGTAGTGTAACAACATATCATGCAAGGTCACAAGTACAAGATTCTAGGTTTACACAATGCCATTAAACCATTACTTATTAAATGCATTATTACGACATAACTTTTCATAAGATTAAGAAACAATAAATTTGGAGAAGTATGTCATTGATCCAAATGATATATTGCCACAATTAACTTCATATATCATTACCAAATTTACTATTTCATTTTCAACATTTCTACAATACACAATCATTCCTCAAATAAAGGAAACATTTCAATATTATAATGGAGTGATTCAAATCAACTAATATGATTCATTTCTTTACTATCAACTAGGAGAACATATAGGATATAATGCACCATTCTCCACAAGGAGAAACACAAGAGACACCCAACAACAACCAAGGATACCAATCAATGATTTCAACTAAGAGTTATAAAAGAAACCATCCATACTAGGGCACATTGATTCCAACTACACTACGAGAGTTAACATGAACGCATCAGATGATGCATTATATCAAAGAACCACACAACCCAAGTTGCTAAGGTGTACACACACATGGACCACATAAGGGTCACTAACCACTCAAATCCAAGAGAATCACACCAACCACATGGTCTAAGATTCTCTAATGAGGTTCTCACAAAGCTAACATTCATCCTTAAATGGTGCACAAAACAAGAATACTCACTTCCTTCTCCTCACATTACTTGAGTGGTGCAAGAGCACCTTGGGGAAGGGAAAATCAATAAATAAATTATGGCTTGTAAATGGTCTAGCCAATGATTTGGTGAATAAGAAATAATGATGAAGTCCCATGATGTCTTTAGGAGGTGTTAATACCTAGAAATTAGGTTTGAGTGATGATTTTGGTAGTTGGGTCCTAATAAGTCTAGAAATACAAAAATTTCTCAAAGAGGGAAAATATGGAAAAATTCCTTGAAGGGAGAAATAAGTGTTTAGAAAGGATCCTTAGGTTTTGTAAGACCATATTGGAGGGATTCAAACCAAACTGGACAAGTTTGGAGGGCTCAAATGCCAAATTGCCAAAAATGGTCAAAGTTGCTCATTGACAACTTTTTGTACTTTGATATAGGAGGAATAAAGTTAACCTAGTAGTAGAAATAAAGGTCTAAGTATTTGGGGAAGGCTATTTAAATAGAAGATAACTCCTTAGAAGGGGTTGGTTATGCCATTGTACGAACAATTAGTGAGATGGAGTAATTATTGACATGAAAAACATGTTTTTGGAGGATTGACTGAAGATCTTGATTATTTTTCTTTGTTTTTTTGACGGATTAGATTCTTGTGTTCATGTAATTACTTTGCACAATTTTTTTTCGGTCATTATCAATCATTTTATCACATTTTCAAAATTCTTTAGTTTCATTGTTCCTATTGGTCAGATTTGGCAAGGTCACACAAAAATGGCTAGAACTTGAGTTCCCATGGTTGAAACTCTACAGACTTTGGGAATAAAGTAACAACATATATATAATGTAAATATTAATTTTTGAGGTTGGGAGAGATTTTTTTCTATTTTTTCATTCAAGCCCTAGGCAAGCTAGTAGAAGCTTGGCAAGGCACAAATATGCTTGCAGGAGAGAAATGAAAGGAGAGATGGATTGGAGTGTTCCAATAAAGGTTGGGAAATGAGGGAGAAGAGTACCTAGTGTGCTTAAACCTAAGGAGGAATTCTGGGGCATAGTTTAAATCACCTATTAAGAAAATTTGATGTCATTGCCCTAAAAACCCTCAAAAATAGGGTTTTCTCGAATATCATTGTACAAACACTTTGAAGACCTAAGATTGAAAAAATCCTTAAGAGATATTTTACAAGTTATTGAAGAATCCTTGTTTCTAGGAGGGTTAATAGGGGCTCATAGGCTACAAGAACAAACATAGAAAGAATGGGTTTTAGGTATGTGAAACCTAATAAGATGGTTCAGAATAACTTGAAATGTGTCAAGAACCTCATGAGGGAGGATTAAGCTTGTTTTTGACTTATTGGAAGAATTTGGTGGATTTTTGGCTTGATAGGCCAAAAGGCACATAGTTAGAGTTTTGGAGTTATATGAGTGAAATTTGAATTGATAGGAGAGTTTCTTAGTGGAAGGGGATTAGAAGAGAATCCTGTAGGTTAGGGTTAGAGAAGAGACCATAAGAAGGATAGGAAGTAGCCTTGGAAGAGAAAAAAGGCTCTAAGAATAAGAATCTCCCCATCAAAGTAGTATCAGAGCCTTAAGATTGAGGCTTGTGGTGGTACGTTGTATGATACTAAATCAAGTGGGTCTACAAAGATGGTGACCAATGCAGAATTAGCTAAAGAGGTAGATGAGAAAAAGAGAATCATGGATGAGGAAACTAGGCTTCTAGATGAGGTTATAGAAGACATGAAAGGAAATTGAAGGAAGTTGTAGAGGTAGCTCTAGCAAATGAAGATAAAGACACCAGCACCAATAAAGGAAAGAAGAAGGAAGACATGGAAGATGAGGTCTCTGAACCTGATCCTCCACTTGGTGATAAAGAAACATTAATCAAAGCCTCAAAGAATTAGGATGAAAGTCTTGAGAATATCCCAATGTTCTATTGGAAGATGGATACAGAAGTAGTCCTAGAATGGATTAAAAGAATTGAGAATCATTTTGAATGTGAAGGGGTAATACAGGCTCAAAAGGTAAGGATGGCTAAGTCTAGATTGAAGGGATAGGCACTAACTTGGTGGAAGTTTGTACAAGAGGAAAGAGAGAATGAAGGGAAGAAACCAATAGCCAACTATAAGGCTATGGTAGCAAAGATAAAGGAGGCCTATTTACTAGAGAACTATGAGATCCAACTTCATAAGAAAAGACATAATCTTAAGAAAAAGGATCTCGTTATGGCTTCTTACACTAAGGACTTCAAAAAGTTAGCTTTGAGTTTAAGGGCACAAGAGGCAGAAACCATCAAGGTAGCAAGATACTTAAATGGCCTTAAGTGGTCCATACAAGATGAACTAAGTTTGTTCGGTCTCACTACTTTGCATAGTTGTTTCCAAATGGCCCTAAAGGTGGAAGACAAGTTGAGAAAGAAGAATGATATAAACTCTAAAAGTAGAGGTTGAGGTAAATATTTCAGAGGCAACTTAAGGGCTGGTTCTAGTGGAAGGACCAATGATCAAAAGAGTTATAGAGAGTCCAATGGACTAAGAAGACTAGTGAAACCAGTCAAAGGGGAGGCTACAATAGGGAAAGAGGTTCCAATAATGGTGGTAGAGGATGATATGGAAATAGCAATAGGGGATCATATTTTGATAACATGAAGTGTTACAAATGTGGAAAGCTAGAGAATTCTACCTATAGGTGTCCAAAGAAGGCAGCATCATCATATGGTGAGAAGAAAATTGCTTATGTGCACGAGGGTGATAGTCCAAAGTCAAGTGAGGTGGACCTTGAACTAGAGAAGGGTAAGAGTCCAATGTTAAGGAAGGTCTCAGTCAAAGAACCAATGAAGGAGGAAGCTAAGAAAAAGAGGGAACTTTTTAGGACTACATGTAAGGTACTTAGAAAGGGGTGCAAGGTAATCATAGACTTAGGGTCTACTGATAATGTAATGTCAGAGGATGCAATAGAAAAACCTGGATTAACAAAGATCCCACATGTATGTCCATACAAAGTGACATGGTTAAACAAAGGATATAAAATCTTGGTGAATGAAAAAGTATGGGAGAACATCACCATTGGCAAGTACCAAGACAAGATCTAATGTGATGTACTTCCAATGGATGCTTGTCATCTACTACTAGGAAGGCCTTGGTAGTATGATAGGGAGGAAGTGCACCATGGTAAGGAAAACAAATATTCCTTCAAGAAAAATGGAGTCACCTAGAGAATATAGTCTTTATTAGAGGAAGACAAAGTGGAGAAGGATACTGCTCATATAATATTGTTGAGTGGGAAAGAGTTCCTCAAAGACCTAAAGGAAGGTGAAGGAGTAGGGTATGCTATCATGGTGAAGCCAAAGGAGGAGAAGCCACAAGTACAAGCACCTAAACCTATAGAAGTACAAAAACTACTAGGATAGTTCAAGGACATCATATATGATGGAGCACCACAAACATTACCCTGAAAGAGACACATAAGCCATCAAATTGACTTCATACCAAGTGTATCTTTACCAAATAAGGCTACATACAAGATGACACTAGAGCAGAATAAGGAGATAGCAAGGCAAGTCCATGAATTGCTTGACCAAGGGCTTTAGGAAGAACATCAATCCATGTGCAATCCCAATTGTCCTAGCCCCTACAAAGGGAGGTAAGTGGAGAATGTGTATAGACTTTAGGGCAATCAATAGAATTACAATTAGATATAGATTTCCTATTCCTAGGATAGAGGATCTAATAGACTATCTTGGTGGAGCTAGATACTTTTATAATATTGTTCTTAAAAGTAGCTATTATCAAATAAGGATGAAGGAGGGTGATGAGTGGAAATCTACATTTAAAACTACTGAGGGTCTCTATGAGTGGTTAGTAATGCCATTTGGTCTTACCAATGCACCAAGCACCTTCATGAGGGTTATGAATTGATGCAGGAGCATCCAAAGGTATGAGGGCAATCCTATGTCATCCAAAAAATGTACTTAGACTTAGTTTTTGTTTCATGTGTTTTCATTTCTGGATACCCATTTGGGTCAAATAAAGGTTCCAACTCTCACAGTTCCACTATTAGTGTTTTGTGTTAGAGTTTTTAATCACCTTGGGATACGTGTAAATACCAAAAAATAGGAGTATTTAATTGAGCCATCATTTTGGTGAACTATAAAGTGTAAATTGGTCGAATGATTGTCATTGTAATTTAGAGCATTCCAGAAAAAGAATCAGGTCAAAAGGTCCCATGGTTTGAAAGTTATCTCAATTTTTCAATTTCTGGAGACATCCTAAGAATGCTTCAAAGTCAAAGTTAGGGGCATTAAATGACCTTGAGTAGGGCCAAAAAATGAGGGATGAGAAAAGCTAGTCCATAGGGCTATAGAGCACTTCAAGAGCTTTTCGAAAATGTAAATGGTTCATCAATCGAAGCTACAATTCAAAAGTTATGCCTATCGAAAGTTTGGTTACCATTTCTCGATTCTTCTAATTTTGTCCTAACTTCTAATGCAACTTGTAGAGCCTTCTATTTGGTCGGTAGATGCCAAATAGCACTTTCTAGAATGTATTCCTAATCCTTAACCCTTCAGAGTCTATTTAAGAACATTTCTAGCATTGTAAAAGGTAGTTAGGAGTGGAGTTTGAGAGAAGGTACTGGGAGAAGAATTTATCTCCAGATTTATACTATTGTAAGCCCTTAGGGCATGTTTTGGAGTTTGTTTCTCTGCACTAAGTGTACTAGCATACTTTTACAGTTAATAAAATTTTCCCTTTCCTGTTGTGTCCATTCTGTGCTTGGGTCTTCTCTTCATTAAGTGGTATCAGAGCAGGTTTTCCTGAGTGTGTAGATAGAGCGCCGACTGTGAGGCAGTTTGCACCAGGACATTGTAGTTGTGGGTTTGAATTAAGAAGATGCCTCCATGAAGAGAGCATGGTGGAAGGGCTGGAGCTATTAATCCTGAGGAGGTTAGAGCCCTCCAAAGGCAGGTACAAGCGTTGCAAGAGGAGCTCTATAGAGGAACAAATGTTACTGTAGGTGATGAAAGTGAGGATGACAATGAAGAAGAAGAAATTGGACCAAAAGGGGAATTTGACGGGGAAGTTTTGAATCAGGAAGAGGAAAGGCTTTTTAGGGCTATTACTAAGTTTGGAAAAAGACCTACAATTGATGTGGGTGTATTTTTAGGAAATCTGAAACCAGATGAGTTGATTGACTGGATCAACGAACTGGAAGAGTACTTTGAGTATGAGGATATGAGGGATCCAAATAGGGTTAAGTTTGCAAAGGCAAAACTGAAAGGTCATGCCAAAATCTGGTGGTAAGAGTTTCAATTGGAAAGAAACAAAAGACGAAAGGAGAAGATCACAAGGTGGGATCGCATGGTGGACAAACTAAAGAAGCAGTTCATTCCTATTGACTATGAGCTTGATTTGTTTAAAAAGATGCATGGGTTAAAGAAAGCAGGAAAATTAGTCCAAGAATATATAGAGGAGTTTTATCAACTTTTAATTAGAGCAAGTCATGCAGAAGCAAATAAGGAGAAGGTTGCTCGTTATATCAATGGGTTGTGACCTAGCATCCAGAAGGAATTAAGTCTGGTAAGAATGACAAGTGTTGAAGAGGCATACCAGTTTTCCCTACGAGTTGAAGAGAAGCTAAATAAGAGGTTTGAAGGGAGACAAAGAGAGCATGGTCAAGGCAGAAGGGGTAGTGGTAGGTCATCTGGAGGTTGAAATCAAACCCAAAAGAAAAATGAAGATGTGGGTACTAGCAGGAACCAGAGGAATGAGGGTTTCAACTGCTCCCATGATCAAGACTTTGAAAATCAGAGAGGAAGAGGTAGAGGACATGGACAAGGAAGAGGAGGCTTTCGTGGTACCTATTTCTATTGCAATGAAGAAGGTCATTATGCCTTTGAATTCCCTCAATGATAAGGAAGGACAGATAGGAGAGTTGAGGGTCAAGCTAGGGTTGCTCATGTGGATGAGGATGCACAATCATCACATTCAGAGGATGCAAAAAGAGGAGAGACTTTAGTAAATGAAAGGGTTCTACTACATGGTGAGATTGAACCTGGACAAAGGAGGAGTTTATTTCGTATAGGTGCAAGTGTGAGGATCAATGTTGTAATGTGATCATTGATGGTGGTAGCATTAATAACTTGGTATCAGAGGAGATGGTCTCTAAGCTGAAGCTCAAGAGGGAGAAACACCCCCAGCCCTATCAAATTGCTTGGGGAAAGATGATCATAAGGTCTTGGTAAGTGAACAATGTTTAGTGAAATTCAAAATTGGGAGTTACCATGATGAAGTTCTCTGTGATGTTATTCCAATAGATGTTTGCCATCTATTGTTGGGTAGACCATGGAAGTTTGATAGGCATGTAGTACATGATGGTCATGCAAACACATACTCTCTAACAAAGGATGGAGTTCGCCACAAATTGAAGCCCATGAAAAAGGAAGGCAAAAAGGTACGTAGCAATGCTAGGATTTGTCTTGTTGATGGAAGGAAGTTTTTAGATGGCATGAAACATCAACGTATGTGCTATGCTTTGATCCCTAGGAAAGACAAAGAAGGTAGTAGTGAAATACCACTTGAAGTTTCAAATTTACTAGGTGAGTTTGGAGATATCATCTCTGATAATGTTCCAGAAGGATTGCCACCAGTAAGGCAAATTAGTCATCAGATAGATTTAATTATAGGAGCTAGTTTGCCTAACAAGGCTGCTCATAGGATGACTCCTACTAAAACTGAGGAGCTAAATAGATAGGTTTAGGAACTATTGAGGAAGGGCTTGATTTGGGAGAGCCTGAGTCCATGTGTAGTACCTGCAATACTGGCACCAAAGAAGGATGGAGAGTGGAGGATGTGTACAGACTCTCAAGCTATAAATAGGATAAACATCAAGTATCAATTTCCTTTGCCAAGAATGGATGATCTTATGGACTGCTTGAGTGGAGCTCAGTACTTCACAAAGATAGATCTCAAGAGTGGATATCATCAGATATGGATACAAGAAGGAGATGAGTGGAAAACAACCTTCAAGACCAAGGAGGGTCTTTATTAGTGGTTGGTCATGCCCTTTGGATTGATGAACGCCCCAAGCACCTTCATGTGGCTTATGAATGAGGTACTTAAGAAGTTCTTGGGAAAATTTGTTATTGTTTATTTGGATGATATTTTAATTTTCAGCAAGACTTTGGAAGAACATTTATTGCATGTTCATAGTGTCCTTGAAAGGTTAAGGAAAGAGAAACTGTTAATTAATTTGAAGAAGTGTATCTTTGCAAAAAGGGAGTTAGTCTATTTGGGGTATGTTATATCACCTGAAGGTCTCAAAATGGATCCAGAGAATGTAAAAGCCATCTTGGAATGGCCTACTCCAAGGTTTGCTACTGAGGTAAGATCATTTCATGGTCTGGTTAGTTTTTACAGGAAGTTCATTAAGAATTTTAGTGGCATATGTGCACCCTTGACTGACATAATAAGAGGGGATAGAAAAGAGTTCAAATGGACTGCGGCAACTGCGAGAAGTTTTGAATTGCTGAAGAAGAAGGTGATAGAACAACCTGTGTTGGTACTTCTAGATTTTAGAAAGGTGTTCCAAGTGGATTGTGATGCTAGTGGCAGTGCTATTGGGGTTGTGTTAAGCCAAGAAGGTAAGCCTATTGCATATTTTAGTGAAAAATTGAATGATGCGAAAAAGAAGTATTTTGTTTATGATCAAGAGTTCTATGCAATAGTTCAGGCCTTAAAGAAATAGAGGCATTATTTATTGCCAAAGGAATTTGTTTTGTATACTAATCATCAGGCATTATAGTACCTAAATAGCCAAGGTAAATTGAATCAGAGGCATATGAAGTGGGTAGAGTTCTTGTAGAGCTATACATTTGTGTTGAAGCATAGAAGTGGAAAATCTAACAGGGTTGCAGATGCACTAAGTAGGAGACAGTTGTTGCTTACAGTAATGTAGGTTGAAGTAGTTGGGTTTGATGAACTCAAGAATCTGTACCCTAAGGATCCTGATTTTGTTGAAGCGTGGAAAGCTTGTAAAGAGCATGTTGTTGTAGACAGAACTAAGTGGTTAGACTATCTAATTCAGGATGGTATGTTATTCAAGGGCAGTCAATTATGCATTCCAAGGAGTTCCATGAGGGAAAATATGATTAAGGAGAAACACAGTGGAGGGATGGTAGGACATTTTGGTCGAGATAAGACCATTTCCATTCTCAAAGAATATTATTTTTGGCCTCAAATTTCATAGGATGTGAAGAAGTTTGTACAGAGTTGTTAGATTTGTCAAGTTGCCAAGGGATTTAGTCACAATACTGGACTATATCAGCCATTTCCTATTCCATCAAAGCCATGGGAGGACATAAGTATGGATTTTGTTCTTGGATTGCTGAGGACACAAAGGGGTAATGACTTAGTATTTGTGGTGTTTGATAGGTTCTCCAAAATGGCACATTTCATTCCATGCCACAAAACTCATGATGCTATCCATATTGCAGACTTGTTTTTCAAAAAGGTAGTAAGACTACATGGCCTCCCAAGGAGTATAGTTTCTAATAGAGATACTAAATTTGTTGGGTATTTATGGAGAACATTGTGGAAGAAGTTGAGAACAAACTTGAAATTCAATTCCACACATCACTCATAGATTGACAGCCAAATAGAAGTGGTAAACAGAAGTTTGGGCAATTTGCTGAGATGTTTAGTTGGGGATAAGCCCAAGGGGTGGGATTTGATTCTACCACAAGCAGAGTTTGCTTACAATAACTCTATAAATAGGAGTACTAGTAGATCACCATTCCAATTTGTATATGGAAATAGCCCAAGGACTACACCAGAATTGAGGAAGATAGAGCAAGGGGAGAGGACAAGTGTTGAAGCTGAAGAATTTGCTAAACATATCAAGCGTCTACATGGGGAGGTTTCGGCACACATTAACAAGATGAATCAAGAGTATAAAGCTAGGGCTGATCAAAGGAGAAGACATAAGGAGTTCCAAGTAGGGGATCTAGTCATGGTACACTTACGAAAAGAAAGATTTCCAGCCAGTACTTACAACAAGCTGAAGATGAAGAAATTTGGCCCCTACAAAATTTTGAAGAAACATGACTTAGGAAATGCATATGAAGTAGAGGTTCTAGATGGAATTCACATTTCTCCTATTTTCAACATTGCAGACTGAACAGAGTATCATGATGATGGTGCAGATGAGGAGCTAATGTTAGAGCCATGTCCAATTCTTGCTTCTAAGAAGGAGGAGATAGAAGACATTCTAGATCATCGTGTGGGCAAGAGTACCAGAAATAGGTAGTATGAAGAGTATCTAGTCAAGTGGAAAGGATAGCCGATAGAGGACTCAACTTGGATATCAGCAACTGAGGTTTCCCATTTGGGATTTCCTCTACCATTCATAAAGTGACAGGGTCACTTTTCAATCTACCCTGGGTGTCTAATGCAGGAGCATCTAGAGGTATAAGGGTAATCCTGTGTCATCCAAAAAATGTACTTAGACATAGTTTTTGTTTCAGGTGTTTTTATTTCTGGATACCCATTTGGGTCAAATAAAGGTTCCAACTCTCATAGTTCCATTATTAGTGTTCTAGGTTAGAGTTTTTAATCACCTTGGGATATGTGTAAATGCCAAAAAAATAGTAGTATTTAATTGAGCCATCATTTTGGTGAACTAGAAGGTGTAAATTGGTTTAATGATTGTCATTTTAATTTAGAGCATTCCAAAAAAAGAATCAGGTCAAAAGGCCCCACGGTTTGAAAGTTATCGTAATTTTTCAATTTTTGGAGACATCCTAAGAATGCTTCAAAGTCAGGTTAGGGGCATTAAATGACCTCAAATAGGGCCAAAAAATGGGGGATGATTGAATCTGTTCCATGGGGCTATAGAGCACTTTGAGGGCTTTCTAAAAATGTAAACGGTTCGTCAATCGGAGCTACGATTCAAAAGTTATGCCTTCCAAAAGTTCGGTTACCATTTCTGGATTCTTCCAATTTTGTCCCGACTTCTAATGTGACTTCTAGAGACTTCTATTTGGTCGGTAGATGCCAACTAGAACTTTCTAGAATGTATTCCTAATCCTTAACTATTCGGGGTCTATTTAAGAACATTTCTAGCATTGTAAAAGGTAGTTAGGAGTGGAGTTTGAGAGAAGGTACCGGGAGAAGAATTTATCTCCAGATTTATACTATTGTAAGCCCTTAGGGCATGTTTTGGAGTCTGTTTCTCTACACTAAGTGTACTAGCATACTTTTATAGTTAATAAAATTTTCCCTTTCCTATTGTGTCCATTATCTGCTTGGGTCTTGTCTTCATCATGAATGAAGTCTTAAAGGACTATATAGGAGTGTTTGTAGTTGTGTACCTAGATGACATCCTCATCTTGATTAAGAAAAAAGAGGAGTACATGAAGAACTTAGAAATGGTGTTGAGGAAACTCCAAGAGGAGAAGTTAATAGTGAAGCTTGAGAAGAGTGAATTCATGAAAGAAGAGCTAGTATACATGGGAATTGTTGTTTCCCAAGGAAGTCTAAAAATAGATAAGACTAAGGTAGAGGAAATCTTGAGTTGGCCTACTCCTAGATTTTCTACTGAGGTTAGAAGTTTCCATGGCCTAACATAATTCTATAGGAAGTTTGTGAGAAAATTCAGTGAAATGTGTGCACCTATGAATAATACCATCAAGGGAGATATGAAAATAAAGTTCACATGGACCAAGGCTATAAATGATAGTTTTGAAAGACTAAAGAAGGAGGTGGCAACCAAACTAGTATTGGTCTTTCCAAGTTTTGAGAAACCATTTTTGGTAGAGTGTGATGCTAGAAGCATAATAGTTGAAGTAGTATTAAGCCAAGAAGGGAGACCTCTAGCATTTTTTAGTAAGAGATTTAATGAAGCCAAAACAAGGTATTTAGCCTATGACTTGGATCTATATGCCTTAGTATAAGCCCTTGAGAAATGGAGGAATTACTTACCTAATGAGTTTTCTTTCTTTACTAACAACCAAGCATTAAGCTTCATAAACTCATAGGAGAATCTTAGTCTCAGACACATAAAATGGATGAAATTCTTGCAGTCCTACACTTTTACCATCAAACACAAGAAGGGTACAAACAACAAGGTGATAGATGCTTTGAGCAGAAGATTTCTAATTGTTCAAGAGGTCAAGTTGCAGAGTGTTGGACTTGAAGGATTCAAGGATTTTTATGGTGAAGAAATTGATTTCTTAGAGGCATACAACGTATGTACTAATTTTGAAAACCATTTTCATAGTCAATTTTATGAATATACATTATAGAATGGTTTGTTGTTTAAGGCTCAACAATTGTGTATCCCAAGGGGATCCATGAGGGAGAACCTCATTTAGGAGAAGCACAATGGAAGCATGAATGGGCATTTTTGCCTTAACAAGACCCTAGACCTAGTGGAAAGGTTCTCCTACTGGCCCAAGATACAAAGAGATGGGAGGATATATGTAGAACAATGTGGCATGTGTCGAAAGGAAAAATGCACCTCATCCAATGCAAGACTTTACCAACCACTACCCATTCCTAATAGGCCTTGGGAGTGCATAAGAATGGATTTCGTAGTGGTCTTACCTAGGACAAAGATGGGGTTGGATAGTGTGTTTTTGGTAGTTGATAGGTTCAATAGGATGAGTCATCTTGTATCCTACAAAACAACACATGATGCTAGAAATATAGCTAACCTATTCTTCAAGGAGGTGGTTAGAAATCATGGGCTACCAATGAGTATTGTGGCTAATAGAGATGTCAAGTTTATGGGACATTTTTGGAAAACCCAATGGAAGAGATTAGGTACAAACTTGGCTCATGGTTCTTCCTACCATCCCAAAATAAATGGGTAGATGGAGGTTACTAACAGGGTCCTAGGAAGCCTATTAAGGTGTCTTACTAAAGAATATGGGTAGATTTGGGAACAAGTCATCCCTCGGGCAGAGTTTGCCTATAATGATAGCAAGAATAGAACAACTAGATTAAGTCCTTTTGAAATAGTGTATGGATCACATCCAAGGGGCATAATGGATTTGAGAGAACTACCAGCACATGAAACCAATAATAGAAATGTAAATGATTTTGTTCAGTCCATGAAGGAGATACATGATCAGGTTAAGAAGACTTTGATGGGGGCAAATCAGAGGTTGAAGGAAAAGAAGGATGAAGGTAGAAGAGAACTATGATTCCAAGTAGGAGATTTGGTCATGGTCTATTTGAATAAAGCTAGACTATAGAAAGGCATGCCAAGAAAATGAAGAGGATTGGGCCATGCAAGGTGCTAGAGAAGTATGGTTCCAATGCTTACAAAATTGATTTACCAAAAGACATGTCCATCTCTACCATCTTCAATGTTAAAGATTTGAATCCTTAGAAGGGTCCAGATATGGATGAACTACAATATCAGTCAAAGCTAAACAAAGGCATAACAAACCTACAAGTAATAAAAAGGAAGCAATGATAAGTGGAGAAGATATTGGACTCTAGGGTGAAGAAGAGTACAAGGAACAATGTTTACCAAGAATATCTAGTAAAATGGAAAGATACCTGTTGCCCCACTTTTGACCCTATACCCATTTTGCAAAAGCATAGAAGTTTATGTCTTAGTTTGGTCTAGGTATGTCTAGGTCTAATCTTTTCCTCTTAGGTGAAGAGATTCTCCATCAGATTTCCATCTTTTCCTTCTTTCATATTTCATGGCGAGGTGGGTTTTCTCCTTGATGTCATGTGGGTAGCTTAGTACCTAATTCAATGGAGATTCTTGCATTTCATGAAGTTGTTCACAAAGTTGGACTTGTTCATGACTTGTCTTACTTTTCCCCATGAAAAAATGACACTCACAGAAAATTGGATATGGCTTTCTCCTCAATGGGTTTTCAACCCATGGAGGTGATTTCATGCAATGGTTAACAAATGAAGATTGTGGATCAAAATAAGAAGATAAAAGTTGTTTCATGAAAGATCTTTGTTTTCATTATAGTATTGTACTTTGAGAAATACTTGGAATTTATCATGATGCTTGAAACCACTTTAAGCAGAAAACCTAAAGATGACTTCTCCTTGGTGGGTTTGTAACCCATGAAGTTTGTTTTTCGTTGGAAGCAATTGTAAAGGAAAGAAGTGGGCCCCCTTTTGACTTACAGAGTCCTTTTGTGATTTTCTAAATCCAAAGAAAGGGTTAACTAAAAAGTTAGAAGGAAAATAAAGCTAAAGCAAAAACTAAAGATTGCCTTCTCCTCGATGGGTTCTCAACCCATGAGGGTGATTTTTCGCATTCATAGAGAAATCAACTTTTAAAATAGATTGGGTTCACAAATTGCACATAAGACACCTTAAGATGATAATGGAAACAAGCTAGTCATAGTTGGAAAAGTCTAGTGAGCATAATCTGGCTGGGTGGATATTTCCTTACAAAGTAATCTATTCTTAATTCTCTAGAACTAGGTGAAAAATGGGAAGGTAAGAATGAAATAAAGAAAATTTATTGTTAGGCAAATGAAAAACAATGAAAAGACATGGAAATGTCCATTAGAAACTCCCACATTTACTAATCTAATGGATTTATCCTTTAATTCATTCGTGTGGCACAGATCCTAAAAATTAACAGATAGATTGGAATTCCTATATAGAGGGAAACATAACGGTTTTACAAATCACTGCTTTTTCTTGAATTATTATGTTGTTAATATTGTACAACATTTTCAAATATTATGTGTTAAAAATTCAATTCCTTATGCCTAATCCAGATTTGAATTTTCAATTTATCTTATACTCCAATAGAATGGAAAGTAGATTTGTCGGGTTTGATGAGCTAAATGGAATTAAGTCTACATTGCAGAGTTTCATAGAGACCTTGTTCTGTTTCTATGACATGCAAGATTTTCAAAGGAGGCTGAGGTAAGAGCCAATTCATCCTATAACCAAGAAGCTCTGAGGGAGTGGGCTAGTAGAGGCAGTTGGGTTTCCAGTGGTGGTTCAAGCTCCTGAGTTTATTATTGAATGCATAAATCACTACAACCTGGATACCAGACAAATTTTGGTACCTAATCATATAGTTTTAATATCTATTGATAGGTAAACTATAGTAAATTGCCTTTGAGTTCTAGAATAGGAAGAGGTCTCTAAGTTGACAGTAGGAGGAGCAATGTTTGAGTTCTCCTTGACGAAAATGGTGTGGAGAAAAGAAATTATGAGATCTTGGTTTCAAAAGTTGGGGGACACCAAGAGTAAGGTTCCTAAAACTCTATTTAGCATTGATCTCAAGCCTGAGATCGTAGATATTTTGGTTCTCTTGCATAGATTGAAAGGTGAGGTAGAAGCACTTAATTTTGTAGAACAATATTTCTTTCTGGTACAAATTATCTGTTCGAATACACATTATGTTGATTGGGCCCATGAGGTAAGTGAGCATCTATCCAGAGCCCTTAGTGCCTCAAAATTTTACAACACCTTTTATATGTCTTCTTTCCTGATTTATATGCTAGCTTCTCTACAATTGTGGCTAGGCCTTCCCAAAATAGAGAACTTTCTTGATGATGTGAAAAGCTATGAGTTCTATCCACATTTACAATTGTGGAATAGTTATGCAGAATATGTCAAGGTTAATGATGTGTTTAAAATGATAATTTGCAAAGAACTCCAACGATGCCCAGAGAGGAGGTTTAGCCTGAAGGTAATGGCAGCTATTAGTCAGTTTGGTAGCTACTTTATCCATTTCTCATCCTTCTTATATTTGTGTCTTGCAGCTTTTGATGGATTTCCTTTGAAGTTGCCTAGGTATCCAAGTGATATGATCATGTTGATAGAGATCGTGAGGCAAGCGATCTAGGTGAACATGCTGAGTGCAAGCTTGAAGAAGAAAGGATATGAATTCCTTATGAAGGTTGGAGCTTATAGTCATGAGTCTCATTCTAATGCAAAAAAATGCTCAAAGCATTTGAGACTAAGTACAAGTTGGAAGAGTATGAGGTCATGAGACCTATGGTCAACCTAGATGGGTATGCAAGAGAGGTGTTGCAGATTAGGAGTGTAATCAAACATGTTACCACTATCAAAGACTATTGGGTGGACTATAGAGATGAGCTCGAAAGTAGAGATCGTTCTTTCACTAGACTCATAGTGGAGCAAATTAAAACATATGGTATCAAATTTGATGTAGAAGGCTTGGAGGATGATGGACAAAATATGTATAACAATACATATTTAAATAATTTAAGGGGCATTCCTATCAGTTTAGAGCCTTATGTAGATGTTGAGGAGAATTTTAATATCATGATGGCTAGGATCATCAAGAGAATGAGGAAATGGGTTGAATGGACAACGAAAAGAAGCTAGAGTAAAGGTGCAGCCACTCAAGTTTCTCCAATAGCTACAATGCCTACTTCATCACAGAGTGCTACACTAGGTGTGACCATAGCTTCCACTCAAGGGCTAGCTCAACCTTCAGGTGGAGGTGATTAACCTCCAAATAAGAATGTCCTTATAGCCAAGACCTATCATGATGGTTCCCTCCTAGTTATTGGAACCTAGACTGGTGCTGAGGAAAAGAAGATGGAAGAACCAAAGAATAGCACCACTACCTCAATTCCATCCCCCCATGTCACACTAGTTCCATCACCTCATGTTTCTCCAACTCCTTCTCCCCATACTACTCTAGTTCCCTCTCCTCATCATGGTCCTATTTTGCCACCAAGTGCTACACTTTGACAACCAAGTGGCTCTTCAATACAGATAGTAGACTTAGGGGATGGAAAGAGTAGTAGTATTGAGTCTACTGAGTTGGATGAGGCAGTGAAGAAAACTTCAGAAGTAGAAAAGGGCTAGACTTCTTCTAAGTTCATCTCTCAAGATTTGAAGAATCCCTTCTCTTCAACTATTGTGACAATAACTCTAGCTAAGAAGAAGATGTTTAGTATAGAATCACTTGGGATGGCCTCCAAGTTGATAGGTATAGACTCCTGGTTGGAAGATACTCTGGAAAGGAAGAGGAAAAGAAAGGATGAATGTACTTCCATCAAAGATACTATATCTTTTGCAGTTCATTCCAGATCTGCATTGGCAAAAGTAAAGAAGTAGAAAACCTTGTCTATAGTTGGGCAAGATCCAAAAATAGGGCACCTGACAATGGAGATAGCCAAGCCTAACAAAGGAGGAAGGATTGAAGACATGACTGTTGATGATTTTACTCTGCTCTCTGTAGACTTGGAGAAGCTAGGCATGAAACCAAAGTTGACTTGTGGAAGTCAAGGAATGAAGTGATTGAGGGATAATTAGAAAGTTTAAAGTTGTCCAAAACCAAAATGAAGGCTGAGATAGAAGAATTGAATAGGTTCATAAGACAATTAGTCACTCCTTTGGCAGCTATCTCTGGAGTATCAGTGACCCAAAATCCTACTACTTCTAAGGTTCAAGCCCTCATCTCTCAACTCCAAGAAGATAGACATTTTGGTCTGATTGGTAAAGAATCAATTGAGAAGCTCAAATCAGAAGGAGACACTATTGTAGAGAAAATTAGTAATGTTATCTTAAGGCTAGAAACAAAAAAGATAACATCATATCAAATAGCAATACTCTGGCTGGAGAAAGGGTGAAGTGTGATGATTGCATCTCCCTCTTAAATATGATCATCTAGATGAAGGCCAAGGAAGTGGTTGAAGCAAAAATATTTCGAAAGGGAGACAATCCTCTATTCGAGTGGCTTCAAAGCATGCAATTTAAGACTAAGATGGTCCAGTCCATAGAGAAAGGGCTTAGAGAAATAGAGGATAAGATGAAGAAGACACAAGACAAAGGATTTGAACTTATGAGGGGATTACATACAGACTCGTAGACTAATGGCTAGGGAAAAGCACTCATTGGGATCAATGTCATGAAGGAGAACTTTTCCAAGTTTTTGAATAATTTATCTAATGTATCTTCTAGTAGTCAAAACAAGGTTACTAAACTCCAGGCACTTAGTGGATACATACATGTGGCCATAGAAGAACTACCAAATCAATTGAATGTTATGAAGAAATTAGCTAGAGAGCATTACAAATGGCTCTTAAGGTATACCAACATACACATGCCTAGGCATGAAGAGCTCATCTCGATCATAGTTGCTGCCAAGGCCTATAGAGGAAAAGTAGAAAAGGGGAAGAAGTCGAAGTGATTCACATTTTGCCTTCTTTTTTTGTTTTATTATGTAATTATTGTAAAATGAAAAATTGGTGCCTTGCCATTTGTCATTTTTGAGGAGATGAACTGATTAAACTTCCATTGTAACAATCATCTCAAAATTGTATATGTATGAGATTGAAAGATTAATGAAAGCTTGGCAAATTTTTGGTGTGAAGTGTTTTTAGTTGTAGAGACAATTGAATGGTATTTGATATCAATTATTTTCTGTTCCAGTTTCTATTGGATTTAGTCTTATGTTTTCTCTTTGGTTTGAGTTGAAATGAGGAAAAAAATAGAGTTTCACTCCCCTATTTTGAAGCAACAAATGAATGTGATAGGTAGTGTCATTGTTCATTCAAAGAGAAATACCTTCAACATTTTCCATTTGTTAATCATAGTTTAGATTCAAATTAATTTAGCTCCATACTAGTTATTACTCAGTTAAGCTTTGTGAATTTGTAAGATGTGTGGATTCACAAACTTGTTTTAATATTCAAATTTTTTTATTTGCCTGAGTTAGATTCTATTTAGGTCTAGCTTGGTTTTAGCTCTTCTATTCTTAGGTTAAGAACATACCCTGAATTAGTTTAGGAGAAAAACATAATTCATTGCAAACCTATTTTAGGGAGTTGTACCTACCAATTTAGAGAAAAGCCAATTCATTCATAAGTGATTTTTCAACTGTTTGTAACCAAATATTGTTCCAAGTTTGGGTATTTGAGAGTTATAATTAAAAAGAACAAATTTTTTTACCAACAATACCCATGAAGCTAAGACAACTTGGATTGTTGAGAGTGACTTCAAGAAGCATGGTATTAGCAAGGAGTTCCTCTCACCATAGGTATCTTAAGTCTTCTTCTTGTAGGGGGAAAATGGTGTAGGTGCACCTTGGGGAAGGGAAAATTTCTAAATCAATTTTGGCTTTTAAATGGTCGAGCCAACCATCTGGTGAATAAGTACTAATTATGAAGTTCCATGGTGTGTCTAGGAGGTGTGAATAGCTAGAAACTAGGTTTCAGTGATAATTTTGGTAGTTGGGTCCTAATAAGCCTAGAAATACAAAAAATACTCAAAGAGGAAAAAATATGGGAAATTTTCTTGGAGGGATAAATAAGTGTTTATAAAGGGTCCTTATGTGTTCTAGGATTGTATTGGAGGGATTGAAACCAAACTGGACAAGTTTGGAGGGCTCAAATGCCAAATTGCCAAAAATTGTCAAAGTTGCTCATTAACAAAAATGCAAAGTTGTAATGAATTTTTTTTTCACTTTGGTATAGGAGGAATAAGGTGAATCTAGTAGTCAACCTAAAGGTCTAAGTATTTTGGGAAGGCTATTTAAATAGAAGATAACTCCTTAGAAGGGGTTGATTATGCCATTGTACAAATAGTTGATGAAATGATGAGTATTTGTTGACAAGAAAAATGTATTTTTGGAGGAGCGATTGAAGATATTGATTGTTTTGTTTAATTTTTGTTTTGATAATTAGCATTCATTTTATCAGGTTTTCAAAATTCTTTAGTTTCATTGTTCCTGTTGGTTAGATTTGGCAAGGTCACACAAAAATGGCTAGAACTTGAGTTCCCATAGTTGAAACCCTATGGCCTTTGGGAATCAAGTAGAAACCTATGTATATTATGTAAATATGAATTTTGGAGGTTGGGAGAGACTTTTTCCTATTTTTTGCAAGCAAGCCCTAGGCAAGCTAATAGAAGCTTGGCAAGGCACATATGTGCTTGATGTGCTTGCAGGAGAGAAATGAAAGGAGAACTAGATTGGAGTGTGCCAATCATGGTTGGTAAATTATGGATGATAGTACCTAGTGTCCTTGAACTTGAGACCAAAGTTTGGAGCATAGTTTTATTACCTATTAAGTGAATTTGTTGTCATTGCCCTAGGAACCCTCAAAAAAAGGATTATTTGGAATAACACTGTACAGACACCTTGAAGACCTAAGACCTACAAAATCCTTAAGTATAGATCAATATGAAACAATGTATAATAGATTTCCATGGGTCTTATTAAGAGATTTTACAAGTTATTGATGAATTCTTGTTTCTAGTAGGGTTAATAGGGGCTTATAGGGCTACAAGGAAAACATTAGCAAGAATGGGTTTTAGGTATGTGAAACATAATAAGATGATGTAAAATGACTTGAAATGTGTCAAAAACCTCATGAGGGAGGCTTAATATTTTTTTTCTTCCTTACTAGAAGCATTTGATGGAGTTTTGGCTTGATAGGCCAAAAGGTGCATAGTTGGGGTTTTGGAGTTAGACCTAAGTGAAATTTGAATTGGTAGGAGAATTTCTTGCTGGAAGGGGATTAGGAGAGAATCCTCTAGGATAGGGTTAGAGAAGAGACCTTAAGAGGTCTAGGAAGTAGCCTTGGTAGAGCAAAAAGGCTTTAAGAATATGAAGCTCCCCATCATTGAGTCACATTCACTTGATAGGAAATTTCACCCAAGTAGGTACCCAAGAAATAAGATTTAATTAGAATGAAATGAAGACACTTACACTCACACAATGACAATATAAACCATATAGATAAATAAAAATAGAGATCCCAATGTCTGAACATGGGCTTTGCTATAAGATGTAATGCCCCATCTAGAGATCCTTGAAAACAAGGATAAACATGGACTAACATATTAAAAAAATAAATTAAATCATAAATACATACAAATAATTATAAGGTCACAACAGAAGACTTTACTAACTTGTTGGTCATGTTTTCACTTAATGTTTTCTCATAGTGAATGTTCCTGGTTTTTTTATGCAAATAAGGATTTGGTCCCTTTTAATTTGTTAACCCTAAGAAAACCCTAATTAGTGTTTTGCAAAATTGTTTACCTAAGTAAGATTTTTAGGTTGTGTGCCTTTTCTTTATATTTGAGCAAGAAAATCATATTTTTTCAAATACCCCTTTCGAAAACCTTTTAAAGAGATTATTCATTTTTTTCCCTAAGGTTCCTGAAATAATGTTTACCATTAGATCTCTTCAAAATCTACAGTGTTTGTGATGTCACTATGAGAAATCATAAGGTTTTTACCCTTAACAACATAGTGACCATCACAAAAAGGAAATACATTTGGACCTACTCTAAAGATGGGCATCATAATTTTACTTGCCTTTAATAAGCCTCGTCAGCACATTGGAATGTTAGACATGTCAGACACAATTAAAGATATATCCTAACAAGAAAGTGTTGTTGATTCACGCCGTTAGATTTCCTTGACATCAATGGTGGTTGCTATGTCACTACCAAAAATTGTAGGAACTTTACCAATTGTGACATGGCGATCTCGTGTGAAAAGATACTATGGCGAGACCTAATTTCAAAAGTGATGTCGTAAAGATTACTTATCATAAATGGCCATGTCAGCATGTTAGGATGGTCTGATGTCATATGCCACTATGGATTCACACTTAGGGAAATGTACTTGTTGATTTGTGTCATTAGATTTCTCCCAGATTGATGATGGTCGCTATGTCATTATGGAAATTTTGTGATCTTTATTGTTCAAGACATGGCGACCAAAGGAAAGTTAGGAGGACCCACCACATTTGGAATGAAATTTCATCATTTGATCAAGTTACAATCAACAATGGTCACTATGTCACTATAAGAAGTTGCTTGATGTTTATGCTTAGCTACATAGCAAGAGCATGACACGTGTCCAAAAGTGCTAGTGGGTCTAGTGTAACTTGCCAACAATGAAAGGAAAGGCCTATGTGGAGAGTTTTAATTGGGTTGACCACCTACCTGGAGGATTGACACTGATTCATTAATAATCTTATTCATCAATCGTTAGATTTTTTAAAATCGATGGCTTTTTTTTAAAATTAGAAGGTGATGCCACCATATTTTCCTTACGATCCATTTATGAAGAATAAGGTTCCCTGTGCAAAGTAAAACCAGAGATATATTGCAGGCTTTCACAAATTTTTCTTTACGTAAAAAAATTTCAAATTTTTAGAGAGCCAAGAACCTACTAAAAAATTGTTCTTGCCTGGTTGAATTGCAAAAAGAGTTTTTGGTATCTATTATTTGCTGCAGAACTTTGAAAAGGATAGTGAAGAGCCAAGAAAGTTTCTCAATCCATCATATAATTCAAATCTTTTCGGTGTTCTACCATTTTACCAAGTATGCCTCCAAAGAATGGTTTTTCGAGGAAGGTAGAATATGCTAGTAGGAACATACATGATGACTTTCTGGAACAATTAATTGAGTCCATGAATGAGTCAACCTAGGTAAAAAAGCTAATTCCTTTGAACCTTAGGCTCAAGATTGCAGATGGTGTATATGATAGAGGGAATTGGTTTAGGGATGATATTACTTCCAAAATAGGGCTCCATCTTTTTAAGAAATGGTTTTTCGAAAGAAAGTTGTTTTCTCCCCATGGAAATATTTAGAATTTTGATTTGGGTGAACTAGTGGTCCCTAGGGTTTTCATGGATTCAGACCTGCTCACAACCATTGCTCAAAATTATGACCCAGTAGCTAGGATAGTAAGAAGAGTAGATGGGGAATGCCTGATAAGGATCAATGTTGAAGAAAATCAAGAGGTTTTTGGTTTGGAGCCACTCATGGATTACCATGAGACCATTGACCTACCAGGACTAGAGAAGGAATACTTGTCTAAGAAGGATCAGGTCAGGCAAGGTGCATTAAGAGCACACTTGACCTCAATTGAAAAATTGACTTTTGTTACAACATCAACTAAAAAGCCTTTTAAGAAGGAATTTTTCACTACTCAGGTCATAGATATATACATGAATTTGTGTCAGGTTTTTGGTGAGGATGAACAAAACTTTATACCAATAAAGTTCATGTATGTGATGACACAGGTCTCTTCTTTTGGTGTGGATATTGTCTTTGATTTTGTATCGTATATAGCAGAGGAAATTCATATAGGATTAAATTGTTGAAAATGATTGAAAAGATCATGAATGAAGGATAATGGAACTAGTAAAGAATGTTTTCAATCATTGTTTTGTCATTGATGTCAAACTTGCTACTTGCAGGAATGACAATTGCTTTAGTGATCCAAATACTATTAATTGGTTGATTGACAAGGAGGTGGCAATCAATAAGATGTAACTAGAAGTACCTAGAGAAAGGTTGAAGCTATGAAGTTTTAATGAAGTATAAGGATCAGCTAAGCAATTGATGATATAATGTATTGATGAAATACTCTAAGAGGATGGACACATTGAGATACATCAAAGATGTAAGAATTAACTAAGTTCATTAGAAAGAGTTGAGCAAGCTAGTTAGAGCCGAATAGATTCTTAGTTGAAGTCGAGCAAGTTCAACTTCAGTATAAGTCGAGTAATTATTTAGATGCCAAGTAACACAGAATCTTGTAGGTTCCGAGTAGCAGAAAAAGATAATGGATGTCGAGTAAGTTTTCAAGCGCTGAGCAAAGCCAAAATGGTTCGAGTGCCGAGCGCCAGTAAATAACATTAAGAAGCCGAGTAACACAGAAGGTACCGAGCATTAGTAAACCAATAATGCTGAGTTGTTGCATTATTTGTTAAGACAACATTCACCAGATCAGCAACAATAAGGTTGTTACATCAAATTTTGTGAAGTAGTTGGAAGTTATGAATGATGAGTAGATGTCACAGAATTCTATGTAATCCATGCAAACCAATCCAAGGTGAATGCTAATGGATTTATCATGAAGTTTTCAGAAGAAACAATTTGGAGGGAAAAAAAATATCATTTTCTCAAGAGAAAATACAAATTTGAGCGAGAAATGAAGAACATAACTTCTTTATAAGGAGTTACAGGTCAGAGATCAAGTGCGCATGCAAGAGAGGGAATTGGTCATAAGTGTGATCATGCGAAGAAGCCTAGAGGAGTAAGAATAGAGCATCGAGACTCTGAGTTGATCAAGTGACCAGAGATTGCATTGGCATAACGAGTGGAAGAACTCAAGGAGATAGATCTTGAAGGGTGAACAAGTTGTCAGCACTGCAAGGAAGAGAAGCCAAGAAAAGAAAGAAATTGAAGAGTGATTTGAAATCTACATAGCTAGGGTTGCAATCTATATTAGGTCAAAACCATTCTAATACTTTCTTACCATTGTATTAGATGTTGAAACTCTACATTGCTAGGTTAGCTTAATAGCTAGGTGGATAAGCCTCAGGAAAAGAATAGAAGATCCCCAGGAGAAGGATAAAAAGATCCTCAGGAGAAGGATAAAGAGATCCTTAAGAGAAGGGTAAAGAGATCCTTAGGAGGAGGATAGGAAATCCTTAGTGAGGGATGAAAGATTCTTTTGAGCAGGTGACTAAAAATCCCATGGATTTGGGTGAGCCTAACACCTCTATATAAATCCTTTAATAGGGTGACATTCCAAGTTGAATGTTCTTAAATCCTTTAACAAGGTCACATTTAACAATGTTTTGTAGCCTTTAATAGGGCAGACCATCAAAAGTGGTTGAAATCAATTGCGTAGTTATTTTGTGGGAACCATCCCCACTCCAGTTTTACCTTCTTATTCTTGGAGGGTTTTTGGGTTATCGATTCTTTAGTGTTATGGTGTGATGCATGTTTACTTTTCATGGTTGTTTAATGTTTAATTGCATGCATGATAATTTCAGTTATGCGCCATTAAAGATTTGTAGAAAAAATGTTATTGGACATCATTGGACCTTGGATAACTATTTCACCCCCCCCCCCCCCCTCTCAGTTATTCTAAATAATTCTAACATAAATAGGATTGAAAAGAGAAAGGTGGAGAAGGCATTTGGTCATTATTCATTGTTGATGCACATGTTTTTATTTAAAGGGGTTACCTATTTTGAAAAGGATATGGTTTTGAATAGAGAATATGAAGGAGAAGCTTTGCCAGTCTAGTTATGGAGTGTAGATATGAATTGGGATGTAGAGGAGGCTAGTTTTGTTAGATTTGATAGGTATTTTTACATCCAAGTTGAGAAGCCTCATATTAAGGGACAATCCCAGAATTCCCAAGGCACTGCTGGATTTTATCAGGCCTATGGACAATCCTTCTAGCTTGAAAGTATCCCACAACTGGGCTGATATTATACCTTACCCTATTTCTACAATTTTTAGGGTATATGGTTTCTAAGGGACTCCCCATGTATTGCCTTACCAAGTGCCTCTGAAGGTAGGGATAGCTAAAATGCTATGGCAGATAGGTGGATTAGAGGAAGCATAGTTGGTTGATGGATCTAAAGGCTCAATTTTCCCCACTTGTATTGTGGCTCACTAGTTCATAATCACTAAGGGTGGTTTGGTGTCCTTGTATAAATTCTTGGACTAGTATAAGAAGGTTGTACCTCATGTACATTTTTGTGATAGTGAGGGGGTTTTTTAATGTTTTCAGAAAAGGGCTAAAAATGGTTCAAAAGAGCATCAACCCTACTTCCTTAAAGACATAATAAGGATTGAGTTATCTTTGCAAGAGCTAGAGATAAAAAAGGAGAAGTGGAGAGTTTACTCTAGGGTTTTATAATTCATTAATTGTTTTGATAATGAGTATAAGCCTCTAGATGATGTAAAAATAGAGGCAGATAAATTGAATAAACTAATGACTACTTATCGTAAGATTATGGAAGTCATGAATGAGAAAAAAATATTGTTTATTAATTCTTTTCTTGAAAAGGCTCGAGAGGTCATGAGAAGGTTGTCTTTCACCCTTCTAGTAGGATCAGGGCAATTAGTTGTTCAAAAAAGACCTGGTTATAATATAATTCAAAATAAAAGGCCCACAGTTGATAAATGATTTATAAATAATAAGGTCAACTAGTGCTATTCTAGAGGAGAGAACTAATGAGCCTATGCCTAAGAGACAAAGGATAGAAAAGGAAAAAGTGCCCCAAATAGAGGAGTATTTACCCACTCAATCTCAACTACACATAGGAGATGAACAACTCACTAAGGAGTAGGTGGAATAGTTGGGATCCCAAGGGGGAATTTTCATCACCACATCAGAATTGGAAGAGGGAAATCCTCAATAACCTCCAATGCCAAGCCTTTAGTTGACTATTGCAGACTATAGAGGAAGGGAGTTGGACCTTATTGTAGAACAGACCAGCCATGAGTTCATTTCTGATGACAATTTTGTTAAGTCCAGAGCCTTTTATCAGTTTGCTCGGAGAACAAGCATTGGATTGTTTGAATAAAGTTGTGGTGAATTGAAAACAAAGCATCCTGAGATGGAGGAGGTAGATATACAGAACTAAATAAAGGAAGAAATGATGCAAGAGTTTAAAATCTTGACCCTTGAAGAAGGCAGGCAAATGATAAAATCATCCATGGTTTTGTTGCTTCCCAATTGGGATATTGCATATGAAGTGATTTTTAATTTTGTTATAAATAAATTAAGTACAAATGAGAAAGGGAAGAAAGAAATGAAAGGTGCCAAGTTCAGTGAGGATCATGCTACATTGGTGATATGGTCAATGAGAAAAGGATCCAGTACTAGCTCTTTCCAGCCTGATGACATCGGCATAATAGGAAACTTAATTGTGAAAAGAGATACGAAAACTACTAGTAAAGAGGCTATAGAGTTAGGTGTTGGATCGGCCAATTTCACCTTAGCCACAACCCTTAGGGACAAAAGAGAAAGGTTAGAGTTATAGGACAAGTATGAGAAAGTTTTAGTTGCCTATAATATAGAAGTTCAAAAGAGAATTGAACTGAAAAATAAATTGATGGGACACCAAGGGTAATCTAGTAGGCCTAGAATCACTTATCCTTATCCACTAGTGTAGCCTTTTAAATCCACTCCTCTTATTAAGATTTCAAATACACCATAGAGGCCCTAGTATTACTCTACAAAGGATTTTGAAGAAGAAAAGAGTAAACTGTGGGCATTGCATGTAGAGTTGGAAATCTAATATGAGGATAGATTAAGGAAATCCATTATATATTTAGTTAATAAGATTGATTGGACAACTTTCTATGAGCAATTAACAAAGGTGACAAATATTTGGGATAAGCTAAAAGGAAATGATGATGCTCTGAAGCTAATTGTCAACAAATGGAGTAGAAGGACTAAGAATGTTACCCTTCTATGTTTTTATGTTATTAGTTTATCTTGTGGGTACATAGAAATGACTTATGATTTAACTAATGATCTATCCGAATTTGATGATAAGAGAGTTGTATGACAAAAGAGGATCATAAGTTATCTTGACAACTATAAGAGTATTTATTTTGAACTCTTTCCACATGCCATAGATAAAAAGGATAAATTAAAAAATAAGGAGAAATGGGCCTAGGGAATTGAATGACCTATTATGCCTTTGAATGAGCAAGGTCATAACTAAAAAGGGAAATGCATGGTGGGTAGCTACAATTGAAGAGGTTTTAAAAGTTCAATTATTCTTTGATTCTTTGAGGTGAGATTTTGTTGAGATTGACAAAATTGGAGAGTATGTGATGAAGAAGAAACATGATATTCTACATTTTAATTAGCTAGATGATACAACTTTTTGACAAGCGGATGGCAAATTTTGTTCGTGCAAAGTAATTAGAATGTGTTGAAATTGATGATGATGAAATGGAACAAGATGAAGTTCAAATAATTAATACATCAATACAAGTAGAAAAGGACAAGGGTAAGCAACCAATTGCAGTTACTAAAACAAGGATCCAAAATGATGACATGGCAACAGGACAACCAATGGTGATTGTTAATCTGTTAGTGCAAGAAAACATGGATGGAATACCTCAAGTCCATCTCAGCCTACAAGTACCAAAACAAGGCCCATCACATGCAAAACCAACTATTGCACACTCCAAGGAAGAAGAAGAACAACAAGGCCAATTATAAACTCCTCCTAGCAACAAAAATGTAGCAAAAAGTGGTCCCACCAAAGAATATTCATGATGAAAGACATTCTGTTACACCAATTTTTGCCTTTTATGATAGTAACAATGTAAATATCTTTTCTGTCTTAAGGACAGCTGTCAGTTTCTCTATTTCTGAAGCTTGTTGCATCTCACACTATATAAGTGAGATTCCAAGGCTAGAGAAAGGGTCCGAGTCATTGTAAAATTTTAGTTTTACTAAGCTTTGTTCAGTCCAATTTTTATTGATATCAACTCTTTGATGTATTTTCTCTGCCAATTCTGAGAATACATTGATGTTATAGGATCATAGTGTCTTATCTTGAGTTGTTTTGAGTTATATTATAATCTTATAATTTTCAAAGAAAATTAATGCAAAGATGAATTGTCCCCATCATCTTTTCTCTTTGAATCTTGCCTCCATTTTTATCATTTGGTTATCTTGAGATTTTATGAGTAAAGCTTTTCCAATTGAGTACAACTAGGATAGGTTGTCTATCAGTTCATTATTGCTTTTAATTCAATGAACTAAGTAAATGCTTCAGTGAATATGATATGATTTCCAAGTAGTAAAAGGATATGTGTAAGAATGAGTCATAGGGAGAATTTTTGAGTATATTGATTGTAATGCAATCAATTAGATCAAGAAATTGGATAGACTTTGTATCCTAATGGATGAGGCATTGATCAACTATTTCAGTAAGCATGTGGAAATCTCATAGATAGATTTCAAGAACACATCTAAAAAATCAATATCAATTTTACCTTAAATGTTTGAAGAATGTAAAAGCTAGTCAACACTTGTTTACATTTAGCCTTTGAGTCTTAGTTAGTTGCTATTGCCCAGAATTATCTATAGATCTAGGAAGAATTGTGATCAATATGCTATTAGGGATGAATATTGTTTAAAATTTCATGGAATGAATGAAATATGAATGTATTATCAGGTTGTGAATCTTTTATCCCTCAAGTGCACCTGCCTTGGTTTTGTAGAGCCAAAAGAGTAGAAACTCTTTCATGATTTTGTTGAAGTTGGGTCCAGATCTGAAGAACATATAGTTGTTTATAGGAAGTTGCTAATCCTTAGGTTATTTTTATTTTTATCATTTTGGTATTAAGTATTTTTTTTTCTTAGTAGTGTAAAAACACCAACATAACCAACCAAGCAAAGATCCCAAGTGTTCATCACTTACAAATGCATAAATTACCATCTATGTGAATTAACTATGCAATGGTAATTCCAAGATATAATATGATATTTGTTACGATATTCATTTTAAAACCCAAAGACATGATCCTAGATTATTAAGCCATACAAGTTCACTCCTTGCTAAACCTGATTAACACAATAGGATGCTTACTAACTATTTTTTCAAAAGTACCTGATTTCTAGTATGTTATGATCTAAGAAGATGTGGAATAAAAAAGGATATCCAAAATTTAAATTTTCATCCTCAAGAATTAAGTAAAAGCATCCCATATTGATCATACAGAAAAATGGGGTATTCCCTCGTACAAGCTAGGATTAGCTACTATATGAGTAAACACTATGAATAGGATGAATTCTCACTAGTCTTGTACAAGGTCTTTCTTCCTCATACAAGCTCATATAGACCATACGAAAAGTTGTATATTTCATATGAAGAAATGATCTATCGTACGACATTATGTTCTATCATACAACATCAAGAAATAACAAGGAAAAATTAAAACATATAATTTAACTAAATATCCACACCAAGGAGTAATGAATCTACATAAGTCAAGGAATGGACACTCGATAATATAGAAATGAATCCAAAAATCCTATGATACTAAATCATGCATCATATGTATATTATAGTCCATAAAATCATCAACAAATAAGGAAGTACATCAATTAAACATAAGATACATCCACTCCTAACATGATATCCATGACATCAAAGTAAAACAAGGAGGATCTCTAACCTTCTATTCTACATACATAATTATAGTCCATAGTAGTGATAACCAAACTATTGGAGATAATGTACCAACAATGGTAAATAAATGATTGTTTCTCATGTGGCAAACCTTGTTTGAGTTTTTGACAAGACAAGTTTAGTTTAGGTGTGAGTCAATGAGTTTTGAGTTGTAAACAACGATTAATTGTAGATGTGTTTGAGTTAGGTTTCCATAATTTCCAATTAGCTGTCAAGTTTATTTGTGTGTGTGATGTCAATCATGAAGTAGTTTGTTATCAATATAATTAGAAGTCATTTTGGAATTTTGGTGGATCAATCTATTGTATAAATATGCATCTATTATTCAAGTATATTAAGCTAGAATAACATATTATTTCTCTATTCAATCTTCTTTATTTCTGTTGTTCTATTTTTCTAATATGGTATTAAAGCCATCTTCCTGTTAAGTTGTGTGTGTTAGAGATGAAATTGTCAAGAATATGAGACTCAGAGAAGAATCACCAAATGATTATGATTTCATTGAAGAATTTATTTGATTTTGAAGAGATCAATGCTTTGAGAAATAGGAAAATATGTGGTAGAGTCTAGATGGATGCTCAAATAGTCTGAAGTGCTATAGGATTGGAGAAACTATACCTTTATGAGGGTTATGAGACTTAGAGGTCTAAAATTAGAGGTCTAAATTTATAAATTTGGTTAAAGAAAGATTAGAATATGATGATATTTAATTAATTAGATATGTACTTCGGTTTAAAGTTAAGAAGTTGGATAAAAATAGAATTAAAATATTAAAAGATTAAAGTTTTAATATTATTTTATTATGATTATTTAATTAATAATTATTAAATTAGAGTTGCATTTAAATAATGAGGTTAAATTATTCTTATAAATTTAAATAATAAACTATGCTTTAAATAGTGCCTGTACTAATTAATAAAGTGGAGGAAAACATAATATAAAAGAATATTCTAATTATAAAGTTCTTTAAATGTGCATGAAAGAATTAAATTTAAAAGATTTGATTAAAGTTCTAATTTTGGCGTATTTATATTAATTTAATTTAATAATAACTTTTTTATTGGTAAACGACTAAAGCCTAGATTTATTATTATTATTTATTGAAGTGAATTCAAACCCAAGACCTCCCACATGAGAGGCTCACAAGTTACCATTATGTTGTAGGCTCTTGCCTTAATTTAATAATAATTTATTTAGGAGTTTCATTTTTTATAAATTATAAATAATATTATTAGTTAAATTAATAAATATTACATTAAAAATGTCACATGATTTAATAAGGGAGAGAAAGCTTTAATTTAATAAAGTTTATTTTAATTAAATTGCATAAAGTGTGTGCATGAAAATTAAAATATAATAATTAAATACAAAGAGTTTTTGCATGATTGCATAATCAAAGCCCTGATTTAGGGGGAAAGCTCTTTATTAAGAAAATCGGAGCTCATTTCTAGATAAACAGGTTTGGAGGAACGAATTTCTGAAAAGAGGGTTTTCGAAGGAAGAGGAAGATTCTTGCGTGTTTGTGCATTCATTTTTTTAGCATCATACCCAGGTAGGATCTTGTGGGTTTGTGCAATAGTTGCTCGTACTTCAAATTCCTATTTTCAAAATTTCTCTAGGTTGAAAACCTTGTTTGAGAAAATTGATTTCCATTATAGAATTGTTTATGATTTAATCTGAAAACCTTTAGTAAATATTGAACTTTAGGGTTTTCAAAACCTAATGAATTATGGAATTCACTTTTGTATGTACTTTATGTGATGTGTGATTTACTAGTATTGGGGTTTTTTGAATTTGACTTAGCTTTGACCAATCAGGATGTTTATCAAAGGCTTGGGATTTTTGTTCTATGATGTCATGAGATGTTTTGTACATAATCTTTTATACCTGACCATGGTAATGTGCCATGTGTATGTTGTGATGAGTTTGATCAAATGTTTTGCTACGCTTTCCAATTTCTTGTGTAGAACTGAAATGAATGGTGTGGCTTTCCTAATATAACCTTTGAGTCTTCAATCAATTGTATTTGGATTACTTTTCAATCACTTGTATAGGACTGAGGTGTTTGTATGATTTATTCTAGGTGATGTCATGTTATGACATGGATTTGGTTAATGTGTACATGATTTTGGATTAGTCCTATTAGGATGATCATATTGGTGGAATCTATGATTATGATCAGTAATATTTTAGTGCTTTCCAGTTGCTTGTTTAAGAATTGATGTGTGGGTTATGGTCATTTGAGATCTTTTTCTTTTATTGAGGTTAGGGTAGGTTATTTGTATGTCATGTTGGGAAGTGTCTTGTAATGGAGGCCGGAGTCCTAAAGAGGCTACCTGGGTAACCCATTGTAGGTTATTTTAATAAGTGATAACATTTCAATAAATGGGTTTAAAATGCATTAACAAGATATTGGTACTACAGAAAGTCACTAGGGTGCCAAAGGATTAAAAGACTAGCCGAGTACCCTTAGAGTTGGCTCATGTGATGACACTTTCCCACATGCATAGTAGATTCCCTACATGTCATTATTGTCTTTGGGTTTAGACTTTTTTTGTGTCTTGGTACCTTTGAGTTAGATTGCTTTTAGATTTTCCTTGGCTTAGATGTTGGATTTGACTTTTGCATTTGTTATCCTATTTGAGACTTGAGATTATCTCCTTAGCATTGTGGGAGTGGGCCTTTTTGTGTTCCATGAGGTCAGGTGGTAGTGCTTTTTCTTGTACCATTGAGATCTGACTGTTGGATATCATTGCTGGATGTGTTTGTGTAGATGTTCCTTTTTATCTGATCTTGTATGTCTATAATGGATGGTTATACTCTAAGTGTATTGTATTTGATCTCGTGTATCTAATGAGATGATGTAATCTATTTTATGATGTATATTATTTTAGCCTTTCATACCCTATGACCTGTATAGTGGATGACTGTGCATTCTATTTATTAACAATTGGTATCTTATGTAATTGTATATTGTTTAAATGGAATTTGTACTTGTAGTTATTCTTTAATATGGATGTGATATATGTTAGACTTAATATTAATTAAACTTAAATGTAATTCAACATCATGGGACCCTTAGGAGATCTAATATATTTTATGGTATGTGTTTATGTGTTGTTGATGTATGAGTGTATGTTAATTGCTTCTGATATTCTATTATTGTTGTGTATGTTATCTTTAAAAAAAAAATTGTTTGACAAACTTAGTAAAACTCTAGGTTAATTTCTTTTGGGTCACATGGTAGGGCATTACACACATGTGTGGATTGATGTCCAATAGTTCAGGGAGATCTAAAGAAGCTTGGCATCATACATTTATGAGGGTTATGAGGCATTTCATGTGGATATGGTTTTTCTAATGGTGTTTTAAAGTTGGATGATAGTTGCATGACTATACTAGCAGTTGTGAGAAACTTGAGGAAGTCTTACTCCTCTATGACCTATTTTCAAAGTATAATTTGTACATAATGTTTCCTTTAGTTGTCACATTAAGTGGGGGTGTTGGAGTTAATGTTCTAGAAATAGTAAATAAATGATTGTTTCTCATGTGGCAAACCTTGTTTGAGTTGCTAGAAACACAATTTTAGTTTAGATGTGAGTCAAAGAGTTTTGAGTTGTAAACAATGACTAGTTGTAGATGTATTTGAGTTAGGTGTCCATAAGTTCCAGTTAGTTGTCAAGTTTATGTGTGTGCTATCAATCATGAAGTAGTTTGTTGTCAATCTAATTAGTAGTCATTTAGGAATGCTGGTGGGTCAATCTATTGTATAAATATGCATCTATGATTCAAGAATAACAAGCTAGAATAGCATATTATTTCTCTGTTATATCTTCTTTATTTTTGTTCTTCTATTTTTTAATTAGAACATCAAGTACACATGTACCACAAGTAAATGAATAAACTATAAGAGACATACTCTAATACATAGAAGCACCAAGTGAACATCAAGCTTTGACCCCAAAATTGGAAGAAAACTATCTCTGGACACTAATACTGAACAATGGTATAGGTAGCTACACCTCCCAACTACATGGTGCCCTCAATCCCACAACCATCATGTTGATGAAGATAGTGACCTACCCAAAAAAAACATAAGAGAATCATCTAAGGTTAGCACTCATGCCAAGAAGAACATGAAACCAACACCATGATCATGAGTACAGGCAATACAATAGGTTGCTAGTCAAACACACTATAGGATAACTATGTAGGGACTCTAGTAGAGTGTAATTTCTTGGCATTGACAAGCCCAAGCTAAATAAGGTGTTGAAATTGACTCCTACTAGAGACCATCACACCTAGTATGGTACTCAACTCCTTTTAAAGACCATCACATCGTGCCCTTGCACCAACTTCTACACAAGATTGACTATTGTTTGGACACACCACCCTCTCACCAACTCCCTCAAGATGCTTGGCTACAATCTAGATGGGTAAATCTCATATTTTATATTACATTTTATTTTCCCAATAGTTGTTTTATTTTTCACTTTTTAGAATGTATTTACATTACCTTGTCAGCCACTTATAGATTGGGTCACATGAGAGAAGTCACTCCACATGTCTACCATATATGCTCATGCTTGTAAGTTCCCAGCCTAATCCCCAAATGAACAACATCTCAACCAACCTATATATGGAAGTTTGGGTCTCACAAGATCTCATCATATTCATGTACATGTTCTCATGTGTGTGAACAACCATCTTCACAAATAAATCAAGTAATACTAATGCAAGGATCGGATGTGAGAAATGCAACAAATGAAACAAGTACAAAATAACTCACTCAATCGACCTAAATCTAAAAGTATGGATTTGATATGAACCCTAATGTCCATAATGCAAAATCATGACATGAAAGGAACATGGAATACAATCCATTTTCACAATATAAAACAAACACCACCAAAATCCGAACAAAGTATTGATGGCATGCAAACATGAAAAGAGGAAAATGACCAAAATTCAAACTTCTCAAATATCAATAAAATTGGAAACCTATTTGTAAAATGTGTTCAAATGACTAATGGTCCAATAATTATTTTGACTCCATGATCCTACTAATTATAGAAAATGGACTACTAAATCAAACTCTAACCAAGCCAAATAGGTCAACAAAAAAAACTATATGGAAAATAAAATGAGGCAAGACAAAAACCCTAAAAAATTAAAACATATTGGAATTCAATGAAATCAAAAATAAATTTCACAAATATTCTTAAACTAAGGAAAATCAAATAAAATCCAACTTTTAGGCATATACGCAAAATTTTTGATGCAACACAAGACAAGAGAATACCCAAAGGAGATGTCCAAACCCCCAACAAATAACCAAATAGCAGAAACACAACAACAAGCAACAATAATGCAAGATCTGATACCAAACCACAACTCTTTATTCATAAAATAACTAATACATAAAATATGCCCAACTATAAGGCCTTCTGAGTTAGGGTCAAATACAAACAACAATTACACTATCAGTTCTGCAAGATCCCACAAGATCCAACTTACAATCCTAGGTAGTCTAGAACCACAACTGGATAAAACATCAAGAAGAATCCATACTTGTACCCTCAGGTCCACCAAGAAATCCATTGGTTCTCAAGTCGTAACTACTAGCTCTTCAAAATTTGCATCTAGTCTTCATCGTCTACTCCAAGTTGGATGATCATAATGCCTAAAGACTCCACAAAAGCCCCTTCTTATACCCAAGTAAGCCACAAGTCAGCCCAGTTCATTAAAAATTGATTTAAATCCCTTACATTAAATATATGTTGAGCTACAAGTTAGCTACACTACAAATTAAATACCAAAAGAGTTGGCTCATAGACAACTCAACATCAATAGGAACTAAGACCAAGTTGAGCGTCAACAAACTCCAAGCATTGTCAAGCTTCTAGTGCATGTTGAGCACCATAGTGTATGTTGAACTCCCAATATCTTTCGAGATCCCTTCAATGATACAGTAGACTCAAGCAACACTACTTGATAAGCTCCCAAAGTAAACTAACCCAGTATCTACTGAATACCCCAAGATTTTTTGAACATCTTCATTAACCGAGTCACTTGGTTAACACAAAAATTGAATCAACTTAGTATCGACCAAGCCACACTTCCTTCTTTGACCAAGTTCCCAAACTCCAAAGACAAACCACACCATCCTATAGGATTACATGCCAACCATGGATGCTCTTGCAACAAACCCCCCAAGTTCAAAAAGATGTTCTTAATATCTAGAAGAACATCTTCTGAGATTCAACACATAAACCCCAAACTAGTTCTTCACATACATATCCTCCAAGTCCTCAATTTGTATACTCTTTCCCTTTATCTTCTTTTGCTTCTTCATCTCCATCCTCAATGTGCTACAGGTCTTCTTTCCATACTGATCTCCAACCCTTTCTGAATCCCTAAACTCAACTCGGCTGCCAATACTTAGGTTCCTCCTACCGATCTCTTTATTCTGCAAAGGAAATAGGGAATACTTCCTACCACCTTTCTCAATAGTAAACACATTCTTGACACAATCATGCACAACCTTGCAATCATACTACCAAGGTCTACCAAGCAACACATGACAACTATTCATGCCTACAATATCACACAACACTTGATCCTTATATTGTCCAATTTGGAAATCAACAAGGCATTGTTCCCTCACTTTCAAAGTGTGCTCACCTTAGAACCAACCAATCATATAAGGATAAGGATGCCTCGCTCTCTTCAAATCAAGTTTTTGAACCATCTCCTCAGCAACAATGTTATTAGTACTACCACCATCCACAATCACCTTGTAGACTTTACCACCAAACTTACAATGAGTTCTAAACAAAATAGTCCTCTAAAAAGAATCTAGTGTCCTCTAACCAACTAGTACTTGTCGAGCTAGCAAACTCTCTCCTTGCTAAGGTTTACTAACTTGGATTGCAACCTTATTCACAACAACTTTCCTACCATGAGGACATTCAAAAGATATATGCCCTTCGTCACCACATCTAAAACAATTACCACTAAACCCACCTCCACCTATCCTTTTCTTCTGATCAATAGGTTTTGGTTCAGCTTCAACACTTAGTTTAGCCTTTGCCGAGCTATAGTACTTCTTCCTTTAGCATTATCTTGATTTTTCCTTTTCAACTTATCTTCTACCTTAGAGCATATTGATAAGCATCCTCAACTAAAGAAATATTTAGCTTACCAACCTCATTCTGAATATTGAATCTCAAACCATTAATGTACCGAGCTACCTTCTCCTTTAACAATTCTCTATGCCTAGACCAAATAGTCAACTTGTAAAACTCATCAACATAATCTTTTAGTCATATCTTTTTGCTTTAGATTTTGCAACCTCTTAAACAACTCAAGTTCATAATCATCAGGAATGGACTTAACCTTAAACTTAGTCACCATCAATCTCCATTTAGTGATCTTCATTTCAACTTCCTCCTCTCTACCTCTTTATAGTTCTTTCCACCAAAGAGCAGTATGTTCTTTCAGCTTAGTTTGTGCCAAGCTCACTCTGAGTGGATCTTCAATATCCTCAAGCTCAAAATAGTCTTCCAATTCACCAATCCAATCAATCAGGTCTTTAGGATTCAAAGTACTTGAGGAATTAGAAACCTCCATCTTATGCTTCAACTTCAACTGAGATCCAGGCCTAGCAAATTGACCAACCCTAGTTCTAATAGGCCTCTCCATATGATCAGTTCTATCCTCACCACTAGATCCAACAGCTTCAAAGTCTTCAACAACTTCCTCATAGCCATTATCAGTACACACATGCCTAGGTATACCACCTAAAGCACACACAATTTCAACAATCATGCCACTCTTCATCAATGCAATCTTAGATCTAAATTCTACTCTAATCTTCTCTAAGATCCTTTCTTCCACAACATCACTAAGATCATCAATTTCCCTATGGTCTAATATTCTTGGAGGCATCTTCCAAAATTTGCACAAACCCAAAGCAATAGTTCCACCAATCTAGAAGATCAATCCCCTCCACAAGATCAACCTTCTCAAACCAAAGATCCTAGTGCAAAACTGCCTCAACTTTGGTGATTTGTCCACACACTTAGGAAAACCTCTCTCTGATATCAACTACTGTAGTATAAGGTAGGAGAATCCCTAAAGGAGATGTCCAAACCCTCAACAAATAACCACATAGTGGAAACACAACAACAAGCAACAATAATGCAAGATCTGATTCCAAATCACAACTCTTTATTCATAAAATAACTAATACATAAAATATGCTTGGTTGTAAGGCCTTCTAAGTTAGGGCTAAATACAAACAACAATTACAATATCAGTTCTACAAGATCCCACTAGATCCAACTTACAATCCCAATCCCAGCCAGTCCAGAGAAACAACTAGATATGAACAAGAAGAATCCACACTTGTACCCTCAAGTCCACCAAGAAATCCACCAGTTCTCAAGTTGCAGCTACTAGCTCTTCAAAATTCACATCAACCCTTCATCCTCTTCTCCAAAATTGATGATCATAATGCCTAAAGACTTCACAAAAGCTCCTTCTTATAACCAACTAAGCCACAAGTTGGCCCAATTCATTACAAATTAAATTAAATCCCTTACATTAAACACAAATTAAATACCAAAAGGGCCGACTCATAGACAATTCAACATCAACATGAACCAAGACCAAGCCAAGCATCAACAAATTCCCAAGCATTGTTGAGCTCCTAGTACAAATCGAGCACCACAGTGTATGCCAAGCTCCCAATATCTTCTAAGCTCCCTTTAATGACTGAGCAAACTCGGGAGCTCCTAGATAAAATTGACCTTCCAGTATTTGTCAAGTGCCCCAAGCTTTGTTGAACATCTTCATTAACCGAGTCACTCAGTTAACACAACAACCAAACCAATTTAGCATTGACCAAGTCACACTTCCTTCTTCAACCAAGTTCCCAAACTCTAAAGCTAAACCACACCATCCTGCATGATTGCAAGCCAATCACAGATGCTCCTGCATCAATTTGACTGCATAACAATGCTATAGCCTTTATTTCTAAAAACCTACAACATTAAAATGCTCTTCCCCGCCCAATCACATGAAAATAGAGGGGAACACTAGTTCTCCACTCCCTAATATTTAGAAATTGAAAATGGGAACTAAAAAAAAGTAAAACTAATTAAACTAAAAAGTCATACCTCTCACATTTGGTAAAAACCAAGAATGGAAGAAATAAATAAATACTTTGTCGAATAAGATGAAACCTTAAAAAAAGTGGAGAGATCTCGACATGAATCCAACAAGACTTTATCTCGCAAAGATTTGGCGAGCTAAAGCCCCACAATGAGCAAAACAATAAAAAGGGCCAAAGAGGGTTTGGAAAAATTTCTCCAAAACCATAAAACAAAACAAGTAAGAAGTGAGAATGAACTCACTTTTGGCATAATCTAAGAACTTTATCAAGTGACTTATAAAATAGATTATTAATCCACTTAATAATCTATTTGCCCCTTTCGCAAATTAAATCAAGCAATTCCAATTAAATTGGAATTCAATTATGATAAATTAGGCAACAATAAAATAAAGTAAAATAAATTAAATAAAAACCCCAAATTAATTAAATTAACATTTTTTTAAATTTTTTTCCAACAACTGTAGAACCCTGAATTCATAGACACACTCACGGGTTTGATCACAAAATGCATTATGAATCCAAATTTACCAATTATCAAAGGGTTAATAATAAAAAATATAAGGATGCATCCCCTATATAGGGATGACATTGGCTCAACAAGTATGGTCAAATCACTAATTCCATGTGCCGATCTTGGGGATATAAGTTCATGTGTAGTAAACAAACAACATCAAGTGTAGACACACAATACATAATAGTTGAAGGAACAAGTGCACGTAATCATGTAATAAAGCATCTAAGTAGTAGATCATTTAAACAACCCATTTTTATCATTACATAAATCTACTGAAAGAACAAGATAAATATTCATAGTACAATCACACCATTAATAAATCTACAGGGTATCATTTCACATTACTAGCATCATCATGCATATATGATCAAACTAAATATAGATAAATCATCTCTTGATTATTCTAAGAATATAATAATGGAAATAGTAACTAAATTACCCAAAATCATAAATGACACAATGTAACATAATATCTTAGACAATTATCTTGTAGAAACATCAACAACCTTAAACATAATATGCACCAATTAACACATAACACAACCATTGTTCATATCTCAAGACTACTCATAAAACAAAAGTGTGATACCATACCAATCAATATAACTAATGACACAAACCTCAATGAACCCATCAAATACATCATAGACTTATTAACTAGGCATAAAGCATAATCAACTTGCCAAAATAGTAACATAAATCCAATCACCTTAGGGTTTAGACCACTCATGGGTCCCAACATGATCACTCCACAAAGCAATAAGATCAAGGTTTCATTAGGATGATTCACATAAATCAAATGGGAGAGGCACTACATTTTTGACATACCTAATGCCTTACTCATGAATGAGGATGTGGACAAGGAGGAAAAAAATGATGAGTCTAGTGACAAAAATAGGGAAAGGAACACATGAGGGTGAAGGAGCTTAGGAATAAATGATGATAAACATACCAAGTCAAACATTGGCAATGGTGTTAATGAAAAAAAGGGAAAAAGAATAAATATTTATTACTAATACCTACCTTGGAGTTAGGCCATTTTTTATACTTACAAGACTTCCTAGATAGCTTAGACTATAGTTTTTTGGCTTAGGATCAATAAACCAACTATGGATAATTTGGATATAATGTTTTTAATAGTATTTTGACTTTGATAGTTGTTCTAATAAGCTTTCTCATTTTGAACAATTCAAATGAAATCATGTTGGCAGTATGTAAATATTTAGCTTGTAAATACAATTTATAAATCACAAGGAACATTATCTTGGTATCTTCTTACAAATCTATTTTTAACTTTGTGTAGTATATTGTAGGAGTTACGTCTTTAAGCCAAAATCATTCAAATACACACACCCACATAAAAGTACATACATAAATACCTACATACACCTCTCTCTCTCTCTCTCTCTCTCTCTCTCTCTCTCTCTCTCTCTCTCTGTATAGGGAATTGGTATGGACCATACCATGGGCTATTGGGCTACTAAGTTTTCCATGTTTTATGGTATATCTTTCATTCTCTTATAATTTCATATGCTATTTTTTGCATGGATTCAATGAGTGAGTATGTACTCACAAGGTATTTATTTTAAGATTAAAATTTGATCTTCCTAAGGACTTAGTTTATCTTATCTAAGATATCCAAATCCCCAAGTACTTTATTAGCAGTTATTTCCAACATATATGTTACATGCTAATTTGGAATTCAATTATTACAAAAGTTTACTTCATGCTTAGAAAAAAAATTGTTATATTTATCTAACTCTTGAGGTAATCTCTTACTCATGCAGGTTTCATGATTTGAGTATTGCTGAACCATCCTTGTTGAATTAAAATATTCGTTCATAGGAGAGACTATTAAGGAAGATTGGTTTTGCTCTATTAGATTGTTTGCATGGTTTATCCACTTCAATTTCACTTTAATAGATAGTAATTTGAATTAAAAGGATTAGTATTGAAATAGATTTAAGTTTCAAATAAGAGTCTAACAAAGTGGGTATAACAAAGAGCGCACTAGGGATCAAGTCTTGCTGAGTGCAAGACTCAAAGACATCATAAGGAATGAGGCCAAGATCGTGCCTTGGGTGAATTTGGTAGTGTGGATGCTCCTTAGTCCTTGACTCTTAGCAAAAGAGGTTTCAAGCACGCGTGGGCTTGTATTGGGTACCTAAAAATTATTTGTGGATGACCTCCATAAAAAAGAAAGACAAAATGGGTATAACACAGGGGTAAATGTATAATGCTTCCTTAGTGGCTTATAATCCAACATAGATTTAGTGTGAAGATGTGATAATGTCTAGGTAGACATATTTTCTTGGTAGTTTTTTTTGTGTTTTTTTCATAGGATCAACAAGAAAGGCATAAACTTGAAAGGAAAATATGGGAAGGGGGAAGCTACTAAAAATATGATTTCAACATTTGGATAGGAAAAAAATGCATATATCTTAAAGTGCTTAGTAATAGAGGATGTATGTAAAAAAGAGTACCTCTTGAATTTTATTTATATCAGTGTATACTAATACAATCTATAATGTAAAGTCAATGAGCTCATGTTTGTAAACGAGGACACTTGAATCTTCATCACAATTTGGCATTACCAAACAATTCTATAGTGAAATGAAATAGTGATATTGTTATCACTATTTTATAATTTTAGAAGTGAAAAAAATGTAAATTCATGATAAATTGAACATTTTAAGTTCTAGTCTAGACCAAAGGTTTATTTACTCAATTTTTTCCTCCTAGTGCCCACATTAAGCTAAGTTTATAAATTTTGTATTTTTTTTTTAAATATTAATTTTTTTGGCTACAACCTATTGCCCATAAAATTTTTTTGGACACAATATCCACTTTTTTATTTATATCTTTGTTATCTTTCTCTTACACCTATTTTCTACAATAGATTTATAAAATATTTTCCCCCACACTAATACAAAATTCCAACTTAGTTAAATCCAAAAATTAATTACAATGTTAATGGTCCCTGGATCTATTGGTAAAGTTGAAAGGTTCTTAATGAGTTCACCCTAGATAAAATCTCTCATGTCACCCTATCAAATGTTATCATTGAATTTGTTAGTCAAATGTAAATTTTGTGTCTGCAAGGTTGCACAAGCTTTTAATTGTTGGATTAGTCTATTATCTCCATTGATATTATCCTTGAGTTCCCTTGGTATAATTTTTAAAGAGAGTAAATTGAACATATCTATAAATCAAACCACTTATTACAATAATAAAGTGTTGAGTTTAACATCTACATGAAACCACACTATATTAAAGTGATTCTAGGATGGAAAAAACCAGAAGTATGTTGTTTGTCACTCTACAGTAATTGACAAACTACATTAAATAATGGAATGCATGGTAAATAATCTACTTCTTTTTCAATATAATGTCTCCAATAAAGGAAAGTAATTAAATTAAATTAATTTATTACATGGTCTGAAACTTAAATAATATCATACAAACTACTTTATTTAATTAATTAATTTAATTATAAAATAAGGCAATAAAATAAATAAAGTTATGTCATTCTATTGTAACATCACATATACTTCTTGGAGCCCTTTATAAAAAGGTGATAACATCGTATGAATCATCATAGAGTTATCTTTTATCGTGTATTTGTGATTCCAATTAGAATTGAATTCTTGTATTTAGTTTCAGAGGTGCAAACCCATTATAATTTGTAATTACTATAAAAGGTGTTAGCAACCACCCTAATCTGTTTGTAGTATGCTTGTTGGCACAAATTTATGAAGTCTTCACTTGTAGACTAATTTGATGTAATCTGAGGTATATCTTAATAATTTGAACCCAAAATTCTTTGTTCTTAGTGATTCATTCTGATTAATGATGTTTGCTTTGTGCTAACTCTTATTCATTAGCAATAATGTATTTGGCATTTGCAAACCATATAGTTGAATCATGTCAAGTGAAACTACCGAGTGCCAATGAGCCAAAGGGGGCCAACAATTGGGTGCCAAATGCCAAATAGTGTCGAAGGGTGTCAAGTGTAGAAGGGCGTTGGAGGATGTTGAGTGACAAAGGTTGAGTGCTGAAGGGTACAAGTGACAAAATGTTGTGTGAAGGGTACAAAGTACCAAAGGGTACTGAGTGTCGAAGGGTGCTAAGTGTCGAAGTGTGAGTGTTGGAAGTTGCCAAGGGTGTTAAAGGCTGAGTGATAGGTGCAAACAAAGGTAAAGTGTTGTAGGGGAGTATTTCTTGTCTAACCTATGTTTGGTACATTACATTGACTATATGAATCCCATTTGTTAGCTAAAGAAATACATTTATTTGACACTTGTTTTTCAGTATGTTTGAGCATTAAAACAATGTTTAAGGATCATTAGTCCTCAAATAAAAGTCTTCACCTTTTTTTAAGGATGATTGAGAAATCTTTTTTAGACGAATTAGCCTATAAGAAATAAATTCTTATTAAAATCCAATTGAATACATGTAAGCAAGACTAAATCCAAAATAGCTATAGTTCAATGATAGATATGAAACATAGTTAAAAACTCCATAAAGTCTTCTAGAATTTTGCTTGATCCATAACTATGCTTCTAATGGCATTGTTGTGCATGAGGAAGTCTACCAAAGACTTTGGACCAGTAACAAGAGGTTCGTCTTTAAAATCACAGAGTTCGCTATTTATTATTAGCTAAGTTTGTCTTATGGTTTGGTATGTCTTTAACATAAGTTTTATTTCATGCACTAACAAACATATAATTTTTAAGTAAAATTTTATTTTTTTAAAATGTGAAAATTAATATTAATAAAAGTTAAGAGTAAAAATGTAATTTTTAGTTGCAAAATGTAAAATGTACAAAGAACAGATAGTTATTTGAGAGTATAAAAAGTTCATAAACTAATAATCGATGATCAAAATCCTTTAGGACACAAGCTCGTCCCATCCTTTATGGTGTCAAGGCTATCTACTTAACAAGATATAATTTCTAATAAATTTATACAAAATCATTTAGATTTTTTTACCAATAAATTTATTCAAAACCATTTAGATTTAATTTCAAATAATTTCATTCAAAATTATTCAACTTACCCAACAAAACATAAGAAACAAATAGCTAACCAATTTCACCATTTTAATATTCATTGAAATTAAAAAAAAAAGTTGCCTCCTACATTTTCATGGAACACTTCTCTAAGTCTCAAATGTCAAACTAATACAACATCTAAGTGAGTACAAGGTACACTTCTTCAAAATAAATAAATGTTTTTTAACAGCCACAACGCTAAATACAGCCTTTTATTGAAATGAAATCGCTCAGGAAGAGTGTTTTGAAGGCTGTGTAAACGAGCTTGCAGAAAATTTTGTTTTCTATTATTAAAGAGAGTAGTTAAAAATGATCCCACATGTGTGAGGCGAGGAAAGCAATGGAGAAGGGGGAGTACAAGTAGGAGGGGAGGAGTACGAAGAAAGCATACTTACCTGGGCGGGGTCAATCGGTGATCAAAAAGGCCGATGGCCTAGAGAGGGCACCTTCATTGCACTTAAAGAAGGGGGCTCTATCTAGCATCTCCCCAAGGGGAGAATGCACGTCATAATTTGTTACAGAGGGGGCTCGCGTCCGCGCGGCCCCCACACAATTCCAATTCTTAATCGTTTACATTCAAATTTGTAATTTTCTCTGCCTGTGTTAGATCGACGGGCTTAAAGAATGTATGTTATTTTGATCCGAAGTCTGGTGTGATCGGTGGGGTTGAAGAATGTTTTTTCGCTCAGAAATCTGTTGTTAGATCGATGGGCTTGAACAAAATGTTTGCTCTGAAATATGGGAGTCAGATCGATGCTTTTATTGCTCTCAAATCTTATATTGTTGAAATCGGGCGTTGAACGAGTATGGGTCATCGACCTAGCTATCATCCTTTGATTCCCCATTGCTTGTCACTCTTGACGAGTTTCACTTGTACATTCAAGATATTGAAGATATACTGGTAGTGACTTTTAACAAGCAAATGAATCAGTCACTTTCTATAATAGTTTTAAGCAGATATTAGGAGAGAAAAACGCAAGAGTATGTTTGTCAGTGTCATAAGACAAGCAATCTAAAGAACCAGAATCAAATGATCATATATTTCTTTTCATTTTCAATCTTCTGATATGGATGTTAACCTAAAAAAATCAACCGTTTGTTCTATATTTCTTTTCATTTCCAATCTTGTGATATGGATCTTAACCTAAAAATCAACAGTTTGCTTGATGTTGTCAACTTCAAATAAGTTATATGCATGGTGTCTGCCTTTAGGATGGCAACAGAGTAAGTTAGCATTCAGAGAGAAAATGCCATTTCATTTCAATTGTTCCCTTTCTACAAAAACATCTAAGCTCTCTCCTCCCAAGCCTCTTTGGACGAGTAAGTTAGCATTCAGAGAGAAAATGCCATTTCATTTCAATTGTTCCCTTTCTACAAAAACATCTAAGCTCTCTCCTCCCAAGCCTCTTTGGACGAGTAAGTTAGCATTCAGAGAGAAAATGCCATTTCATTTCAATTGTTCCCCTTCTACAAAAACATCTAAGCTCTCTCCTCCCAAGCCTCTTTGGACCTCTTCCGTCGACTCGTCTCGCACCTGAACTAATGAGATTCCATCCTCAATTGTACCACTAACAGTCTTAACGACCTTGCCTCTTTAGAGATTCACTGCTCCTCAGATAGGAGTATGGACTGAGAAGTCTGTTTGGATGTCTTAAGCCCAGAATATAGTCGAATAAGATTAAAGACAAAATACTTGCAATTGAATATAACAGTAATAAACCTATGAAGGCTTATTCACAACGCTTATCCATAACCCCAGTAAAAGATGACTGTATACCATTGTTTTTTATGAGGAAAAGTCGAACAAAGAGTTTGAACTTGCAAGAAAAGGTCCCATCCTTAAACTTGTTGAGGTTGTCTTTCTCATGGTTTTGTATTCTGCAACTGGTATGAATCTAGTGCAGCGTAAACATTGTTTGAGATGTATCTGACAAGCCATGAATGAACCAAACATGAATTGTCTGTTGCTATGTCAATTGTCTGCTATCTGTGTTCACAACAGTACCTTGTAATAAAATGTCTGTTTGAGTTTGTAAGTTAAATTGCAATTTTGTTATTGATATTAAGTTAAATTGCAATTTTGTTATTGATATTAAGTTAAATTGTGATATCTGTCTATCTTGTCTGAATTTATAAGAAAGTGAGTTAGATTGTGATATAGTTAGAGATATTAAGTGAAATTGTGATATTGTTATCAGCAAATTAGATTGATTTGCAAGTTAAATTGCGAGCAAATTAAATTGTAACATTATCATCAGAATTCAGCTGTGTAGTTAAGAATCAATTTATAAGTTTTTTATTATATTGATTAGCAAGTTAACATTATTATCAGATTGCAGCTGTGTAGTTTAAAATCAATTTATTAAATTGTGATATCGTTATAGTTTAGGATATATGAGACTGCTCAGTTCTCCTGATTGATGATTGTACCTTAATATATAATGTTTGAACTTGTGAGACTATTCTATACTTTTGATTGATGTAATAGGGATATGTTATGTACAAGGTTGGAAATGCATTACTTAAATTGGGCTTGTTCTACACAAGGCATGATAGCTGAAACTTGAGGGTCCCCTGTCTCCAGTGTTTTGTATTGCCTGGTTTATGCTTACATTCACCGTATCTTGTCACAAGTGATCCAAATCTTGTTTGGGGTGACCAGAAATACGTAATAGTTTTATGAGAGCACTCAGTTGTATCTACAGGAAGCTTTTAAACTAGTTGTGACTGAAATAACATGTCTTTGAATTCTGAACTTGTCATCAATCTGATTGTCAGAATGTTTGAGCCTTAAAACAGTGTTTAGGGATTACCTACTACTCAGATGAAAGTCATTACACCTTTTTTAGTTAGCTGAGAAGTCTGTTTGGGTGTATGAACATATTAACCAATTTAATACATGTAAACAAGATCAAAATCCAAAACAGTTGCCATTAAATGATAGAAATAATAATGTAGCAAAAGCTCCGGGAAGGCTTATACACAATACATTGATCCATAGGTCCAGTGGGTTCACACAAAATTATGCAACATCACTAACAATTAAAGAACACTGATAAAATTTGCATCGTTTCTAGATTTGTAAAGCTCAAGAAATCACCTTCAGATTATGAATATTGATTGGGCACTTCTGCACATTATAAATGTTACACTGGCATAGCATGCAAGTGTGTAATAGGTACACCCAGCGCAATAAATTTCGAATTGATGACATGAAATTTAGATTCATATAAACCACGTTCATTTTTAAGGTGTATGCGCCTGCTAGGTACATGGGATTTTTTCGAAGATGTTATGATTACTTGGGCTCCTGTGAGTTTTGTGTGGGCGAGTCTGCAGCAATATTTATTTTTTACAATGAAGCCTAGTTACATTCATGGTATTTTGCTCTCCGAAATTGTAAACCCTCATCATTCCTTGCGCATTCTTTCTGGTGATGATATGTGTAAATTGCAGGGGGCTGTTAATGATCCCACATGCGAGAAAAGAAGAAAAAGAAGGGAGAAGAGGGAGTACAAGGAGGGGAAGAGGAATAGATTCAAAACATACATACCTGGGCGGGGTCGATCGGTGATCAAGAAGGCCGATGGCCTAGAGAGAGCACCTTCATTGCACATAAAGAAGGGGGCTCTGTCTAGCATCTCCCATTGTGGAGAGTGCACGTCATAATTTGTGGCAGAGGGGACTCGCGTTCGCGCGGCCCCTACACAGTTCCAATTACAAGAAGTGTTCCCAATCAGTTGCAGAAATGTAAATATGTTATTGAAAGTCTGATGATAGATCCATGTGCTTCAAGCTATTCTTCTTTATTCTGTTATATTGTACTGTTGAAATCAGGGGTTGAACTGATATCTGCCATTTGGTTAAATTTAACATCTGTCTGATCAATTCAACTTATTACAGTCATAGATACTGGTACTTGAATAGGCATAGGAATCCGCCCCTCGCTATATTTGTTTTAAGTAGAGATATTAGGATAGAGAAACTATGATTTCGATACATTTGAATCCGCCGCTTGCTATATATTTTTTAAAGCAGATGTTGGGATTGTTAAACTCAGAAGAATGTCTGTTTGTCATTACGCTAATTTGACGAGTTTTGGATAGAACGAGTCTATGTTCGTAAACTACAGAGAAACAGAGTAATGTATGGTAAGGAATCTATTCATTATTGAATGAGCATACCCTAGTATTGGTGGGTGCTGGTTAATTTTCAGACAAAATGCATCAAAGACAAAAAAAAAAAAAAAAAAAAAACAAAAAGATGCAAAACAAAAAAAGCATCAAAGACTAAAAAAAAGTCAAACATGATTTTTTTCCCAGACATCGTTTTTGAGTGATAGCTGAGAATTCCGTTTGAATGTCTTAAAACCCATGAGAAACTATGAGAAACTGCTTTCTTATTAAAATCCAAAGAATATATGCGAACAAGATAAAAAACAAAATACTTGCAACTCAATGCTAGCTCTGTAACACCATAATATAAAAGTAATAGACCCATGAAGCCTTATACACAATGCCTATCCATAAACCCAGTAAAAGATGACTGTAGTACCACTTCGTATGAGGAAGAGTTGAACAAAGAGATTGGACTAATAATTAAAGGTGTAATCCTTAAACTCGTTGAAGTTGCTGCTTATTGATTATAAGCAAACTATCTCATGGTTTGGAAGGCTGCAATAGTGGTATGAATCCAGTGCAGGTTATACATTGTTTGAAATGTATCTGACAAGCCATGGATGTAGTCAAACATAAAGTTTCTATTTTGTCATTTCGATCATCTATCTCTCTGAACATGATTGTACCCTGTTATGTTATGTCTGATTTTATGAGACTCTTTAATCCTTTTGATTGATGATAGTAGGATAGATGATTGTACCTTGTTATATTATGTCTGAATTTATTAGATTGTTTATACTTTGATTTACCTTGGAATCAAAGTGGGTACCAAAAGGGACCCTGTCTATGATAATAACAATGTTTGGGTAGACACTGTAATTGGGCTTATTGTACATAAGGCACAATAACTTTAACTTGATTGTACCCTGTCTTCAGTGTTTGTTATTACCTGGTTTATGCCATTGATTATATCTTGTCACAAGTGATCCATATCTTGTTTGGGATGACCAGTGAAATCTCTAAGAGTTTTATAAGAGTACTCACAATTTTCTATCTGAAGGTTTCAAACTAACTGTGATAGGCATGTGGAAATACCATGTCTGAAATCTTCCACGTATTTGATTCTGAACTTGTCATCAGATTTCCACGTCTTTGAATTCTGAACTTGTCATCAATCTGACCATTTTTTATGGGACATAATGTAAAACATTTTAAAGAAATATATCAAGTGCTGGGAAAGAATAGTGGCTGCACACAAGAAAATGTGATTCATGACATATGTTCTAGACAGTTGCTCTGTTCTTTGAGGCCTGCGAGGCATTATTTTTCGACAAACTGATTTCTTGTGACTTGTACTTGGACGCTTGGCTACTTCTATAAGCTTGTTAACATGATTACAGTGCATTGACATGTAATCAAGTGTACTGTGACATGTACCAACAACAAAATATTTACTATAATAGAATATAATGGCTGAGCTAATAGCAGATAACCTTTTTGCAAAGAACAATTGGTAATGGATTCCGAATTTTAACCATTAGAAGTGATTAATGACAAAAAAACACAAACTATTGTAATAAAATGTAATGGCTGAACTGTTGGCAGATGATGTTTTGCAAAGAACAATTGCTAATGCATTCCGCATTTTAAACATTAGAAGTGATTGATAACAAAAGGCAAACTATGTGGAGAATGCACTGTTGGAAATGATTGGAACCCACCTAGAACGATCTGGTATGACTCAAGTGGTCTCACTAAATTCGATATTTTAATCTTGTCCCATAGCTGAAGTCAAAGATCCAATTTTAGTGCTGGGATATTAGTAGGTTTAGGAGTATCCATTTGAACACAGAATTTTGCGTCTGCAAGTTTGCAGCTGTTTTCTCGACGAATTGTAAATGATCCCACATGCGTGAGGAGAGGGAAAGAAGGGAGAAGGGGGAGTACAAGTAGGAGGGGAGGAATACGTTTGAAGCATACTTACCTGGGCGGGGTCAATCGGTGATCAGAAAGGCCGATGGCCTAGAGCGGGCACCTTCATTGCACATGAAGAAGGGGGCTCCATCTAGCATCTCCCCAAGGGGAGAATGCACGTCATAATTTGTTACAGAGGGGGCTCGCGTTCGCGCGGCCCCCACGCAATACATATCCCAAATATTTTTATCAGTGTACTCCCAAATTTATTGAAAATTGTAACAGTAAATCAGAAATTAGCATAGAAAGCATCAAAGAGTTGTTTGACTGTGATACCCCCACTGAAAAAGATGTTTGACTGTGATTACCCCAAATTTTAATATAATTGTTTGAATGTGACTCGGTCACTAATCAATTTGACGTGGAAAGAATCTGCGTGCTTGATTCAATGATAAAAAAATGAGTTCTGATAGTGAGAACACATGAGGGAAGAGAAAAGGATGATAGTGAGACCACATGAGGGAAGACAAAAGGATTGAGATTGAAAATAATTGCTACTTGTAAACAAGCGACGTGTAGCGTCATAGTTTCTAGTCATAGTTCCTAGTTCCTGCCATATGCGTGATAGTTGTATTGTTATGGAGGATGGAGGGAAGGGCTTGGGATTAGGTAATAGTCAATTAATTATAAATCGAACATGAAGAAATTAGTATTAATCTATAAAGTGATGGAGAAATGTTAATAGTTAGTAAAACACTACTATATTTTGACAAGTTCAAAACAAATCAAATATAACAAAATCCACAATGAACTAAGATTGAAACCAGTTAATAACTAAATTGCAAAAGTTATATTGACTGGGTATTTTTTCAAAATACAAGGCTTATTGTCTTGATTTTGTACATACATATGTGGTTACTTTAAAAGCAATATATATACATATAATTGAGTGAAGTATTCTGACTATACAAAATTTTGATGTAGTGGAAGATATATACAAGAAATTGCTACATTGAATGTAATAGGGAGGTGTACTTTTTTTGCTGCCCAAAATGTGATACCTGCAAAATTGGTAACATTATTAGTGCACTGTAAATAATGCTTAATAAGGAAGAAGTAGTTGATTTTTATAGTTAAAAATAGGCAAGTATTAAGAATAAGTACCTTTGTTGTTTGATGCCCAGTCTATCTATTCATAAAAACTACATGTGTGATGGTATTGTACTGGTTGAGAGTGTATGTGGCAATTGCTAAAAAGTCTTAGGGCATAAATATTACTTCTGATTTGTTATCAATGTATTGCTAATTATTTATGTTTGTAAGAGCCGGAAGTAACTGTTGTACAATATTGTTTTCAGCGGAGCAATGAATTGGTTTTTGGCTATCATTTGTGATATATTTTTTTTTAAATTTTAGACTGCGGGAATTGGTGCAACACGGCCCCCCTATAAATTGCAGTGCGCTGGTAAAATTTTTAACGTGATCGGTAGCGCTGGCGCGACACACCCACCGGTACAATGAATATTTGTATGACACATGTTCATTACATTGGTTACAATATCTTTTTTTTCCATTCAATGCTCCATAGCTAATTATTGGTTACAATATCTTTTTTTACATTGGTTACAATATCTTTTTGAATGTGACTCGATCACTAATCAATTTGACGTGGAAAGAATCTGCGTGCTTGATTCAATGATAAAAAATGAGTTCTGATAGTGAGAACACATGAGGGAAGAGAAAAGGATGATAGTGAGAACACATGAGGGAAGACAAAAGGATTGAGATTGAAAATAATTGCTACTTGTAAACAAGCAACGTGTAGCGTCATAGTTCCTGTCATATGCGTGATAGTTGTACTGTTATGGAGGATGGAGGGAAGGGTTTGGGATTAGGTAATAGTCAATTAATTATAAATCGAACATGAAGAAATTAGTATTAATCTATAAATTGATGGAGAAATGTTAATAGTTAGTAAAACACTACTATATTTTGACAAGTTCAAAACAAATCAAATATAACAAAATCCACAATTCACAATGAACTAAGATTGAAACCAGTTAATAACTAAATTGCAAAAGTTATATTGACTAGGTATTTTTTCAAAATACAAGGCTTATTGTCTTGATTTTGTACATGCACATGTGGTTACTTTAGAAGCAATATATATACATATAATTGAGTGAAGTATTATGACTGTACAAAACTTTGATGTAATCGAAGATATGTACAAGAAAGTGTTACATTGAATGTAATAGGGAGGTGTACTTTTTTGCTACCCAAATGTGATACCTGCAAAATTGGTAACATTATTAGTGCACTCTAAATAATGCTTAATAAGTAAGAAGTAGTTGATTTTTATAGTTAAAAACAAGCAAGTATTAAGAATAAGTACCTTTGTTGTTTGATGCCCAGTCTATCTATTCATAAAAACTACATGTGTGATGATATTGTACTGGTTGAGAGTGTATGTGCCAGTTGCTAAAAAGTCTCAGAGCATAAATATTACTTATGATTTGTTATCAATGTATTGCTAATAATTTATGTTTGTAAGAGCAGGAAGTAACTATTGTACAATATTGTTTTCAGCAGAGCAATGAATTGGTTGTTGGCTATCATTTGTGATAATTGCTTTTAGGTACAATTAATATTTGTATGACACATGTTCATTACATCGGTTACAATATCTTTTTTTTCCATTCAATGCTCCATAGCTTTCAAATCTATAGTTGCATTTTGAGCAAAAAGTATGGAATAGACTTGAATATGCATTTTCTATAGTCAAATTTCCCATGACCTGATTACATGAAAGATAAAAAGATAAAATGAAATGACAAAGGAGCTGAAATCACTTACCTCGATTGAAGTTTGCAGCAGTCCATGGAGTGCATCTAATGTTTTTTTGTTATGTTGTTTGTAGAGCTGGGTTTTGATCAATTTTTTTTAGCTATGTTTCTAAAGAGCAGTGATGATATTTCATTTCTTTCAAGTTGGTGGTGTATTTGAATATATTGAGGCGTGAAAGCTATATGCATGTATAGCTGAATACAAGTAGCAGAGTTAGTTTTTAAGTTTTAGAAGTTGACATAGTAGCTTGTGTATTTGCAATCAACTGCTTTGGATGATTTGAAATCTGTTGCAAGGATAAACAAAATCAACTATCATCTTTGTATAGTATTAAATATTTAATCAACAACATAAAACATTTGTATTAGTAACAAGTCATATCAAATAGTCAAAATTAAACATCAGTGTAGAACTAATAATAAATATATTTAAAATAAGAAACTAGAAATATTTAAGTCTATATTTGAACTCGGTAAGAAGAAATAGTATTTTTGTTGAAGAAATTCAATTTTCTCCCCCACCGAAAAATAGTATGGAACCTAGTGTTTTAGTTTTTTTGAAGTAATGTTGAATATATTTTTTATCAATTTAGAATATTTCTATTTTTTAAAAATAAAATCGAATTGAATATTTCTTAAGATCAATTTAAAAAGTTTTTAATTCTTAAGAATAGGATTATTTGGATATGAACCTTAAAAGTACTGGTTGTTATTTATTGTTATGGCTATTTTAAAATATTTAGTATGAATAGAAATTTATATTTATAATTATCAAAAAATTGAAAGAAATTGTTACAATAGAAATATCAAAATTAACATGGCATATAGATCTATATGTGCACATAAGGTTCCTATAGAATATGTTAGTTATTGTATAAACAATATGTTAAAGTTTTTTGATTAAATGTTTTTATATTACATTTTATATCTTTATTATAAAGTGATGTGTTCCTTACATAAGATAATCGATTTGGGGAATGTGGATGTCCCTCGAATTTGGGGATAGGAATGAAACCCAGCTACTGCATGAAAAGACGATTTCTCTCAGACGTTCCTGCCAAAGCCAAGGGAGCTCTCGGTGGCGTCCCCACCTGCAATGGAGGCTGGGTGGGGCTCACAGTTTTGCAAGCAAAACAGACTATAAAATTATATATAGATTTCATTGTTCTCATTTAATTGGATAAAGATTAACAAAAAAAAAGAAAGTTCATTCCAATAGAATTTGTTACAAATTCTCAAATTGTTCAACGCACAGGCAAACGAATCAATTGAACGATTTCAATTTCTCATCAAAATTGTAATAGCCTATCTGTAAAACACGATTCAATCTCAAATGTTTGCCAACATTTAAAGACAATCCATTGCAACAATTAAATGAGTCACAAACTTTACCTATTTTTGTAGCCGCTCGCATAGAAGCCAGTCTGCGAGTGATGAGTACCTGTTCCAGCTTTCAAGCCAACTACACCAAAATGCCCAGCAAATGAAACAGAAATAACATACAAGTAAATGGGAAATTGTTCTTCTTTGCTATCTACTCAAGAACTCAATGCCAACCGCAGAAGAAAATCCTGAGGTCCCAAGTTTAATATATCATATGCCACCGACTTGAAGCATTAATGGATCGTTTATCATTTTGGGCAAGCATTAACATGGCTCTAATCACTTCCACCGACCCAATACAGATGAAAATTTTTAAGTGGTCCAGGTATCCAACAGTATTTATGTCAAGAGATATGTATGTCAGGTAATAATTATTTTTTGTTCATATCTATCAACTTGCCTTTTATTATTTTCATCCTACTTTTTTTTGGGAAAAATAATTTCTTTCTTGCCTAAATTCAGTATAGCCAATAAAACATGAAATAAACAACATTTTCTTCATTTTAAAAATAGTTTTAAAAAAACAAATATTTCATTAGATTATAGAAGTGGTAAAATATTTTGATTTCATTATCTGATTGAAAAATTAAAAGCACTTGCATGAATGCAATAGTATTCCTGCCATAGGCAGAAATTAATAAGTTGCAAACGGACGATATGTCTCAGATTATTCAACAATCTTCCCTTAGCACGTTTTGGCTCCTCCAAAACCACTATATGCATTAATGAAGCTATTGAGTAAAATGAATAAGAATAAGCCCTAATGCAACATGCAAGACAATTTTAGTATTAGTTTTGCAATATACAAAGACCATCAATTGGGTGACATGAATGCTATGGGCCCCATGACAAGCCGTCAAAACCGTCTATCGCAATTTGGACGAGCATGTGACATGAATGTTGCAGGATTGACGACCAACCATTGCAATTGTGACGACATGTTGTATTTTCTCTACTAATTAGGGCCAACCACGTGAAGGTGAAAAGCTCATTTGCCCCCCCAATCTAAATTCTCCATTAACATCTAAAATCTTTAAAAAATGATCAATGTTTAAAGTAGAAAAAAAGGTTTTAGACCTACAAAAGTGACAACATTTTCCTATCTTCCGGTGCATGTCATTTTTCCATCGCATTTAAAATAAGATTCTGCCGCTCTAAATAAAGAATGCACGTGCAACAATGTTATGTATGCATGGACAATAGAAGGACCTAAAAAAATCCAAAACATTTACATTTGATAAGTATGAGATAATTTCCATAGCAAGTCAAATTGTGATATTGCTATCAGAATTTAACAGTGTGATTTTTGAGTCAAACTCATCGACCCATGTTTCATGAGTAGTGATTCAACATGAATCCATCTCTTATGAGATAAGATAAGATAAGATAAGATAAAATTATTAATGTCCACAAAAAACCAAAATGGTTTATGGGACTAAGCATACAAACAGAAGAGCCAGCCAAGCAAAGGCACCAAACGGTGACTGAAAAGGAACAAAGCAACAAGAAGAAAGAAAGACAAGGTAAGGACTAACGGTCCTTCATTATCACAAAGAAATTCGTAATAGAGAGGTACATCCATGGACAATCCATAGTCTTCGAATGTCGTGAAGAACCCCTATAGGACTGATGCTGCCTATAGAGACTGGTACAATGTTTGACAGATCTGGAATGTGAAGTAGTGGAAGGCCTTTTTAAACCCCACGAAGGAGACAAGGGAGAGAAAAAGGTGGTAATGAGCTGATCAGAAGTTCGTCTTTGATGAAAGGACTGCAGGGTATTCTTTCGAAGATGGGTGGCTTCTTGAAGATAAAGTGCTAAACACTGCTAATCAATATAACTGAAGAACATTGAGAGAGAAGAACAGTCTCTAAAAAGGCAATAGAATATCCCTCTAATCTCATAGTAATGAGGACAACAAAATATAAAGTGAGTCTCGGTCTCAACCTCCATCAAAGTGCATAACTGGCATAATCGATCAGCTTGATCCATATGGTGATCAGTTTGAGCCCTCAGATGATGAGAACCAACCCTAAAAGAGCCCAAAGAGAACCGTAATGCATGATTCCAACGTTGGTAAAGATAGGTAGGGCGAACAACAATACCATCTTGAATAACAAGAAAATGCTCAGCATAGAAGGCTATCTTAGGTCGCAAACCACCCAGGGGATGACACCAAGTAGTGGTAATATACTGTCTATAGATATCCTGTCAGACATGCTCATTCAACTCCTGACGAGAGGGAAGAAGATGAGCTAGGGCATCCAGTGAAAACTGATAGGGAGGGAGATGATCAATCTCAATCCCGATCGAACCCAACAAAGAGGTGGCCTAAGCGTACCGGCATCTTGATCTAGCAAAAGTGTCAGATCTCATAATCTCCATCGAAGAACAATATGCCAAAAAAGAGTATCTATGATAGTCAACACCTGTCTCCATAAAAGCATGAAGCCGAAGAAGAAACCAAATCAAGTAAAAAATAATGACAAGTTTGAGAGGATGAGCACCAAACTTCGCTAAAATAATGTTGTGAGGGGTGAATTTGTGACACCTAATGATACGACGCAACAACAGTGTCTGGACCTGCTCAATAGAAGCCCAATCAAAAGCAATAAGAGAAGGTCCCCAAACCACAGAACCATAGAGGACTATCAGATGAACCAAAGAGTAAAAAAGGGACAACTTGGACGAAATATCCTGAAAATGATGCTTGAAGCATTGTCTCTCTAGCAAAGCCAGGGAGCCCATACCCTTACTGACTCTCGACTGAATAGCAGGTCTCAAACTGAAACGTGGTCCTGAGAACTTCACACCAAGATACATGTAAGAGGGAGTAATCTCAATCTCCTTCCCCTAGAAAGAGAAATGGAGATGAGAGGTCTTTAAACAGTTAAAGACTATAACCCGTGTCTTAGATAAATTGACCACAAGTTGTCGTTGAGTACAAAAAGAAGAAAGACTATCAAGGAGTCTCTGTAAGCTATCGGGAGAAGAGGCCAAGAGAACGACATCATCAACAAAGAGGAGAATAGAGATCAGAACCTGATGTAAATAACACCCATCTCTTGGTTGAGAGGATTTCATAAGGAAATCCTCCAACTCATCAATATACAAGCCAAATAGTGTAGGGGAAAGAGGACAACCCTGTTTCATGCCAATGGTGCTTTGAATCGGATTAGAAAAGCCCTCTAGAGTTCTAAGCCTACCAGTAACCTTCTCATAAAGTCTCAAAATAGTAGTCTGTAACATATCTGAAATCCCAATCTCTTGAAGCCACTGAAATTAAGCCAACCTAGGAACATAATCAAAAGCCTTACGGAAGTCCACAAAACAACAATAGACCTTCTAAGAGCGGTGTCTAGCCTCCTTAATGATAGCCCGCATTGTAAAAACATGATCCATAGTCTGGTAGTTTGCCCGAAAGCCAGCCTGACCTCTCGCCCTACATCCCCGTTTGTCAAGCTCACTGGATAACATGGTCTTCAGAGTAGTGGCATAAAGTTTGGCAAAATTATGACCAATCATAATAGTTTTGTAATTTCCTAGATCAAAAATAGGCCCAGACTTGTGAATAGGGTAAACAACATGTCTAGACCAGGAATCAGGAAACCCAGTGCAAACCACTCTATTAAAGAGTGTAGGAAGGTAAGAGAATAAATGGAACACTTAGCATTCATTGGATCTAGGTGATGCTCATAGGGGCGAAGCACCGAGACTTCCTGGGAGGTCCCCCATCCTAGTACTACTCCAACTTGAGTGCGCTTAAGTATAGAGTTTCCTCTATGGTTAAACCCAAAGCTTGCAACCCGATTTGCAAAAAATTCACCATTATGAACCATTCATTAGAAAGCCCCTTAAGCTCATCAATAGATAAGTAGGAGATAACTTCCACAGCAAGTCAAATTGTGATATTGCTATCAGGATTTAATAGTGTGATTTTTGAGTCAAACTCATTGATCCATGTTTCATGAGTAGTGATTCAGCATGAATTCATCTCTCATGAGAATAAATGGAACACTTAGCATTCATTAGATCCAGGTGATGCTCACAGGGGTGAAGCACCAAGACTTCCCAAGAGGTCACCCATCTTAGTACTACTCCAACATGAGCGCGCTTAACTATGGAGTTTCCTCCATGGTTCATATGGAACAACACTTGATGAAGGTTTTGCAAATGGGATTGCAAGCTTTGGGTTTAACCATGGAGGAACTCCATAGTTAAGCGCACTCAAGCTGGAGTAGTACTGGGATGGGTGACCTCCTAGGAAGTCCTGGTGCTTCACCCCTGTGAGCATTACCTAGATCCAATGAGTGCTAAGTGCTCCATTTATTCTCATGAGAGATGGATTCATGTTGAATCACTACTCATGAAACATGGGTCAATGAGTTTCACTTAAAAAACACACTGTTAAATCCTGATAGCAATATCGCAATGTTTACATTTATTTAATAGGTCTATGCAAATCTTTAACAAAAATGCAAACTTGTTGGATTTTTTAAGCTCCACTTGATGTCATATGCATGTGAATTGAGATTACATATTGAACTATGGAAATCCTTCTACATTGCATGAAACCAATAGATTCACACAGTTAGTTGTCATACAATCATAGGTTAATGTTCAACTTCACTTGGTTTTGAGAATAGTTTAATATTCTCTACTAAGCAGGGCCAACCACGTGAAGGTGGAAGCTTATTTGGCCCCATCCCTACCCCGCTTAACATCTAAATTCCCCCGTAACATCTAAAATATTTAAGAAAGGATCAATCTTTAAAGTACAAAAAAAGGTTCTAGACCTGGAAAAGTGACATCATTTTCCCATCTATTGGTGTATGTCATTTTTCCATCGCATCCTAAATAAGATTTTCCTACTTTGAATCGAGAATGCATGTGCAACTACGTTCCAATGCATGGACAATAGGGAGAGCTGATAAAACACAATACAATTACATTTATTTAATAGGTCTATTAAGTTTTTAAAATTATAGACCATCATCATGAACAATGTTCATGATGGTCTATAACTTAAAATACTTAATTAAAGACCTCTAACAACAATGCTAACCTATTGTGTTTTATAGTTCTGCCTGATGTCGTATGCATATGAATTGACATTGCATATTGAACTATGGCGTCCTTTTGCATTGCCTGAAACCAAGATATTCACACAATTAGTTGTCATACAATTATAGGTTATTGTTGAGATTCACTTGGTTTCAAGAATAACTTAATATTCTCTACTAATCAGGGCCAACCACATGAAGGTGGAAGCTCATTTGGCTCCCCTCCCCCCAACATCTAAATTCCTCGTTAACATCTAAAATCTTTAAGAAAGGACTAATCTTTAAAATACTTGGAATGTCCTCATTGTCTCCTGCTACTCTTAGGGGAAGTCCATCTTCATTGCTCACGAGCAATTCATCACATGAGTACATCCAAGAATGTCCTCATCACCTCTTGCATAAAATGAATCTAATATTAGAAAATGCCCACTAAGAAATACTAGTTCAAGTGAAATAAACACATAAAAAATGAGAGAGAAAAAGAGGAATCTACTTACCAATAGGCATTGCCATTGCATCTGTGGCCATGCTACCTATTGAGTGAGTTTTATTATTTTTCTATTGTGCCAAGTTCTCTCTGTTTATATATATATATATATATATATATATATATATATATATATATGTTGACATTTTAGTCAAGTTTGTTTATTAGTGACACACACACACAATAAAAAAGCTATAAACTACTGAGTTTATTGTACAACTAACAGTGTCAACCAAGTAATTTAGGCTCTACCAAGTTCTACCATTGCTACTGAGTGCCATGAACATCATTCAGTTTCCACTGAGCAGTCTCTATCAAGTTGGTGATTATCAGTGTAAACTGAGCTTTATTGTGTTTACTAAGTTTCTCAGTGCAAACCGAGTTCTTTAGTGCTTACCGAGTTCGCATATTCAACAATGTGAATCTAGTAAGAACACATGAGGCAAGAGAGTTGTAAGATTGTGTAAAAGGATTGAGATAAAAAATAATTACTACTTGTAAGTTGCAGACAGATGATATGTCTGAGATTCTTCAACAATCTTCCCTTAGCATTTTTTGGCTCCTCCAAAACCATTTTATGCATTAATGAAGCTAATCATTATAATCTTCAACAATTTTCCCTTAGCATGTTTTGGCTCCTCTAAAACCACTATATGCATTAATGAAGCTATTGAGTGAATGAATAAGAATAAGCCTTAATGCAATATACACGACAATTTTAGTATCAATTTTGCAATATACAAGACCATCAATTATGTGACATAAATGCTATGGGCCCCATGACAAGTCATCAAAACCGTTTGTCACAATTGAGATGGGCATGTGGCCAGAATGCTGTAGGATCAACGACCAGCCATCATAATTTCGATGACATGTTGTATTAATTAAAAAAAAATGGCAGCAAACATTGAATAACTATGATGCAATTATAGGTTAATATTAAGATTCACTTGATTTCAAGAATAGTTTAATATTCTCTACTAATCAGGGCCAACCACATGAAGGTGGAAGCTCATTTCCCCCCCCAACATCTAAATTCCCCATTAACATCTAAAATCTTTAAAAAATGATCAATGTTTAAGTACAAAAAAAGGTTTTAGACCTGCAAAAGTGACAAAATTTTTACATCTTCTCGTGCATGCCATTTTTCCATCACATCCAAAACAAGATTCTGCCACTCTGAATCGAGAATGCATGTGTAGTTGCGTTCTATATGCATGGACAATAGGAGCTAAAAAAACCTAGCATGTGTACATTTGATAAATAGGAGATAATTTCCACAGCAAGTCAAATTGTGATATTGCTGTCAGGATTTAACTACGTGATTTTTGAGTCAAACTCATTTACCCATGTTTCATGAGTAGTGATTCAACATGAGTCCATCTCTCATGAGAATAAATGGAACATTTAGCACTCATTGGATCTAGGTGATGCTTATAGGGGTGAAGCATTGATACTTCCTAGGAGGTCACCCATCCCAGTACTACTCTAGCTTGAGTGCGCTTAACTGCGAAGTTTCCTCCATGGTTAAACCCAAAGCTTGCAACCCCATTTGCAAAACCTTCACCAAGTGTTGTGCCTTATGAACCATTCATTAGAAAGCCCCTTAAGCTCATCAATAGATAAGTAGGAGATAATTTCCACAACAAGTTAAATTGTGATATTGCTATTAGGATTTAACAGTGTGATTTTTGAGTCAAACCCATTGGCCCATGTTTCATGAGTAGTGATTCAACATGAATCCATCTCTCATGAGAATAAATGGAACACTTAGCACTCATTGGATCTAGGTGATGCTCACAAGGGTGAAGCACCAAGACTTCTCTAGAGGTCACCCATCCCAGTACTACTCCAGCTTGAGTGCACTTAACTACGAAGTTTCCTCCATGGTTAAAACCAAAGCTTGCAACCCCATTTGCAAAAACTTCACCATTATTAACCATTCATTAGAAAGCCCCTTAAGCTCATAAATTGATAAGTAGGAGATAATTTCCATGGCAAGTCAAATTGTGAGATTGCTATCAAGATTTAACTATGTGATCTTGAGTCAAACTCATTGACCCATGTTTCATGAGTAGTGATTTAACAGTGTGATTTTTGAGTCAAACTCATTGACCCATGTTTCATGAGTAGTGATTCAACATGAATCCATCTCTCACCTATATCCAATGAGTGCTAAGTGTTCCATTTATTCTCATGAGGAATGGATTCATGTTGAATCACTACTCATGAAACATGGGTCAATGAGTTTGACTCAAAATCACACAGTTAAATCTTGATAGCAATATTGCAATTTCACTTGCCATGGAAATTATCTCCTACTTATCAATTGATGAGCTTAAGGGGCTTTCTAATGAATGGTTCATAAGGCACAACACTTGGTGAAGGTTTTTCAAATGGGGTTGCAAGCTTTGGGTTTAACCATGGAGGAAACTCCATAGTTAAGCATGCTCAGGGTGGAGTAGTACTGGGATGGGTAACCTCCGGGGAAGTCCTAGTGCTTCACCCCTGTGAGCATCACCTAGATCCAATGAGTGCTAAGTGTTCCATTTATTCTCATGAGAGATGGATTCATGTTGAATCCATTCTCATGAAACATGGGTCAATGAGTTTGACTCAAAAATCACACTATTAAATCCTGATAGCAATATCACAATTTGACTTGCTATGGAAATTATCTCCTACTTATCAATTGATGAGCTTAAGGGGCTTTCTAATGAACGGTTCATAAGGCACAACACTTGGTGAAGGTTTTGAAAATGGGGTTGCAAGATTTGGGTTTAAACATGGAGGAAACTCCATAGTTAGGCATTCAGGATGGAGTAGTACTAAGATGGGTGACCTCCTAGGAAGTCCTTGTGCTTCACCCCTGTGAGCATCACCTAGATCTAATGAGTGCTAAGTGTTCCATTTATTCTCATGAGATATGGATTCATGTTGAATCACTACTCATGAAACATGGGTCAATGAGTTTGACTCAAAAATCACACTGTTAAATCTTGATAGCAAACCTCTAACAAAAATGCAAACTTGTTGGGTTTTTTAACTCCACTTGATGTCGTATGCATATATGGAGATTGCATATTGAAATATGGAAATCCTTCTACATTTTTCGAAACCAATAGATTCACATAGTTAGTTGTCATACAATCATAGGTTAATGTTGAACTTCACCTAGTTTCAAGAATAGTTTAATATTCTCTACTAAGTAGGGCCAACCACATGAAGGTGGAAGCTCATTTGGACCCACCTCCACCCCCCTAAGATCTAAATTCCCCAGTAACATCTAAAATATTTAAGAAATGATCAATCTTTAAAGTACAAAAAATGTTCTAGACTTGCAAAAGTGACATCATTTTCCCATCTTCTGATGCATGTCATTTTTACATTGCATCCTAAATAAGATTCTAACACTTTGAATTGAGAATGCACATGCAACTGTATTCAAATACATGGAAAATAGGGAGAGATGATAAGACAACAAAATTACATTTATTTAATAGGTCTATTAAGTTTTTAAAATTATAGACCATCATCATGAACAATGTTCGTGATGGTCTATAATTTTAAATACATAATTAAAGACCTCTAACAAAAATGCTAACCTGTTGTGATTTTTAGTTCCGCCTGATGTCGTATGCATATGAATTGACATTGCTTATTGAACTATGACATCCTTTTGCATTGCCTAAAAACAAGAGATTTATACAATTAGTTGTCATACAATTATAGGTTATTGTTGAGCTTCACTTGGTTTTGAGAATAATTTAATATTCTCTACTAATTGGAGCCAACCACATGAAGGTGGATTCCTCAATAACATCTAAATTTTTTAAAGTACTTGGAATTTCCTCATCACCTCTTGCTACTCTCAGGGGAAGTCAATCTTCATTGCTCACAAGTAATTCATCACATGAGTACATCCAAGAATGTCCTTATTGCCTCCTACATAAAATGAATCCAATATTATAAAATGCCCCCTAAGAAATACTAGTTCAAGTGAAATAGAACACATAAAAAATGAGAGAAAAAGAGGAATCTACTTACCAATAGGCATTGCAATCACATTTGTGGCCATGCTACCTATTGAGTGAGTTTTATTGTTTTTCTGTTGTGCCAAGATCTCTCTGTTTATATGCATACATATATATGTTGACATTTTAGTCACGTTTGTTTATTAGTGACACACACACACACACACACACGCACGCGCGCGCGCGCGCACACACACACACACACACACACACACACACAATCTAATAGCTAATAACTATCAAGTTTATTGTACAATTAATAGTGTTAACCAAGTAATTCAGGCTCTACTGAGTTCTATAGTTGCTATAGAGTATTAGGGACATCATTCAGTTTGTGCGGAGCAGTCTCTACCAAGTTGGTGATTATTAGTATAAACCAAGCGTTATTGTCTTTATTGAGTTTATGAGTGCAAAACTAAGTTCTTCAATGCTTATTGAGTTTGTAGATTCAACAATGTGAATCCAATGTTGACCAAGCCATATAGTGTCAACCAAGTGATTCAGTTCATACCAAGCTTGTAGTGATAGCATTGACTGAGCTATGTAGTGTGAATCAAGTGATTCAGTTTATATGTCAAGTTTTATAGTATTCATTGAGTCACCAATGCAGATTGAGTTTAGACTACTTGGAAGTGATTAGTATGAGTTGAACTTCTATGTCTACCGAGTGCATGATGATGCTGAGCATTAACAATGGTTGCCAAGCATCAGAACCTCATTGAGTTTGTCTTCAAAATCCAAGTACCTACAATTGAGCTGACTTTGTGTATTTTGGTGAAACTTGTATTGTAGTCAACTTTGCTGATTTGTAAATTGGATTGGTACATATGTAGTGTATTGAATCACATCCAAAAGAGGTATCATCAAAGTATAAAAGTGCCAAAGTACAAAGTAAAAGGATACAATAGTATAAGGAGAAACAAAGATTTATCTATCACAAAAAAGTGATCATTACTGTCAAAGGTATCTCATTCAACAAATCAAGTTGCAAATCAGAGATCATCCACTAGTTCATCCTAACAAGTGTAATAGTTAAATTCTTTCACAAGGTAGACTTAATAGTTTTTGGAAAATCTCTTTACCGAATGTATGCTTCATTGCATGTGTGTAAATCCTTTTTCAAGGTGGACCTAGTAGTCCTTATTGCTCCTAACAAGGCAGATCATCAGAAGTGATCATTGTAAGCCATAACAGGCCAACTTTATAATGCAATACTAAAGCTTGTGGGTATCATCCTCACCCTAGTTTTACTTTCTATTTGGAAGGTTTTTGGGTCACCATATTGTGTGTCAAAGTATTATGAATGTTTTAATGCTTTCAATTTTTCATGCATACAATTAGATCAGAATATTCATGAAGAATTAATTGGTAAATAAAGATTAAATTTTAAAAGTTACTAATTCAACCCTCCCCTCTTAGTAACTTATCCTATCATATATTTTCAACAATTGGTATTAGAGCTTTGTGGTTCTCAGAGAATTTTTTTAATAACTTAAGCAAAGATTAGAGGCAATGGAGGTATTCATACTTGATAAGGCTATTGATAATGAAAAAATAGATTTGGAATTGGCTATTGGGTAGCTTAAGAAAGAAAAGGAGCAACTCTCCCAGTCCTTGAAAAGAAGAAAAGATTTTGTTGTACATATGAATGAAAAACTCTACATTGAAGAAAGAATTGAAGACTTTCATTTAGAATGTAATTCAGATGAAGTTAACAAGGCAATCAAAGAACTATTAGAAAATAATGCCACACTTTAAGAAGTAAGAAAGCTGAAAAGAGAGCAAGAAATTTAGGCAGTAAAACTATGTGAAGTCATGGAATAGAAAAATAAGAGAAAAGAAGAGTTAGAAGGAAAGAACAATGAAATTCAAAATCTATCCCTTCAACAGGCATACTTCATTAATCAAATTACTAATCCAAATGAAGAAATCATGAATTTAAGATGAGAGACTGAAAGACTATAGAATGATCTAAACATTGAAAGGAAAACCAATGAAAGGATGATGAAATCTCAAGCAGACATGGATCAACTAAATGAGAAAATCCAATATAGACAAAAGGGAAAAGTAGGAATTGGATATGTTGGAATTATAATAAGAAAGGTGAATTTCTGAAGTGGGTGGGGGGTGAATCAGTAGTTCAAACTTGGTCCCATAAAAATTTCACCACTCATTCATCACATGCATTAACAAATAAGATGAAATAAAATTTAAAACATATGCATCTAAATCATATAACCATGCAAGAATTCACACACATAACACTAGATATGATTACCTAGAAACCCTCTAAGTGAGAAGGTAAAACTAGGGTGGGGCTGACACCCAAAAATCTTCACTACTACAGCAATAAAGTGTATCCAATGAAGGTTACAATATTTTGACCATGAAACATGATCTACCCTATGAAAGGTTTTCCCTATTAAAGGCTTACAAAGACTATTAAGTCTTACCTTATTAGAGGATTATAACACCCTATTAGAAGTGTGCCTTGTTAGAGGACTTTAACTTACAACTAAGTAAGCACCTTGTTAAAGGATTTCATACAACCTATTAAGACTACTCTACTTAAGAGATTTAACTAAAATCACTTGTTAAAATGTCTCATCATAGATCCTGTGATTGGCACTTGCTTGCCTAATAGCAGATCACCTCTAAACAATGTCTAATTGATCCTTCTCAATCATATGTCTCAATGCTATATCCTTTTCTCTATCCTCTATTCTTCTCTAACTAATTCTACAATTCACTCTTTCTTCTAAGCCACCTTGAATGCTCTCCATGCAAAATATCTTGTTCACTCCTTCAATTTGTTCCAAATTTGGTCACCTTTGTCATTTTCCATGAAGAGTTTAGGGTTTCATCCTTCTTAAGAAGACTTAGGTGGCTTCGGGTTATGTATGAATCTTCAACTGAGATTCATCCATTTTTCCACTTAATCCTTCTCATTTTTTGATTGGTTGCATGTAATTGCATAGGGAATCCAAATATAGATTCATCCTTATATCTAAAAGATATTAAAGTCGGCTCAAAAATGGTTTACATAGTTGTTTGCCATTACAAACAAATATGTCAAAATTGTATTACTCGCCATATGAAGTACCTGATGCTTAGCATGCACTGTTCTGTATACTATGACTCGACATATGTATTGCTTGGCATCCATTGTTTACTCAATTCCTAAATCACTCGGCATGGTCTATCTAATTGGCATTTGAGTGACTTAGCACATGAGTGACTCGACACTCATTGCAACTTGACATAGTCTAATATTTACATGGTGTACTCAACATATATTACTAGTTTGACATGAATTGAGTATATGGCTTAAGTGTGTTGACACTCACTTGTCAAAACTGATCTGAGATCAACAATCTCCCCCTTTGACATGAGTGTCAAAAAAAATTTAAACATACAATATTATCCTTGAATTCTTGAGCATAACATATCCATGAATAAGCTTATATACAAAACTTCAAAATTTCAAAATTTTGCAATAGCTTGGATACCTCAAAAGTTGATAACTCCCCTTGAGTTGGTGTGTCTCTTCTTTAAAAAAAATTTTGTGGTCCTTTCTGAGTAAATGTGTCTCTGCTAATACACTTTGACTTCATGCCTTGTTTTGTTCTTGTTTCATTCATTCTTTCTACTGGTATTTGCTCCTCCTTTCTTATTTCTCTCCCCCCCTTTTTTATATGCTCCCCCAATGTCTGTGTTTCTCTCCCTTTTTGAAACTTATGTCAAATGGGCTATATAACTATGGTGTGTTTGTCCAAAAAAGATTTATGGACTTCCATTATTATCTTGAGAGCTACATCCCAGTTATCACATGCAACATCCAATGACTTAATTTGGATTGCAAGCTTGACAGCAAGGTGTACTAGACCATCTAAGGTAGAAAGATTGGGGTCTTTCTTCACTAAGGTCTTGACATAGCCTAGTTCCTTGTGCAGTATTTCCATGTGGGGAGATAGGGTAGCCTGAATGCTTGTTAGTTTAGCTCTAATATTAGCCTCATATACTTTTAAGACAACTAATCAACTTTGTGTCTGTAGTAATGTCCTAAAATGCTGCTCACTCTAAGATGGATTTGATGGTAGGCTTGCACCTGATGTAAATATTTTGCTCTCTAGACTTAGAATGTGGCTTCAGGTCTCTTGGGTGAAGAGTGTAGGATTGCATAGTTTTTTATATAGTGAGAATATATTCTCAAGTACCTTCTTCGCATCCTCAAACTTTGCTGCTAATGCAACTTGTTGTAGTGCTATCTCACTAGATATTTTCTCATTTACCTTGCCTTGAAACTTCTTTTTAGACCATTCTAAGAGTTTTGCATTTATATCAAGGTCTTCATTGCTGACCTTTTCCACTATATCTATCAATTTTTCTGTTAGTGGCTTGGTCTCTTCAGGAGTTGGTAGGCTAAATGCATCTAAAAAGATGTCCTTTATATCTTGAAGTGCTTGCTTCTACCTATGTTCTCTTCTAAGCATTTCTTGATGCTTTTTCCTTTCTAAGGCTCGTTGCAAAATGCCTATTTGTTCCAGTGTCATAGTGTCATAGTCATATTTTGGAATAACAATTTCTTCATCAAGGCTTATGTCTTTATAATGTATTACCTTGTCTACCTTTGATGATATGGGGCTTGACACTAAGATCTACAATGGAATGGCTTCTGTGCCCAACTTCTAAAGAGTTTGAGTAGAAGGAGTGCCAGATTTTGGTAAGGCTACCAAAGTTTGAATGGCCACTTGTTCCTTCACCTTAGGTTCTATCTCTTCAGGCTTGCCTTGATCTATCACTATGACTTGGCTAGCACCTTGTTCTTGTGCTTTAGGTACATATGAGTCTATTTGTCCTATTTGTTTTCTTATAGTTGTACTTTTTTCTTCTGCTTTCTTCTCAACAATATCAATTTTTACACTTGTATCAGTCTTGGTGGATGTAATATCTGGCATTTGAACTGAAGATTGTACATTGGTAACTCAAGGGATGATGGACGATGGTTCTTGTGGATTATCAGTTATTGCCTTTTGTAGCTCATCTATACTAACCAAAATTGGATTGCCACATAATTTGGCTTGAAGTGTGGACTAATCTAATAACTTTTTTAGATCTTCTACAATAAGTGGATTGATGTTCTAAGCTGATGCATCAGAAACAACCTTAACAATTATGGTTTCAAAAGTCTTGGTTGTGTCATGGGGAGGACTGACACTCAACACTTGTGTGTCTTGCACACTCTATTGATCTTGCTGATTAGGCTCAATTGTTGCCATGTCATCATATTTCTTTTCTATCTCTTCCCCAACTATATTTTCTTTATCATCTTCTTCCTTTTCATCATCTTTGTCATCATCATCTTTATCCTTTAAAGGGTCAGCTTCTCCTTGTTTGACAATGGTCAACCCATAAATGAGTTTCCATATTTGTTTTGACTTTTTCACATCTTCAATATAATTTTGGAGAATGCAAAAGGCTCTATATTTAGGTGTGAACCTAATTGCATATTTCTTGGTAGACTTAGCAATCTGTCCCTTTGTCAACTCTGGCATTGTATACGAGGATTAGTAATGCAAAGAACACTAAATATCAAATCAAAAGTATTCACAAAACTAAATAAACATAACTTCAAGATAGACTAAGATGAGCTCTCAATTGAGAATATGAGCCATTAATGGGCTCTCTCAATGAGAAGCTCTCTTGTTGAGTAGCTTTGTCTAATTAGATAGGATGTATGCTCGATTCTCCAAAGGCTTCAATGGTGTTCTTGATGGATTTTGGCTTGGGTGAATGGATTTGATGTAAATGGCTTCTCAAAAATGGCATTATGGCTTTACTTCATGATCAAATGGCATTACTTTGTTACTATGGGTGATTGTGTTCAAATGGCTTGGGAGAGGATTCCTTAAATAGGCAAAGGGCTTGAGGGATCAAGGGCTAGGATGCAAGGATGGGAGAAAGCTTATGGAAGGTTTAGATTGAATGAGAGGAGAGCAAATGGATTGTGCTTCCTTATAGCCAATCAGGGAGTGACACGTGTCACAGGGTCATTGGTTAGAGCAAGAGGGGTTGAGGGGTCAACAAAGGAGGCTCAAATCTCATAAAGACCCTCATAATGGCTTGTAAGAGCAATGAATGGGCTTGTAAGAGTCATTTATGGCTTTGTGGGCTTCATAAAGTTTTATGGTTGGGATATTTGTGAGAGAGTTGAGATATTTGACTTGTGTTGGATTAAGAAAGTCTTAAGCTTGACTTAGGAATGTGCAAATGATTAAGGCTTGGATTAGGCTTGGGTTAAGATTAGATTAGGCTTGTTAGAGATGGGCAAGTGGATGACATTTAATGAGGGTGGGTGAAGGAGGAGATATTTGTTGGCTTTGGCTTGGGTTAGCAAGTCTTAACCCATGTTTAGAGAATGTAACAAGGTTAGGGGGGGGGATTAGGATTAGGGTCAAAGATAAGGATTGACATCTTGTAGAAGAGTCTAGGCTTTGGATGAGGATGAAGACTTTCTAGAAGAGTCTAGAACTTCCTAGGATGAGGATAAATAAGGTTTTTAGGAAATAAATAAAGTTTTATTTATTTCAAGGGTTTGGATTGAGGAGATATTTATTAAAATATTTTTAATAAACATGATTAATATTTAATCTTAATTAAATATTTTGAGTTGGGATTAGGGGTAGGAAATGATGGGATTAGCCTTTAATCGAAATTAAAGAAGGATTAGAAGATTTTGGAAGAGGTTAGTGGTCTTAAGGAAATTGGCCAAGTTTTGGGCAAAAAATAAATAAATAATTTATTTTGGAATTTTTGGTCAATTTATTAATTAAATAATTAATAAATAAGGAAATAATGTTTAAATAAGATTTAAACATTTTTGGGAGGGATTCCTTAATTAAATATTTTAAAATAAGATAAAGGGATTTAATGGCATAAAAAATAAATAAATTATTTAAATAAATAAATAATTAATAAATGATGATGTCATTAGGGACTTTTTCAGAAAATAAAAATACTTTATTTTCTAAAGGATTTTTTAGGTGTCTACAGGCATCACTGAGCTAATGTTGTTTCCTGATCTGTCTTTCCAAATTCAGACAATAATGCCATTTTTTCTCAAAAATATCATAGAAACCTTTTGGTATTCAGTTGGAAAATTCTAGTGGAGTGTTCTTAAATTTTGACATCATGGCATATAATGCCTCTTCCACTTGGTTTTTCTCTTCTTTTCCTTGTTTATCAAAGTCAATATGTCTAAAACTAGATCAATATGCATTGCTCCTGACATTTTCATGTAAGTTCTCAAGATTAGAGAGTGGATTGTGACTTACCACTTTGAATTAGCTGATATCATCTAACTCAGTCTTTTCTTCATCAAAATCTGGTTGTGCCACATACTTCCTCCTCTATATTTTCTTTTGCTATCTTCCTTGCTCTATCTATTTGGACCTTTCTTTAGCCTTTTGAGTAGTTTCTTGTGTAGTGGCTTTAGTGGTAGGTGTTGTGGGCTTGGCTTGGCTAGGTTTGACAATTTTCTTTGCCTTAGCCATTGGCTATGCCTTATCCTTCCTTTTCTTTGACTCAGTAGGAGTTGGTTCTTCCTTGGCTTCTTTTTCCTTAGCACCTTCAGTCTCCTCCTCTTCTTTATCTTCTCCCATGCCTTGAACTAAAGCTAGGGGCTCTTGAGTTTGAGGTTTATCTAGGGGCTATTGAGTTTGAGGTTTATCTTCCTCTTTATCCTCTTCTTCTTCTTCCTCTTCCTCCTCGACACCTTCTCCAAATTTAGCTTTTAGTTTCTTCACTAGCCTATCCTTCTTCTTGATTGTAGAGGCAGTCTTCAATTCCATGTCAATCTTTGATTTCATCACCTCATAATTCCCAAAAAAATTAGTAGTCTTATCTACTTCCTCTGCTAGTAGAGTTGTGATGGCCACTAATGCTTTATCTACATTGATCTCATATCCTAAGGGTCTCAACCATCTCACCCTTGGTATGGCAACTTGCACATATGTGTAATCAACATCAACAAGAAAACATATATCATTATAATGTTTCTCTACTAAGGAAACTAGAATCCCGAGTCTTTGCTTCATTGAATTCTTCAAGTCTTCAAAATAACTTGTCATGATAATTTCAAAATTTTCTCCCATCTGCTTAACAAATTCACCAATTTGAACTACAATTGATCTGTCTATTTTCCATCCAACTGTATCAAATGAGGGAAATGTGTTTTGTACATTAAGAATATGCAAACTAGTATAGAACCAAACTTTCATTGTACACTCTTGGTTTTTCTTATAGCTCCAACGTTCTCCATAAGTTTTTGTAATCGGAGTTCTACTAGATCATATGTATGATCTTTCTTTACAATTTTGTAACCAACATCCACAACTATGTAAGGTACACTATTCAATCTACTAGATTGATATAATTTATGTGAGATTGCCCTTATAAAAAAGTTTACAATAGATCAATGATGGTATCTATAGTCATACCTCTCTTATTCTAGGCTGTGCCATTGTTCTTCTCAATTACTTCCTTTGAATCACTTATGAGTGTCTTTGGTCGATCTAGGGTTGGATAACCAGTAAGCTTATGAATTCCTCTTGGTAATCTTGATTGGCCCTCCTTCTAGCCACAAGGAACCATCATGAATTTTTCTTAGTACAATACGTATCCACTTAGTTTTGAAAATATTTGGAAAATCTAGGGCTCATGTTAAACCCTTTTTCTCAAAATTTTTGTATTCCTCCTTCAAAATAATGTTTTCAAACAATCTATTGTATGCACCTCTTATTTCCATATCACGTATGCTTCGTATCTTGCATTTATTATATTTCCTCATATCCTGCAAAATTATCACATTTGATAGGATCATAGACAATGTGCTTGACGAGTCTTGTTTGTAGGCAACATTGGGGATGACCTTAAATATAGGTTGTTCAACCTCATTACTAACTAGCTAAACATTCAAAAATTCCTTCCCTTTAACATTTTTAGAACTTGATGCCATCTTGTCAAACTAGGGTTTGAGAAAATTTAAATTGTGTAGCTCAGCTTTCGATAAATACCTTTGAAATTTTGATGAATTTCTAGGTCACTTCTAGCTCTTGTCACTCTTTCTCAATTTCGAAATGGTGAAAAATAAGCTCAAATCAATCATATACCATTTGAAAACCTTGCATTTAATGCTAATTTTTTACATAGCTATAAGCTTGGTAATAAGTAATTTTGGATTCACTTGGCATCCATTGATATTTCCACCACTCGGCAACTACTACGAGTTCAACATCTGCTTCATTATTCTATCAACTCAGCATCAATTGACATTCCATTTGGCACATACAAGAAACTTTTCATACTCAGCAACAACATGAAAATTTTGAAGATTTCTCTTGAATTTATAACAACTTCTTACATCTTTTATTCATGCTAATGTAATCTTTTTAGTACTATCTTCTTTTGGAACTAATGCATGATATAACCTTTAAATGTCAGTAGCACAAACCTCTTGTTTGCCTAATTTGTTGAGGTGTGATCACTTGACCCATTGGGTGAAGTGATCCCTTGTCCATTTGATGTGCTGCAAACATCTTTCTTTTTCCATGTCTTGTTCATCTCATCTTTGATGTGTTCAACATTTGTTTTGCCTTTTCTTTTGTCTATTTGACTTTGTTGGACAATGCCTAATGATATGACCAATTTTGAAATAGCTAAAACATGTGGTTTGACTTAACCATCTTTGGTAGTTTTTGATAAGAAAAATAGGTTTTATAGGGATCCTAAAATTCAAGAGTTAAAATACATCATAAGGTTGATAATAAGTAGTAAGAGCCCAACTAGTAAAAGAAGGCCAACCAAAGGGCCAGTTCAATAGACAGAGAAAATGCCAAGGCTAATAATAAGAAAATAAAGCCTAGCCAGAGAAAGAAGGCCAATCTAAAGGCCTATACAATAGACTAACAAACCTACTAGACAAAAAAAACTACAACAATCATTCATTCTAAAAGAAAGGAAAAGAAAAACCATTGTTAATCCTCTGTCTTTCTCTCCAGCTCTTGCATCATTTCCACTACTTCACAGGCTTTGTTAATCTCCTTAGCCACCTGGTCCTACTTCTTTTGACTATCTTGCTCCGTGCTGCTGAAGTTAATGCTAGTAGTCACTTCCTCTTCCATCCTAGCTCTTTCTCTGTCCTCACTTTCATCCAGAAGACCCCTTGTTTTTAGCATTCTAGTAAGGGATGAGATATTATTATTGATAGAGGTCAGAATAGTAAGCATTTTATTTTCTAGATTATGGTTTTAATTTTCCAAATTATGGATTCCCTTCTTAGCCAAACTAAGATGATCCCCCTAATAATTGAAATTCCCACAATCTGGTGTCTTCCTTTTCTGTTCCAACTGGCCTATTTTTTCTTTGAACTCCTCCAACTCATAGTAAAGCCATTTGATCAACCTAAAATTGTCTATCATGTCATTCCTAGCATTATTAAGCAAATTCATGCCAGTCTCCCTTGCATTATCCATTATGGCTACCATTTCTAGATCAATGAGATCCTCTAATTGGAGCTAACCCTGTTTTTCTTCTAAAATTTGTGAGTTCATTGCCTCTATTACTATACCCATTTTGGAAGTTCTTACATTAAAGTTTCTCCAGGCCATGTGCCTATCCTTAATGACCACCTCTCCTCCCTCACCATTGTTATTCTCCATGTCTGATTCCTAAGGATGAATAAAGGAAAGAGGAATAGTAGGAAGCTCCGACCTAGAATTTATAATCCCCTCAACATCTTTTCTTTTGACCTCCTTTGTTTCTTAGCCACCAGCTCCAGTAACTTAGTTTTTGCCTCCTCTTCACCCTCTTCATTAGTTTTCATATCACACCCCTCCTCATTATACTCTTCATCTACATATCCAAATGATTTCAACCCATGGCCTTTAGGGCTCTTTTTATTCAAGTTTTTTATTGGTGAAGGAAACTAACCATCTTTGATAGTTACCTCTGAAGTGTGTCCTAATATAATTCTCAGGGATATGTCCATATTCTTGACAATAATGACAACTATATCCTGTGTTATAATCCCAATTATAAGAGTGTCCATTATTTCTTACCTTTTTTGGCTTCTTTGATGACCACATGCATTTGGATTTGCATTAAAAAGTTCTATGTCCATACTTTTGACAATTGTAGCAATATCCTTCAAATCTTTGTGCATGCATGGTCTCGGTTTTGAATTCATGTGTCTGATGACCTTGCTTGTTGCACTTATGACAATAAGTCATGTTCTTAGGCTTGAAATTCTAATTTTTAGACTTTCTTCTACACACATTAGCAATATGTCTCTTCTTACCACAATTATGACAAGCAGGGTTGGAGTTTCTGTTAGAATACTTTAGAATAACTGAGAGGGGGGGTGAATCAGTTATCCAAGGTCCAAATGCCCTAATAATACTTTTTCACCACTTTTAATGAATCCATACACTTTTCATCCATCCAAACTTAAATCAACCATATCAGCAAGTTATAGTAAATTAACATGCAACAATAAAACATGCAAGATTAACACATGACACAATGATTTACATGGAAACCCAATTTGGGAAAAACCACCAGTAACATGCTACTTGATTCTCACTCTTCTAAAGTGATGCCCTGTTAAAAGCGTACCCTGTTAAAGGCTTACAACACATTGTTAAATGTGACCTTGTTAGAGGATTTTACCAAACTGTTAGGAATGGGCCTGATCAAAGGACTTTAGAACATTCACTTGGAATGTCACCCTGTTAAAGGATTTACCTCATGGCTATTAAACCAACCTAAGTCCATAGGATTTAAACTAATAGTTACAATTTCTAGAGAGTAACAATAATGGATTGTTGATCTGATACAACTTACAACATACTTTGTAGATTTTAGATCACTCTTCAGTTCAGTCCTTTTGCTTGGCTTTTAATCACTTCAGTTCTTACAACTTGTCATCTCAAGCTTTGTCTCCTTGAGTCTTCTTACTCATCATACCAATGCAATCATCCTTGTGGTCGTCTATCCAAACATAGTTTCTGTGCTTTCTTTTCCTTAGCACCTTCTTCAACACTTCATGCTTTTTATGCTCGACCACCGTCTCCTCTCTCTGCTTCATGACCTTATGACTCCTTAAATAGAAATCTAGTTTGCCTCTTCTGCTCAATTCTCCCTCTCCAATTTTAGGATTTCAAATGGATTAGGTAGGATACAATGTATCTACCCTATATCTTGCTCTTATCTAGAAACTTCGTCTAGACTCCAGTTGTAATCTCCTAAAATGTTCTACATGGTGTTTTGTGCCACCAGCTCATCATTCTTATCTTCCATTTAATTCATAGATTTCTAGATAACAACCTTGTTGGCCTAGATCTAGCGAATCTTTGATTTTCAATTAATGCAGCAACTCGACATTATTGATTTACTGATGCTCGACATCTCTGTGTTACTCGACACTATTGGTTTTTTGATGCTCAGCATTTGTTTCTGCTCGGTACTTATATCTGCTTGACACTTGATTTTACTCGACGCTTGAAGTTCACTCGGCATCTAAAGTTCACTCGGCATCTGAAGTTCACTCGACATCTGAAGTTCACTCAGCATCTAAAGTTCACTTGCTCAGCTTCCTCTCTCTAATGAACTTTAGTTAGGCTTTACAGATGTCTTAGCTAAAACTTTACATCTTTGATATGTTTCAGTGTGCCCATTCTCCATGTCTTAGAGTATGTCATCAATACACTTTTTCATTAATGGCTTAGCTGATCCTTGTACTTCATTACAACATCATAACTTCAACCTTTCTCTAGGTGTTCTAGTTACATCTTATTGATTGCCTCCTCCTTGTCAATCAACCACTTGATAGTATTTGGATCACTAAAGCAATTGTCATTCCTGCAAATAGCAAGTTTGACATCAATGAAAAAACAATGATTGAGAACATTCTTTACCAGTTCCATATGATCATTCCAACAATTTTCCTCATGATCTTTTCAATAATTTCCAACAGTTTCTTATCTTTGATGTTCCTTTCTTCTGCAACTTTGGATGATTCTCCTTCTTCAGTGCTTCTATAGCCCAATCCTTATGTATCATTTTTGGATATAGGGGATCTCAATAATTTCTCGAAGTATTAAATGGCTTCATTTGGCTTGTTGAAACTTTCAGCAAATTCTTTTTCTCTTTTTAGGTCATTCTGCAGTTGTTCATTCCACAACTTCAATGTAGTTATCTCAATGTCTTTGAAATTTAACTCATGGCGAGAATTCATCATTTGACTTAGAGTATCCAATTGCATGTTGGAAATCTTGGTTAGCTCTATTGAATTCTCTTCTAGTCTGTTGGCTAGAATTCTTTTGTCTTCTTCAATCATGGTCTTGTCTTCTATAGCTTTCTTCTTTTGTTTAGTCACCTCACATAGCATCATGGCTTGAGATTCTTGCTTTAGCTTGAGATTTTTGATTTCCTCAGCTTGTACTCTATTCTTTTCCATGAGATCTATAATTTTTGCATCAAATTCATTGGAGTCATCATTGGAAAATAACATGGTAGTGTTGATCTCTCTATATTGTGTATTGTTCTCGCAATAGTAATTTCTTTCCTTCTCTTCAAGGACTTATTTAATTCCTCTCTTGCTTCATCCAATTGATGTAGAATGAGTTGTATATCAATTCTTTGATTTTTGATAATCTTTCCCAATTTGTAGACTTCCATTTCAAGATCTTTTCCTCAAAGAAGCAAAGCTTCTTCTTCTAAGAACTCAACTCTAATACCAATTGTTGGAATTACAATAAGAAAGGTGAACTTCTAAGAGGGTGGGGGGTGAATTAGTAGTTCAAACTTGGTCCCATAAAAATTTCACTAATCATTCATCACATGCATTAACAAATAAGTTGAAATAACATGTAAAACATATGCATCTAAATCATATAACCATGGAAGCATTCACACACATAACACTAGATATGATTACCCATAAACCCTCCAAGTGAGAAGGTAAAAATGGAGTGGGGACAACACCCAAAAATCTTCACTATTGCAGCAATAAAGTGTATCCAATGAAGGTTACAACGTTTTGATCATGAAAAATGATCTATCTTATGAAAGGTCTGCCCTGTTAAAGGCTTACAAAGACTATTAGCTCTTACCTTGTTAGAGGATTTTAACACCCTATTAGAAGTGTACCTTGTTAGAGGACTTTAACTTACAACTAAGTAATCACCTTGTTAAAAGATTTTATACAACCTATTAGGACTACTCGACTTAAGAGATTGAACTAAAATCAACTATTAAAATGTCTCAGCATAGATCCTATGATTGAGACCTACTTTCCTGATAGTAGATCACCTCTAAACAATGTCTAATTGATCCTTCTTGATCAGATGTCTCAATGCTGTATCCTTTTCTCTATCCTGTGTGCTTCTCTAATTGATTTTGCAATTCACTCTTTCTTCTAAGTCACCTTCAATGCTCTACATGCAAACTATCTTGTTTGCTTCTTCTATTTGTTCCACATTCGCTCATCTCTATCATTTTCCATGAAGAGTTTAGGGCTTTGTCCTCCTTAAGAAGAATTAGGCGGCTTAGGGTTAGGTATGAATCTACAACTAAGATTCATCCATTTTTCTGCGTAATCCCTCTTTTTTTTTAATTGGTTGCATGTAATTGTATAGGGAATCCAAATATAGATTCATCCTTATCTCTAAAATATCTTTAAGTATGCTAAAAAATGGTTTACATAGTTGTTTGTGCCATTATAAAAAAAAAGTCAAAATTGTCTCGACATATGAAGTACCTGATGCTCAACATGCACTATTCTATACACTGTGATTCAACATTTGTATTGCTTGAAATCCACTATTTACATGATTCTTGAATCACTCAGTGTGGTTTATCTGCTTGGCACCTGAGTGACTTGGAACATGAGTGACTTGACACTCATTGCAACTTGACATGGTCTAATATTTACATATTGTGCTCAACATGTATTACTAGTTCATTATGAATTGAGTAAATGGCTTAAGTGTGTTGACACTCGTCAAAACTGATCTGAGATCAATAGGATATATAGAAGAAGGTGAATCATCCAATAAAGGATCTCAAAAGAATCAAAGACCTACTTGTAGTCACTGTGATAAGTTAGGTCACACATCAAATAAATGTTGGAATAATGGTAAAGCTAAATTCAGTAGAAAATGCAACAATTATAATAAGCATAGCCATAGAGCTAATGGATGCATAGATAAACCTAAATTTGATGACAAATGTCACAAATGAAAGAAACATGGGCATAAATCTTCTGAATGCAAAACTAACATATTAAATCTAGCAAAACAAATTGCAAAAGCTATATTTGGTTGGGACTACAACACTCGGTGTAGATGTCATTACTATGGAGAATTTGGACACATTGGAATAAACTATGTAAAACATCACATGAGGACAAGAGGCACCACTAGAAGATGTTTCATTTGTACAAAAATTGGTCATCTTGCTAAGAATTGTATGAGCACTAGAAGAATTGAAGATGAAAAGAAAGCCAAGGCTGGTAACATCAGAAAACAAATGAGATAGCAGTGGATTCATAAATCTTCTAAGAATGCTAGTCCGAGCAATGAAGCACATGTCACTCAAGAACTAAGTGACTTAAGCATTTTTACTTGATCTCCCACAAGGATAACTGGAACTAAGATTCTAAAGAAGAGATCCTACATCAATTCCAATTAGTAGAAAGAAAAGATCCATATCAACTTTCAAGATGCAAAGGGATCGCCAAGTGTCTGAAGGAATTCTGAACATTATCGAGTGAGGTCGTATTGCAAGACCCTATCAAGCATGGTTGGGAGTAACTAGGTCTTTGTGTGGACACCAAGTCATGAATGTTCCTACCAATCAATTAATGCAAGCTGAGTGGAAGATAGTCTATCATAAAAAAAATGATTGTATCAATCATTTATGGAAATTGAAAGATGAAATTTGTTAAAAAGGGCAAAATTGAATTCATTTGTCACTTTGAATTTTCAAGAGCTATTTGTGAAGAGAAATCTCTGTGCACCCAAGCAATATGTATAAGTCATTGTTGATATTTTTCCTTTTCTGAAACCCTCCCAAGTGATGGCATCCTCTAATAGCAAGAAAAATAAAGGGTTAAAAATGTTGGTTCGAGGCATTGAATGGAAGGCACTTGACTTCAAGCTTAGTTCAGTTGTTGTGGAAACCTTTGATCCCACCGGAGCACAATCTCAAATTCCATCAAAGGTACTTCTCATAAATGATATTCACTTGCACTTTTGATGTTCTATCCAAGACATAGGAACCCTAGAAATGGATGAAACTTTTGAGAAGTTGTGTGTGAATGGTGTGTTAAAACTAGAGCATCAACACTTGGAAGTAAAGGATTTGACCCACATTTCGTACATGCCTTGAGATTTTTAGATAAAATGGATAATATTTATCCTTAGCCATGTGCACAACGGGTAGTTATGGTTGGAGAAGCCTATTTTGATAAAAAGAAAATGATTCATCAGATCACATGGCTTCTAATGTTGACAAAGACAAAAACCATCAAAACCCTAAATTGGGTGGAACTAGAGAAGAAAACCCTTGCCGAATGGATTGGAAGGGGTATGAAGATCAATCGTGTTACTGATATGGAGCTAAAATTTTGAATTTATATAATTGCACACAAGATATACAACTCTAGTTGACTCAATAGTGTATCATGTGAAGTTGTGGATCAAGCTTTCAAAGTGGTCAAGAACAACATGTCCTTTGGCCTTGCTGAGTTGATGTTGAACCAGTTCAACAAAAATATAAAAAGCATCAAAACTTCAAAGAATAACCCTTGTAAGTTTGGTTCACTTTTAACCTGTTTATTTTTCTTTCTACAAAATTTTTCCCTATCAAAAGGTACAATTGTATAGAGAAAAGATGTACCTGTTCTTTATCGAATCAATGAGTATATAACAAAAATGGGAGAAAATTATGTCACTATCATGGACAACTATTTTGATGCATTTTAGGATAAGATGAATAACAGATTCAGGATACCAAAGAAACTTGTAGAAGACCACATAGATGATATTTTTTTTGTGGTAGATTGTGACGAAGTGTATATACAAGCAATCAAACTAAGAATTATATGGGTCAAGCCTCTAGGTTATGAGGTTAATATAGATGAAACTAGGGATATTATTGAGGCATTGTTAAATGAGATTGTTGATCCAAAGACTACATATTTTGGAACATATGATGAAGCTAAAGGAAGAATTGAATTAGAGATAAAACTTCCTTAGGCTATCAACAAAGGCAAAAAGAGGATAGCTAAACTGAAACAAACCAACTCTACTCTCCTGTTGAGAGAAGGTAAAGGAGATGACATAGAAGAAGATGATGCAAAAGATGGAGAAAAATTAGAAGAAGAAGAGCCAATCAAGAAGAAAGGTAAGGTTATTATAACCAAACCTACCAAGGCATCTACTACAATATTTACAAGAAGATCATCTAGAAAGAAAATGAAATTGTGTGACGAAGCAAGAGATGTGAGTTTCAAATGGCCTCCACTCACATTTTAAGGGAAGCTGAAAAAAATTGATTTTGGAGCCGACGTGGCTAATTTTAAATCATTGAGATGTGGAACTAGAATTGTAGAAGAGAAAAAGGAAGTTGAAGATATGCTTATGTCTAACACAGGTAAATGGGAATATTCTTCAGATCAACTTGCACAATAGATTCCCAATGAAGTAATGGAGAAAATTAAGCCAAGATGGGAACATGCAAAGAAAACTACAAAAGATATATATGGGAAAAATCTTAGGCAACTCATGTTGAGTCTAAGTGATAGAAGTAAAATAATCCATCAAGCATAATGAAGAAAGAATTATGTTGAAATTCAATAGTTGTCTGATATTGATCAATGGCATTGAACATGTGGTAGGAAATGCCACTAACACATGGAAGAATATTTACAATCTTCATAAGTAGAGTGATTTTTTGGTTCATTTTAGTGACAAGGATGATGATGAAGATAAAAAGAAAGAGGACAAAGATGATGAAGAAGAAACCAATGATGAGAATAAAGATGATGAGGAACAAGAATAGGAAGCTACCAAGGAGAATCTCCTTGATATTCAAAGTATTAAGAAGATTGACCCTGAGAAGATTGTAGCAGCAATTATTGCCTCACTTCCTCACTCTGAGCAAAGATTCAAAGCCATCTAGCTCAGAGAAAGCCATTGCCAAGTTCAAACACTACAAATCCAAGCACTCAACCAATCTTTGCACCTATTCAACTCAATACTTCATTGACTGAAGTGACCATCACTTCATCTACCGAGCATTCAGTAGTTCCTCCTCCATCAATTTTGATCACTCAACATCAAGGCATTTCTTCAATAAGTGCAATATCTACTTTTACTACCAATCCTTCTATTTCTACCATTGTTTTTATTCAAAGCATGCAAATAATAAGTACTAAGATAGTTGAGAGAAAGCCTCAACTGAGTACAAAGTTTCTAGCAAAGGCAAAGAAAAGGAAGAACATATTGATCTTGATGAAGATATAATAATCCCAAATTGGAATATCTCTACTCTAAATCCTGATCAAATGCATATAGTAGGAGAACTTCTATAGAATAAAGCCAAGCAAAAAAGGCTTCGAGAAGAAAGGAACAAAGAATTTCAAGTGCTTGAAGATGCAAAGAACATTCTTGCATAGGCACTCAACACTAACATTAACACTTCTCAACCTATTTTGGCTTAGTTAGTAGAAGTGGTCCATAAATTCAATGAAGATTTGAATGGATAAGAGAAATTTTTGTAGAGAGTAGAGAAGAAATTTGAAAATAAAGTATTGGAGCTAATTGCATAGAAGATTGCAATATGCCAAGTAGACTTGCCTACTATTCTTAGCTTATTGGAAACCTCTACCTACAATGTGACTTCACTATTCGGTAAACTTTGTGAAAAATCCATTTTCACGTAGGAAATCAAAGAAAAACTCTCCAAAATTGATGAAGATTTGAAGTCAAGTGCACACTAGTTGTCACTTGACCTGAGCTATAGTTTTTCTCACTATACAAAGATCATATTTCTAACTAATATGAAGGCATAATTTCTAATGGAAGAAGCAAAGATAGGAGCTACACTTGTAGATATATAGGGCATGATTCTTCCTAACATAGATGCATTGTAGAAACATATTGCATATGCTAAAACTCTCATCCATGATAACAACTTTTCCATTGCTGATCACAAGATAGAATTATCAATAGAAGTTTAGATTGCATTTCACATAAGCAAGGTGTTGTAAGAAAATAGGGACAAGATAATATCACTGATTCTAAAAGTATATTCTAATTTCTTGTCACATTTTGGCATAGCTACATAAAAACACCTTTGACATTTATGTCAAAAAGGGGGAGAAGATGTATATAACATGTAAAGCATATTGTAAAAGGGGAGAAGATGTAATATAAGATGCAAGAATGGGGAGAATATGAGAAGATGTATATAATGTAAAATATATTGAATATATATGTATGGGGGAGCACCATCATATTATATACATGTACAAATATTCAAATAAACATATCTTACAAAAAAAAATTTGAAAAATCTCAAAAATAGTGTGTTACTGAGTTGAAGATACAAGATGAAGACTTAAGATTGTTTGAAACTTTTTAAGAATTTAGTTTTGATTGATAATTGTTTTTGTCACTAATGCCAAAGGGGGAGATTGTTGACATTTCAGTCAAGTTTGTTTATTAGTGACACACACATTTAATTAGATAGCTAATAGCTACCAAGTTTATTGTATAGTTAACAATGTTAACCAAGTAATTTAGGCTCTACTAAGTTTTACAATTACTACCGATTACCAGGGACATCATTCAGTTTGCATCGAGTAGTCTCTACCAAGTTGGTGATTATCAGTGTAAACTAAGCTTTATTGTGTTTACTAAGTTTCTCAGTGCAAAGCAAGTTCTTTAGTGCTTACCAAGTTCACAGATTCAACAATGTGAATCTAGTGTTGATCGAGCCATACAACATCAACCAAGTGATTCAGTTTATACCAAGCTTGTAGTGATAGCATTGACTGGGCTAAGTAGTATGAATCAAGTGATTTAGTTTATATGCCAAGTTTTTTAGTATTCTTACTGAGTGCATGACAATGCTGAGCATTGACAATGGTTTTTGAGCATTATAAGCTCACTGAGTTTGTCTTCAGAACCTGAGTACCTACAGTTGGGCCAACTTTGTGTATTTTGGTGAGACTTGTATTATAGCTGACTTTTTTGATTTATAAATTGGATTGGTATATATGTAATGTATTGAATCACATCCAAAAGAGGTATCATCAAAGTATAAAAGTACAAAAGTGTGAAGTAAAAGGCTAAAACAATATAAGGATCAGTAAATATTTATCTATCACAACAAGGTGATCATTACACTCAAAGGTATCTCAATCAACAAATCAAGTTGCAAATCAGAGATAATCCATTGGTTCATCCTAACAGGTGGAAAAGTTAAATCCTTTCATAAGGTAGACTTAATAGTCTTTTGTAAATCTCTTTACTAAGTGCATACTTCATTGTGTGTGTAAATCCTTTTGTAAGGTGGACCCAATAGTCCTTATTGCTCCTAACAGAGCAGATCATCAAAAGTGATCATTGTAAGCCTTAAGAGGCCAACTTTATACTATAGTATTAAAGCTTGTGGGTATCATCCCCACCCTAGTTTTACTTTTTATTTGGAAGGTTTTTGGGTCACCATATTGTGTGTCAAAGTGTTATGAATGTTTTAATGCTTTTAGTTTTTCATGCATGCAATTAGATTAGAATATTCATGAAGGATTAATTGGTAAATAGAGATTAAATTTTAAAACTTACTGATTCACTCCTCCCCTCTCAGTAACTTAGCCTATCATATATTTCCAAAAATATATACATATACATATACATATACATATACAAATACATATACATATACATATACATATACATATACATATGTTGGAAATATTCAAGATATAACAATTTACTGAGAGGGGAGGGGTGAATCAGTAAACATAAAATCTTAAATCAATTCATATTAACCAGTAAAATATTTAATCATCTAATCTGCAGTATGTAAACATTCATAACACATAAGCACAGAGATTTTGGTGACCCAGAAACCTTCCGAAATAGAAAGTAAAACTGGGGTGGGGATGAAACCCACAAATCTTCTTTACTGCAGTAGGAAGTTAGCCGGTTAAGGCATACAATGATCACTTCTGGTGATCTGCCCTGTTAGGAGCATAAAGGATTGTTATATCCACCTTGTTAAAGGATTTGAAACATACTTCATAAGTATACACTCTGTTAGGAGATTTAGTACAAAGATTGTTAAGTCTACCCTGTTAAAGGATTTATAAAAACTGATTCACCTGTTAGAATGAAACAGTGGATCTGAATACAACTGATTGCTGATAAGATCCGCTATGCTCTGATTGTCCTTGATATGACAGATAAAACATTTTTGCTCCAATGCTGACCTTGCTGAAAACCTTCAAAATTCAGCTTACATGCTTTCGCACACATTCTTCACATACTTCGCATATATCACATTCCCTTTTATTTGCTTATATTTTTTCTTTGAATGATACAATATATTACATATATATACCATCCAAGTTAAAATTACATGCAATAGTCGGCTGAACAAAAGTAGACAAAATTTAACTGAGTCGGCCAAATAGCGAAACAAACTCGGTAGAACAAACTTCTTTGTTTACCGACTGAGCTCGGTTAACACTGAGTTCCTATGTTAACCGATCGAACTCGGTTAATACTACATCCGTCTTTACTCGGTTAATATTGAGTTTTATGTTAACCGACCGAACTCGGTTAATGCTGAGTTTTTGGTTAACCGACTGAACTCGGTTAATACTGTGAAAAAAAGTGTTGTCACTAATGACAAATAACTTTATGTCAACAATCTCCCCCTTTGGCATTAGTGACAAAAACAATTATGTATCAAAGTTTATGTACATACATTTCAGAAAGTTTTCAAAAGTATAGATCTTATTAGATGTATGTCTCCCCCATACAATATGCACAGTATTTACAGATCAATACATATTTCTTTGCACGGATAGCTCTGAAGTTCTGTCTCCCCCTTTTTGACAATAATGCCAAATAACATATATTTATACTGAGATTTCAAAATGAGAAAGAAATTCTGAATGTACCTTGAGAATAAGAGCCAAAGTCTTATCCCAATTTTCTTGCAAAATTTTGCTGGAGGAGAGTGCAATATGAATTTCTGCAGAAAGTTCAATCATATGATCTGCAACTGAGAAATTGTTGTCATGAATCAATGTTCTGGAATGAGCAATATGCTTTTGCATTGAAGTCATGACAGGAAGAATCATATTCTGGATATCTATGATAGTAGACCTGATTCTTGCTTCCTCTCTCAAAAATTCTGCCTGTTTCTCCGACAAAAATCTTATTTTATGATGATGGGATGAACTTGTACTGAGGTCAGATTGCAACACTTGGGCACTGACCTTCATATCATCATCAATTTTATTCAACTTTTCCTTTATATCCTTGGTATACTTAGTAACATCACAGAGTTTTCCAAAAAGTGAAGTTACATTATTAAAAGAATTCTCAAAATTATTCAAAATTGTAGACAATTCTACCTGATTTAATGCAATATGCTGAGCAATGTGCTCAAGCACCTTATTGTCAAATTTCTTCTCTGCCTTTTCAATCAACTTTTCTTGGCCGGAGGTATCCTCATTGAATTTGTTTACAGCCTCTTCCAACTGAATCAAAATGTGTTGAGTAGAATCTACTTCAACACCTATAGCCTCTGTTATAATATTTTTGGCACTCTCAATGATGCTATATTCCAGATCTCTTTCATGCCGTAGCTGTTTCTGCCTAGCCTTCTGCTCTACTAGCTGACTGAGCATTCTCATTTCATCAACTGATGCTGTATCAAGATCTATTTTAGGAAGAATAATGTCTTTATCTAAATCAATTTCCTCATCCAGTGTCTTGCTGGAAAACATGTATCTTTTTGCTTTTCCAGCAAAGACTTCATCTTGACCCTTGTGAACTGAGACTATAGTTGATGAGGTAGGGCTGGCTGATAAGATTGGAATAGGACTATGTAAAGGAAGACTAAGAGATGTGCAAATGGTATCAAAAATTGATGTTGCTGTACAGGATGGAGTGGAAGAGCTACTAGTTGCCAAAATTTGATTAAGAGAGGTCAAAATTGTAGTATTTGTAGGTACATTTATTATACATTCTGCAGTAGAGGTTGATGTGCATGATGAACTTACTGCAGAGACTGATGGAGACTCGGTTAATGAAGGTGGCTGCAGCTCGGTTAATGAAGTGATTGGCACTTGCATAGATGGTACATGGAGCTGAGAGGACTTACCAGTGGAAGCTATTTCCATAGTTGATGTAACTGGAGAGTGTGGAAGAGATGCAATGATTTCAGCTGCAACTGGATCTTCTTCCACCTTTGCTTGTTCATCTTCTTTCTCTTCCATTTATTTTTCAGCTTCTTCTTCCTCTATTTCTCTCTTAGCCTCTTCTTCAACTTCTAACAAGATTGAATGAAGATCCTCTGGAATATCTTCAATATCATCATCATCTTCATCATCATCACTGTTGTCAGTGTCCTTGATTTCAAAAGTATCATCACTGGATTTGTGTAGATGATAGATGTTTTTCCACATGTTTGTTGCATCATTTACCACATGCTCAATGTCTTTGACAAGTATCAAACAGGTGTGGAATCTAATCATCATGTTGCCTTCGTGATCTTTCAGTGATGCTTTCACTTCAGCATTAGTGAAACTCGGCAGGAGATTCTTCAGTGTCTGCTCATAGATGTCTTTTACAGTCTTGGTTGCAGCTTCCCATCTGATTTGCAACCTCTCCAATAGTTCTTTGGAGATCTGGGAGGCTATCTGGTCCGGTGAGTATTTCCATTTACCCATCTTGTTCAGTACCAGTTCCACAATCTGCATCTTTTCTTGTTCTGTTCTGGTTTCAAACTTCAATGCTTTGAAGTTTGTGAAGCTAGCACCTGCTTCTAACTGCTTCATTCTATCCTCAAATGTGAGTGGAGGCTTAACAAGTACAGGTTCTTTCTTTCCTTGTCTTGTTCTCCTGGAGAAGACTGCAGAGGTTTGTTTTTTAGGTTTGGTGATGATCACCTTGCCTTTCTTTTGTTGAGGCTCCTTTTCCTTGTCTGACTCGGTTTCCTCTTCTTCTTCTTCTTCTTCTCCTTTGCCTTCTGTTATCAGTTGGGTTATCCTTCTCTTTCCTTTGCTAATGGCCTGAGGGATTTTAATTTGGAGCTCAATTCTGGCCTTAGCTTGATCATATGTTCCAAAAATTGGTTGCCTTGGGTCTACTGGTTCATTCACCAGTGCTTCTATGATATCCTTGGCTTCGTCAATTTTTACCTCATAGGGAAGAGGTTTCACCCATGCTACTCGAGGTCTGGCTACCTGAATGTATACCTTGTCGCAATCTACCATGAAGCATATGTCTTCTTTGTATTCTTCAACCAGTTTGGGTGGAATTCGGAACCTATGATTCATCTTTTCCTTAAATTCTTCAAAATAGTTATCCAGAATAATATCAAAATTTTCACCTAGTTCTGTAATGAACTCGTTTATCTGATAAAGAATTGGTATATCTTTTCTCCATACCACTGATCCCTTTGATGGAAAAGATTTCTGAATATAGAAGAATAAACAAATCAAAAGCGAACCGAATTTGCAGGGATTGTTCTTGGAGGTTCTAATGCTTTCCATATTCTTATTGAATTGGGATAAAAGTAATGACGTGAATGCCAAATTTCAATTCGACGTCAGCTACAGTATTTAGCTTAAGTCCCCTACCATCCCATTCTGCTTGGGTCAGTTTCTGCAATTCCTCCCGACCTAGGGTTTTGGTAGCCTTGGCTTTGCTCAGCATGGGGAGTCCAGTAATTTTGTTAATCATATTCTTTGTGATGAGCACTGGTTGTTCTAACCACAATTGGCCATTGTGAACTCGACTGAGTACATACCTAACCCATTTAATTTGAAATTTCCTTAGCAAGTGCGAAATGTGGGTTAACCCTTTTGTTTCAAGATGCTTATGTTCGGGTTTTAGGTTTCCATCTATGCTCATTTCACCTAGGGCATTATCAATTTCTAGGTTTCCAAGTTCTTGAATAGAGCATTTAAAATGAGATCTTATATCATTGACAAGAAGTACCTTTGAAGGAATTTGAGATTGGGCACCATTGGGGTCCAGTGATTCTACAACAGCTGGTGCTAATTTGAAGTTCGGCGCCTTCCATTCCTCTCCTCTAATCAGCATTTCTGAGCCTTTCTTAGTCTTAGAGCTTCCACTTCCGGATGCCATTGTTACTTGGTAGGTGAAAAAAAAAATTTGAATTGATTCTTTCGCTCTTTTGAAAAATTCGCTCGGAAATGTCTTAAGCTCGCTCTGAAATTGCAGAAAATACCTTAGCTCTTTTTTTGCAGTAAAAATTTAGATCAAATTTTGCCCCTTTTGATAACAAATTTGCCATAAATGTTTTGGTACGATGGCAGAAGAAATGACAGGTTGTCATCCACTAGCTCGGTAGATATTATCAACTCGGTGATCGAAAGAAAATATTGAAGTACCGCCCTTACTCGGTTAGGTCACGAACCGACCTTACTCGGTTGAGTCATGAACCGACCTTGCTCGATTGACACAACATGGTCAATGAAACTTTAGTTGTGACCGACCGAACTCGGCAAAGTCTCTTACCGACTCAACTCGGTAACTGCTACTCGGTTAATGAAGCTTTGTTACATCTAACCAAACTTGGTAAAGTATTGAACCGTCCTGGAGTCAGAGTGTATCTATAATACTAATTTGATCCATCTTATTCTTTTGGAGCTGCATAGGATAAATCTTGGAAGATGCAGTTCCAATGTTGTTTTTTTTTTGAATACTAATTGGAAATGGTAGAGTCACCCACCTCTTGAGTGACACTCCTTTCTGACTTGTCTTGTTCGGTAGATTTTGGAATCCATTGCTGCTTCATTTGCTTTCGAATGTTATCTGCTTTGATTTTCTTTTCATCTTCAATTCTTTTGATATTCATGCAATTTTTGGCTATATGACCAAGTTCTGTACATGTATAGCACCTTATAGTTGTGTCCTTTTTTCTTAGGTGATGTCTGGCACAATTTATGCCAGTATGTCCATATTCTCCACAATAGTGACATCTGCACCAGGTGTTGTAGTCCCATCCGAATATGGCTTTGACAAGTTGTTCAGCTGGATTGAATGATTTGGATTTGCACTGGAATGCCTTGTGACCATGCTTTTTGCATTTGTAACAATTGCCTTCAAATTTTGGTTTTTCTTTACACTCATTTGCCTTGTGACCATGCTGATTGCAGTTGAAGCACTTACCATTGAATTTTGCTTTCCCATTGCTCCAGCATTTGTTTGATGTATGACCTATCTTGCCACAATGATTACAAGTGGATCTTTTATTCCTTTGTTCACCTTGCTTGGAGGATTCACTAGTTTCCTTGTATCCAAGACCAGCTTTGCTTGTTTGTCTTTGAAGATTCTGCTCATTCAATTGATTTACGTCTACCTGAGATTTCATCATCCTTTCATTGACTTGCCTTTTAGAGGTTAGGTCATTTTTCAAGCTTTCATTGATTTGTCTTTCTGATCTTAAGTCATTCTGTAGACTTTCATTGATTTGCTTTTCAATGTTCAAATCATTCCTTATTCTTTCATTTTGTGCTCTGAGAATCCTGATTTCTTCATTTGTATTGGTGAGTTGGTCTGTGAGATCTTCATACTGATGAGTTTGATTGTGAATTTCATGACTTCTATCTTCCAGTTCTTCTTTTGCTTTGTTTCTTTGATCCAAAGCTTCACATAGCCTGATTGACTGTATTTCTTGTTCTCTCTTAAGCTTTCTTACCTCTTCTTGCAGAGATCCATTCTTTTCTAGAAGTTCTTTGATTGCTTGGTCAGCTTCTTCTGAATTGCTTGATGGTAACAGGTCTTCAATCTTCACTTCAACATACTGATGATCATTCATTTGTTTTGCAAGATCCTTTCTTCTTTTTAGGGATTGAGAAAGATGTTCCTTTGCTTCTTTAAGTTGAACCATGGCCATTTCAAAATCTAACTTTTCATTTTCTATAACTTTCTCCAATCTGAATATCTCCATTGACTTTGATCTTTGCTCAAGCTGTCAAGCTGTTTCCTGAGAACCAAGTTAGCTCTGATACCAATTGTTGGAAATATTCAAGATATAACAGTTTACTGAGAGGGGAGGGGTGAATCAGTAAACATAAAATCTTAAATCAATTCATATTAACCAGTAAAATATTTAATCATCTAATCTGCAGTATGTAAACATTCATAACACATAAGCACAGAGATTTTGGTGACCCAGAAACCTTCCGAAATAGAAAGTAAAACTGGGGTGGGGATGAAACCCACAAATCTTCTTTACTGCAGTAGGAAGTTAGCCGGTTAAGGCATACAATGATCACTTCTGGTGATCTGCCCTGTTAGGAGCATAAAGGATTGTTATATCCACCTTGTTAAAGGATTTGAAACATACTTCATAAGTATGCACTCTGTTAGGAGATTTAGTACAAAGACTGTTAAGTCTACCCTGTTAAAGGATTTATAAAAACTGATTCACCTGTTAGAATGAAACAGTGGATCTGAATACAACTGATTGCTGATAAGATCCGCTATGCTCTGATTGTCCTTGATATGACAGATAAAACATTTCTGCTCCAATGCTGACCTTGCTGAAAACCTTCAAAATTCAGCTTACATGCTTTCGCACACATTCTTCACATACTTCGCATACATCACATTCCCTTTTATTCGCTTATATTTTTTCTTTGAATGATACAATATATTACATATATATACCATCCAAGTTAAAATTACATGCAATAGCCGGCTGAACAAAAGTAGACAAAATTTAACTGAGTCGGCCAAATAGTGAAACAAACTCGGTAGAACAAACTTCTTTGTTTACCGACTGAGCTCGGTTAACACTGAGTTCCTATGTTAACCGACCGAACTCGGTTAATACTGCATCCATCTTTACTCGGTTAATATTGAGTTTTATGTTAACCAACCGAACTCGGTTAATGCTGAGTTTTTGGTTAACCGACTGAACTCGGTTAATACTGTAAAAAAAAGTGTTGTCACTAATGACAAATAACTTTATGTCAACAACATATACATATACATATGTATATATATGTACATAAATACATACATATATAGAGATCACAAGGGTACAACAACAAGATGTAGATATCACAAGGGCATGACAATGAAATGCAATGATCACAAGGGCACATACATACATACATATATACATACATACATATAAATACATACATATATACATACACACACATACATTTATACATACATACATGTACATATGCATGTATATATATAGAGAGATCTTTTTTAAGGTGCTAAGTGACTTACCTCAAGATCCTCCACAAAAATAATGCAAACTAGGAAAAATGGGTAGAGTTTGCAAGAAATTTTACAAAAACATATCATAGCATATATTTTTAGAAAGAAACAAGCCATAACCTAGATAAATGGGTCTAATTGTTGATTAGCTGAGTTGATATATAGATATATTTAATTTAGTTATGGCTTCTATAAGAGAATGAGCCTCATGATTATGGCATTTACATAGAAGTAGAACTTGCTTCTTTCACTCTTTACACTTAACTCTTCATTGAAGATATTCTTCCAGTAGTGAGAATAGTTGTTACAACTTCCTAGGAGCCAAAGGACCTTGAACCTATGCTAGATTTTTTGGAGACATGGGAGAAGTTACTACCAGCTTCAGTACTTCATAACATTCTGGATCATATAATGATGCCCAAATTAACAACAATAGATACTTGGGATGTAGAGATCATAAGGGCACAAAAAGAAATTCCTATAGAACTTTCATCATATTAGGTACAATAAAATTAATGAGATGCAGAGATCAGAAGGGAACAACAATGAGATGCAGAGATCACAAGGGCATGACAACATAATGTAGCAATCACAAGGGCACACCAATGAAACCCTTGATCTCCACATGATACATACATACATACATTTATACATACATATACATCCATACATGCATGTATACATTTATACACACATAGACACAGACACAAACACAGACACAGACACAGACACACACACACATATATACATACATACATATACATACATACATGCATACATATACATATATACATACATACATATGAATCAATGTGTCATGTCCTCTTTTCAAATAATTAAAACTAATAAACTTTACTAAGGCAGGCAGGCTCCGAAAAGGTGAAGTGTCGGCAAAAAAGGGCTAATATTTGGAAACCAATGGACTAATAAATAAAAATTATTATTAAATTATATTTTATTAACCCCTCTTGGACCTGAGTTAGGGTTATGCCCTCTTTTAAGGGGTTTGGAGGCACTTTGGGCTCATTCCGAAACTTGATTTTTGCTTATTGCTTTGTTGTTCTTCAGAGGCTGCCAAACCTGTGGAGAAGGAGACCCAAGGACGGGAGTTTGTAGGTTTTCAATAAGGCTAAGGATGGGAGTTTGAAGCCATTCTATGTGCAAGCTCATGCAGAGTTTGCCCTTGTGCTGAAAAATGCAAATTTGTGAGTTTTCGGGTGTGCTTTTTTTGTAAGAGTTTGGTGTTTTCGGTTGAGTATTTCATATCAGTTTGGGTTTTTGCTGTATTTTAGACTTTAAGATGTTAAAATCAAGCTGAATATATGTAATGAGATGTGGTTAAACTACTGAGATATATTATTAGTGTTTTTGTGGTGTTTCCGAGCATTTTGTGTTAATTTCGGGAGCCCGATGAGCATGGTTTTTTTGTCCTACATTTGGGAGCTATTGTGTAAATTCTATATAGATATAGAAATGTAATTTTTTAGGCCGTTATGTTGCTGAAATTTCTGTAAAAATATCCACTTTCAAATTTATTAATAATATGTGAAGTTGTGAAGTTTTTGGCACTATTTCGGACATACCCGATTTGGGGTTTATTGAAAAATTGGTGGATCTTTGTAATATTGGTTGTTTGATTTTGAAAATATGATTAGAGGGCTGAAATATCTTATAAATTCAGAAAAGGGAAATTTCAATGGTATTAGAGCTATGATCTTGCCAGCCTGAGGGTTTGTAGAAGTTTGCATGTAGCCAAGTGAAAGAGAAAATAGATATTTGCAGCGAGAAAAGAATAAATTTTTTTTGATCAAACCTCCAGTTAAAAGTAAAAGTACAAAATCCAAGGAAGGAAAAATTATGGCTGATCAAGATGAGATGGCAAATAAATTTTTCCAAGACATCCAAGATACTCAGAAGCAAACAGTGGATAGTTTGGTAGAAACTAGAGAGGCTTTGCGGATATTGATGAAAAAATTGCAAGGAGTTGCATCTATTAATGAGAGAGGGAGCACTTCAGAGGAGCCAAAAAATATGAAACCCACACCCTCTAAATCAACAAAAACTATTTTCCTACCTACAGATGAGCCACCAGTACCAAATCCAACCCTTAATCCTGTGGAAGAAGTTACAGGTAACCTGATTGCATTAAGAGCTACTTACAATGGCTTAGATGATGACTTTTGTAGTTCGGCACCTTTTATAGAATATGTGGATATGATGAACACTTTGATGCCTAAGAAAGAGTATAGGAGGGAGCATGACACAAATGGAAGAGAGCTCAAAAATAAAATAAGCAAGTTTACAACACCTACTTTTGATGGAACAAATAAAATTTCAGCTAGAGCATGGCTACAAAAATTACAGACCTTCTTCACACTTAACCCCATGAAGGAGAGTGATGCTGTTCAATTTGCAAGTCTACACTTGGAAGATGTAGCCTGTGATTGGTGGTATCATGTAATGACTACTCAAGGTCATGATCAAGTAACTACATTTGATAATTTTAGTCAAAGAGTGATAGATAGATTTGACCTCAAGGATGATGAAGAGTACTTTAAAGCATTGTCAAAGTTGAAGCAAACCAAATCAATTAATGAGTATATAGAAGAGTTTCAAAAAGTGGCTATTATGGTACCTGATATGAGTGAAAAGAGGATTGTTTATCTTTTTCTTGATGGTTTGGAAGATTTTGTTAAGGGTTTGGTTAAGGCTTTCTCACCCTCAACCTTACAAGAAGCTATCAAAAGAAGCTTGCAACTTGAACTTGCGTGCCTATGAAATCAGTCACTACTCAAAAACCCCCAAATCTTGGGCAACATAAGGGGAATTTTCAAAAAAAGACTTTTCCAACACTACCACCAAAAGATGTGATAAATGTGGCAAAAAAGAAGGTAGATGAAGAGACTAGGAGTGAATTACAAAGGAAAAAGCTTTGTTTCACTTGTAGAGAACCATGGGTTCCGAGACACAGATGTTTGAGAAAAGGTCAAGTGCACTATATTGAAGTTGCTTTAGAATCTGATTCAGATGAGCATGAGGAATTTTATGACACTAAGGAGGAGGAAGAAGAAGAGAAAGGAAAAGAAATCAGCAAGGATGGCACTTTAGCAACATCATCAGGAGTCCCAAGATACCATCCCTTTCGAATTCGAGGGGTACTAGCAGGGCAAAGGTTGATAGTTCTTCTTGATAGTGGGGCAACTCACAATTTTATTAATGAGGGATTTGTCATGAAAAGAGGGCTTAAAGTAGAAGATTTTGAGGGATTCAATGTTACTGTAGCTGATGGATTCACTATGCCTTGCACACGGGTGGTGAAACAACTCAAGATGACCTTAGGAGATTGAGTATTGTGATGAATTCTATGTGGTTGGTATTGGGGAGATAGATCTTGTATTGGGTGTTCAATGGTTGCACTCTATTGGAGGCTATTACATGAACCATCAAACTATGGAGTTTAAATTTTATTCCAATGGAAAAGAAGTCATATTGAGAGGCTTATCGAATGGAGCACCTAAGGCAATCTTTGCAAAGAGGATGGAGAGGACTTTTTGAAGAGGACAAGTAGCATGGGTAGTAGGAGTCATAATCCATCCAACAAGCTCTCCAAAGAATCAAGGTAATTTCCATTTTGAAATTCAAAATATTCTTGATAAGCATAGTATAGTTTTCAATGACTTGCCTCCAGGATTACCACCAGATAGAGGTTTTGAGCATGTTATAGAATTAGAACAGGGTGCCAAACTAGTTATAACAACCCCATACTGCCATCCAAGAGGTTATAAGGAAGAAATTGAAAAAACTATTAAAGAAATCCTAGACATGGGTTTCATAAGGCCTAGCTCTAGTCCATTTGCATCATCTGTGGCACTTGTCAAGAAAAAAGATGGTACAATGAGAATGTGTAACTACAGGGCTCTAAACAAGAAGACCATAAAAAATAGGTATCCCATACCACACATAGATGAACTCATTGATGAGTTACATGGTGCTGTATACTTCTCAAAAATTGACTTAAGATCAGGGTACCATCAAATCTGAATGAGGAGTGAAGATGTGGAAAACAATACTTTTAGATGTCACTATGGGCACTTTGAATTTCTTGTTATGCCATTTGGCCTCACTAATGCACCTGCAACATTCCAATCTTGTATGAATAAGGTATTCAGCCAACATCTTCAAAAATTTGTTTTGGTATTTTTTGATGATATCTTGATTTACAGTAAAACATGGGAAGAGCATCTAAAGCACATAGACACTATTTTGGGAACCTTGGAGCAGCAATCCTTCTATGCTAAGCTATCTAAATGTGATTTTGGTTTGACAGAGATCCTATATTTGGGACATATTATAAGCTCTAAAGGAGTACAGGTTGATCAACAAAAAATCCAGGCAATTTTGGATTGGCCTCCACCCACTAATCTTACACAGTTGAGAGGTTTCTTCAGGTTGTGTAGCTACTATAGGAGATTTTCCAAGGGATATTCTCAGCTTGCTGCCCCCTTGACTGATTTGACAAAGAAAGGAGCTTTTGTTTGGACATAAGAGGCATAAAAAATATTTGATAAGCTTAAGGAGGTAATGAGTTCATGCCCTGTGCTTGTAATTCTAGATTTCTCTTTACCTTTTGTTGTTGAATGTGATGCTTCTGGAGAAGGTATAGGGGCTGACCTAACTCAAAGGGGACATCCAATAGCATTCAAGAGTAGAAAATTAAATCAATCAGAGAAAGGTTACTCCATCTATGATAAGGAAATGTTGGCAATCATGCATGCACTTCATAAGTTTAGACAATATTTGGTATGTGGGAGATTCATTGTAAAGGAAAACCATAATAGCCTCAGGTTCTTCTTGAACCAAAGGGATTTGAATGATCGTCAACAAAAATGGGTAAGAAAATTGCAAGCTTATGATTTTGATATTGAATACATGAAAAGGAAAGAATAATGCGGTTGCTAATGCTCTCTCAAGAAAGCCCACTTTGTGTTCCTTAACATCTATCTTGGCTGATTGGAAAGTCTCCATAATTTTAGAGTATGCTAAAGATTCCTTTGCCACCAAGATTTTGGATAAGTTAGTGGATGATAATAGGTACACGGTTGTTGATGAATTGATTTATTACAAGAACAGGATCTTTTTAGTGCCAGGATCAAAAACTAAGAAGAGGATATTGAGGGCCTTTCATGACACACCTTTGGCTGGTCATCAGGGATACTTCAAGACGTACAAAAAAATTCGAGAACAGTTTTCATGGAAGGGTATGAAGGAGGATGTCCTTAAACACATTAAGGAATGTATGGTATCCCAACAAAGCAAGAGTGAGCAAAATTTTCCTACAAGGTTGTTGCAGCCACTTCCTATTCTTGAACAAAAATGGGAAAGTATTTCCATGGAATTCATCACTGGGTTGCCCAAGGTTCAAGGTAAGGATTGCATATATGTGGTGGTAGATAGACTAACTAAGTATGCACATTTATTTCCTATCACATTTGATTTCAAGGCATCACAAGTGGCTGAATTGTTCTTCAAGGAAATTTTTAGATTACATGGCTTGCCTAGAAACATTGTTAGTGACTGGGACAGTAGATTCCTTAGCTCTTTTTGGAAGGAGCTCTTTCATTTGGCAGGAACTAAACTCACTCCCAGTACTAGCTATCACCCTCAAATAGATGGACAAATAAAGATAGTTAATAAATGGATAGAGGGATATTTGAGGAACTATGTTTCAAATCAACAACATGCTTGGGTGAAATGGTTACACCTAGGGGAGTATTTTTACAATACATCTCATCACATGTCTATTGTTATGCCTCCTTTTTGTGCTCTTTATGGTTATGATGCTCTTTCCTTTGTTGATATAATACTTTCTGATAGCAGAGTACTTGTAGCAAGTGATTTCGTCAAGCAAAACCAAGACATAATAAGGTCCCTCAAGGATAATCTACAACATGCACAGAACCAACAAAAGTTATATGTTGATAGGAAAAGGATTGAAAGATCTTTTGAGGTGGGAGATTTGGTATTTTTTAGGTTGCAGCCATATAAGCAAAGCACCTTGAAGAGGAGTGGGGCAGAGAAACTCAAGCCAAGGTTCTATGGGCCTTATAAGATCATCAAGAAGGTAGGAGAGGTAGCTTATGAATTGGAGCTCCCACCAAACAACAAAATACATAATATTTTCCATGTATCTTGCTTGAAGAAGGTTCTAGGCCATAAAACTATAGTATCTACAGAATTACCACCTCTTGAGAATGAAGGGAAATTAGTTTTGATACCAGAAGAGATTTTGGATACAAGAGAGAAAAGATTGAGAAATAGGAGCGTCATCGAGCATTTGGTCAAATGGAAAGGATTGCCGCTAGTGGATGCAACTTGGGAAGGAGCACATATTCTTGAAAATTCCAACCTTCATTGCTTGAGGAAAATAAATATTTGGGAGGGGAGGACTTTTCATGTCCCCTTTTCAAATAATTAAAAATAATAAACTTTGCTAAGGCAGGCAGGCTCCGAAAAGGTGAAGTTTCAAAAAAAAAGGGCTAATCTTTGGAAACCAATGGACTAATAAATAAAAAATATTATTAAATTATATTTTATTAACCCCTCTTGGACGTGAGTTAGGGTTATGCCCTCTTTTAAGGGGTTTGGAGGCACTTTGGGCTCATTCTGGAACTTGATTTTCGCTTATTGCTTTGTTGTTCTTCAGAGGCTACCAAACTTATGGAGAAAGAGACCCAAGGATGGGAGTTTGTAGGTTTTTAGGAAGGCTAAGGATGGGAGTTTGAAGCCATTCCATGTGCAATCTCATGTAGAGTTTTCCCTTGTGCTGAACAGTGCAAATTTGTGAGTTTTCGGGTGTGTTTTTTTTGTAAGAGTTTGGTGTTTTCGGTTGAGTATTTCATATCAGTTTGGGTTTCTGCTGTATTTTAGACTTTAAGATGTTAAAATAAAGCTAAATATATGTAATGAGACATGGTTAAACTACTCAGATAGATTATTAGTGTTTTTGTGGTGTTTCCGAGCATTTTGTGTTAATTTTGGGAGCCCGATGAGCATGGTTTTTTTGTCCTACGTTTGGGAGCTGTTGTGTAAATGCTATATAGATCTAGAAATGTCATCTTGTAGGCTCTTATGCTGCTGAAATTTTTATAAAAATTTCCACTTTTAGATTTATTAATAATATGTGAAGTTGTGAAATTTTTGGCACTATTTCGGACATACTCGATTTGGGGTTTATTGAGAAATTGGCGGGTCTTTGTAATATTGGTTGTTTGATTTTGAAAATATGATTAGAGGACTGAAATATCTTATAAATTCAGAAAAGGGACATTTCAAAATGTATATATATATGTATATAAAGAGATCTTTTTTAAGGTGCTTATTACATGTCAGAACAACAGAAAAATTGATCCAACTACATACATATTCCAAAATCCAAATAATAAACGATAAAACTCACTCAACCCATGCTAAGTGACTCAGCTGAAGCTCCTGCACAAAAATAATGCTAATTGTTCCTTTTATTGTACCTAATTTGATGACAATTCTATAGGAATTTGTAATAAATCCATGTAATCAGTAACTAGACCCATTTAACTGGGTTATGGCTTGTATATATACGTATATTTTACTGGGTTATGACTTCTGCAAGGGAACAAGCCTCATGCTTATGAAATTTACATACATAGAAGCAAAACTTGCTTCTTCAACTCCTTACACTCAACTCTTAACTAAAGTTATTCTTCTAGTAGTGAGAATAGTTGCTACAAATTTTTGGGAGCCAAGTGACCTTGAACCTATGCTACATTTTTGGAGACATGGGAAGAGTTACTACTGCTTTTAGTACTTCATTACATTCTAGATCATATGGTGATGCCCAAGTTAATAATGATAGTAGATACTTGGGATCCTCATAGAGAGAACATGCCAATACATGCATGGTTACATCCTTGGCTTCCATTGTTGGGCCATCATATGGATCCTTTATACCCAACCATTTGTTATAAATTGGGGAATGTTCTTCATGCCTAGCATTCAAGTGATGCATCTGCATATGCAATTTTATCACCTTGGAAAACTATATTTGATCCTGCTAGCTGGAAATGACTGATTGTTTGTTTTATTGTACCTAATATGATGACAATTCTACAAAAAATTGTAATCAACCCAACTAATTAGCAACTAGACCAAATTAATAACAACAATAGATACTTGGGATCCTTGTAGGGAGAGCATGCCAATACATGCATGGTTACATCACTGACTTTGATTGTTGGGCCAGCATATGGAGCCTTTATATCCAACCACTCGTTATAAATTGGGGAATGTGCTTCATGCCTAGCATTCAAGTGATGCATCTATATATGCAATTTTATCACCTTTGGAAAGTGTATTTGATCCTGCTAGCTAGGAACAATAGATTATTCATTTTATTGTACCTAATTTGATGACAGTTCTACAAGAATTTGTAATCAACCCAACTAATCAACAACTAGACTAGTTTAACTAGGTTATTACTCGGGCATGTTCCACAAATGTCTACTTAAGAATGTATGTGAACCTACAATGCATTGTTATGTGGTGAAATATGTAGAATATCATATAATCCTTCATCACACAAGGTCTTTCACTCAGTGTGCTCATTCATTAAGCTAAGCACCCAAGTTTGCATTTCAAATCATGATTTATCTATCTTGGGTTTAAGAACTAGTACAACAACCTAGAAAGAGCACCTACGCAGAGATGGATCTCACATTCATTTATTAATAAAATATAGAATTCATTCATTATCACATGAAGTAAAAAAGTAATTATAAGCATACATAAAATAATCTCATAATGTCCAAAGATAACATCTAACATTAGTTCATCCTTTAACATTCATTAACAATAGCACATAAACACATAACATTCAATAACATGTGAAATGAGGTATTTAAACATGCCTAAACCAATTATGATTTATTTTTGGATCACCTACCTGATTAGTTTGGAATTTTTTTCTCACCAGAAATCATAAAATGTAAGAAGAACTATGCCAAAAAGAGCATAAAAAGATGATTATCGTGCACTGATCATGTTTTTTAGCTCTTTTGGCACAATTGTTCTTAAAATTTTTTGGCTCAATATCCAATTGGTCAGTATGTGTTTTGAAAAACTGTTGATTGATTATGAGTTAGGAAAAAGAGAAATATCAAAGTTGAAAAAGATGTACATAAGTGCAATTAATTTTTAAACATCAATTTGATAAACTTACAAAGAGAACCATAGAATTATAAGAAACTATTATGCATTGTATCAGGCATTGATTCAAAGAGCACAAATAATGGAAATAAAGTATTGCAGAAGGTGCAAACTCAACTACCCCCCAATGTGGATGGCACTATTAAGTAGAGAATAGTTACATCCATCCATCCATCCATCCATACATACATACATACATATTAAGTGCTACCTAACTATGTCCAAGGTGTCTGCACATTGGAGGCATACTTTGCCTACTAGACTACCTACATACTCGTATCTATAGGATCAAGATCCTTGAAATACTCCAAAAAATATTTAGTTATGGTTGTAGTTGTTTTGATGTAATTGTATTCCTATAACCACTAGTGAGCTTTACCCACCTAATACAACTCTTCACAATCATACACCCACTCAAAAAAATCCAATGGTTTTCTATAATTACAATACTATAATACCTTGGTACTACCTTTTTGTTGTAGTTTACAGTTAATATAAGGTTAACCTAAATATGTCCTAACTCACTCCTTATATAGTTATGTTTAAAAGCTTGTGACAATAATCAATGGGTCTAAATAGACTAGTCAAGTTAATGCTGAAACATAGGGTTTAGCCTTCTATTTTCAAAAGCTAGGTACACTAAGTACATATAATGTCTTAAAATATAAGCCTTGTGAGTTAGCATATAATATCTTAAAATAGTTAAGTGCTACCTAACTATGTCTAAGGCATCTACACACTGGAGGCATACTCTGCCTACCAGGTTGCCTTCATACCCATATCCATAGGATCAAGACTCTTGAACTACTCACTCTAACGAATATGTAGTTTTGGTTTTTAATTGTTTTCATGTAGCTGTATTCCTATAAACACTGGTAAGCTTTACTCACCTAATACAACTCTTCACCATCATACATCCACTTAGGTGAATCAGACAATTTTCTATAATTACAATACTATAATACCTTGGTGCAACCTTTGTGTTTTGGTTTATAGTTAATGTAAGGTTAACTTATATACGTTATAACTCACTCCTTATATAGTTATTTTTAAAATCTTGTGACAATAACCATGGCCATGCTACTTGTTGAGTGAGTTTTACTATTTTTCTATTGTGCCAAGATCTCTCTGTTTATATACATACATACATACATACAGACACATATATACATATACATATACATATACATATACATATACATATACATATACATATACATATACATACACACACACACACACACACACACACACACACACACCCACACACACACACCCACACCCACACACACACACACACACACACACACACACACACACATACATACATATATAGAGATTACAAGGGCACAAAAACAAAATGTAGCAATCACAAGGGCACGACAACAAAATCCTAGATCTTTACTGATCTCCACAATCCACAAGATCTCTCTATTATATACATACATACATACATATACATACATGCATACATAAATACATACATCTACATATGCAATTTTATCACCTTGGAAAAATGTATTTGATCCTACTAGTTGGGAACAATTGATTGTTCATTTTATTGTACCTAATCTGATGATAGTTCTAAATGAATTTGTAATCAACCCAACTAATTAGCAACTGGACTAATTTAACTAGGTTATGATTTGTTTTCTAAAAATATCTTGCTATGATGTGTTTTTCTAAAATTTCTTGCCAATTTTTCTTGGTTTGCATTATTTTTGTGCAAGATCTTGAGTTAAGTAAGTTAGCATAGGTTGAGTGAGTTTTATTGTTTTGTTATTTGGATTCTGGAATATGGGCTTTGTTTTACCATTGGATTTTTTTGAGTCTTGATTTTAATGAAATAAAAAAGTGGTTTTTAGGGTGGAAAGGACTATATAATGAAGAGGAAACTTGAAAACTTGAATGTTGAAATGCTGAAATGAAAGCTATCAAGGATCAAACATCTATGGCAGAGTTACAACATGACATAAATCATTCCCCATTTGTTTTGATTATGGAGAGCTACATACAAAAGATGGTGGAGAGCTTTGAACGAGGATGGAGAGCTTTGAACATTGGTGGAGATTTCATTGCAATGCCCTTATGATCACTGTATTTTGTTGTTGTGCCATTATGATCTCTGCATTTCATTGCCATGCCCTTGGTGGAGATCAATGGAGATCTAGGATTTCGTTATCATGCCCTTGTGATCTCTACATTTCATTGTCATACCCTTGTGATATCCATTCCCTTTCTCTATGATTTCACTATTGTGTTGTGCCCTTGTGATCTCTATGCCCTTTGTAGCACTACAATATTTGGGGTCAAACTATGATGACAATTTGTGACGATGGTGTAATTTGTGGTGTTCAGGCCCAAATATATTAGTGCTTTCTCTATGATTTTCTTCAAGGGGAGAATGGCTACCTATGTAAATGTTCTTTTCTTTTCCTTCTAAACATGTATCTCTTTATATTCCCCCAGTAGGTGATTAGAGAAGCTTCTCTTTATGTATATGTATTTGTATATATATATATATATACATACATACACACATATATGTGTGTGTATGTGTATATATATATATACACATATACATATGTATATACATACATACAAATATACATATACATAGATCTACACATATACATACATACATATACACATACATACATCTGCATATGCAATTTTATCACCTTGGAAAATTGTATTTGATCTTTAATCAATCACCAAGAGATAATACAATCTGTAAGTATAGATTTGTGCATACTTAGTTTGATATGAATAGTTTTGATTGAATTTTTCTGAGGAGAATGAGTCTAATCATGATGATAATGGCCCCATGTATTGGGTCTTTAGAGGAGATAGACTTATAGAAGATTAGATGTTGATTATTGATATGGGATAATTCATTTGTGTGAATGGCTGATCGAGAAAATTGCAAAAGATTAGGGTGTCAGTTGCAAGTAGTTTCATTAATATGATAAGGGAATCATCTTTGAAAGTGGGATGATAAAAATTGGCATGTCCATCCTTATGATAGATGTCTCTATCTCATAATAGAAAATTGCTTCAAATGACAAGTGACAAATGATTAAATATATGGAAAATCAGAAGAACATTCACCTATAATATTTTTGAAGGACAAAAATATAATAAGAATATAATTTGATGGAAAAATCCATGAGCTATGTGGCTCCACATTGTGTCTATTACATTTTCCAGTAGTGGAAACTATTCACTTTAAATATGAAGGTCATGAAATTAAAAAAGATAACTATCAGAGATCTATATTTGTATTTTAGTGATAAAAAATACACAATCTAATTTTAAGAAAAATAATAGTCTTAAATGTATATGATTAAATAAAATAAACAAGAGTACTCGCTGTAACTGTATAATTCTAGTATTACTGATTATGGTAAACAAGATGTTCAATAAAACAAGTATGAAGTAACATAAATGGATTATCTACTCTATCCTATTATGACTTGATGTGAATGCATCTAATCATTATCTAGAAGATATTATGCATGAGATCTTTACTCAATCACCAAGAGATAATATAATCTATAAGTACAAATTTTTGCATACTTAGTTTGGTATGAATAAACTCGATTGAATGCAAGGATAATTGTTTGTGTGAATTCAAGACATGAATCATTAATTTAATTTAGCACAAGTACTTTGCAAGTGTGTATGTATGCATGTAAAATAGTTCACATAGTAAACTGATTTACATACATACATGCACATATGCATACAATCATCATAATCAGTTATCGTTGAATCTGACCAAAGCTATTATATATGAACAAGAGATACCTATTTAGAAGGAAAAGAAAAGAACATTTACATAGGTACCTCTTCTCCCCTTGAAGAAGATCACAAAGGAAGGGCACATATATCACAAGGGAACAAGAACAAAATCCTAGATCTCCACTGATCCACATCAACATTCATAACTCTCCACCCTTGTTCAGAGCTTTCCACCCTCTTTCATGTGCAACTCTCCACAATCAGTTTAAAAAAATGGGAAATTATTAATGTCATATTTTCTTTTCTTTTTTGTTTATAATCCATAATCCATAATCCACAAGATCTCTATGTATACATACATACATACATACACACATATATACATATACATACATACATACATACATACATACATACATGAAAAAAAAAATGCACTTTCTAATAGTTTATAATTAAAAATTAATGTTTTACATGAAAATGCATCTGAAGAACTGTTAGCTTAGAAGTAAGAACATGGTGTTGAAACAATACAAAATGTGCTTGACATGAGAGGTCTGCAAGTGAGGGTGTTGACCAATCTTGAAAACATGAATGTTGAAATGAAAGTTATTGATGATCAAACACCTATGCCAGAGTTACAACATACTATGAAGTTGATTTCATATAAGGTAGAGGCAGATATTCAAAATTTTGATAATAAAAATTAAAGGCATGAGAGAAAAGGAGAAGGAGGGGCTTTAGAAAGAGAACAAGGAGTGACTTTAGAAAGAGACTCCACAACAGAAACAAAAACTAGACAACATAGAGGATATTATGGGAGCCACTAGATAAAATCTAGGAAAGTGTTGCAGTATGTACTATGACATTGGAATCACTTGCAATTGTCTTTGAGAATTTACAATCCAAATATCAAATACTTATAAGAGTGTTTCAAGTGTTGACATAGTCTCTCTACTATGATCCCAAGTACCAAATGTTTATAAGAGTGTTTCAAGGTTGGGAACCACTTCAACATCCTTTGCATGGTTTAGAGGTAATATCATTGTGGCAGATGTTTCCATAAGGGAATGAGCCTTGTGATTATGACATTTACATAGAAGTAGAACTTGAACTCCTCACACTCAACTATTCACTAAAGATATTCTTCAATTCCTTGCATATGTAATTTTATCACCTTGGAAAACTGTATTTGATCTTGCTAGCTGGGAACAACTAATTTTTTGTTATTGTACCTAATTTGATGATAGTTCTACAACAATTTGTAATCAACCTAGGTAATCAGCAACTAGATCCATTTAACTGGTTATGGCTAGTTTATTTCTAAAAATATCTGCTATGATATATTTTTGTAAACTTTCTTGTGAACTTAGCCTATTTTTCCTAGTCTATATTATTTTTGTGGAGGATGCTGAGGTAAGTCACTTAGCATGGGTTGAGTGACTTTTATTTTATTATTATTTGGATTCTATTATATGTATGTAGTTGGATCAATTTTTTCACTATGTAGCTAAGATGTAATAAGCACCTTAAAAATTATTTCTAAATATACATGTTACAAAGGAGATATAAGAAATACCTATCTAGAAGGAAAAGAAACCTACATTTACATACCCTTGAAGAAAATTATAGAGCAAGGGCCAACATGACAATGAAATCATAGAGCAAGGGTGTGACAATGAAACACAAAGATCACAAGGGCATGACAACTAAATCATAGAGGAAGGGCACGACAATGAAATGCATAGATATATCATAGGAACAAAATGCACCAAGCACATATACATAATCACGAGGCTCATTCCCTTGTAGAAGCCATAACCCTACTAAATATACATATATATCAACCCATCTAATCAACAACTAGACCCATTTAACTAGTTATGGCTTGTTTCTTTATAAAAATATCTTCTATGATAGGTTTTTGTAAAATTTTTTGTGAACTTAGCCCATTTTTTGTGGTCTAAATTATTTTTGTGTAGGATCTTAAGGTAAGTCACTTAGCATGGGTTGAGTGAGTTTTATTGTTTTATTTTTTGGATTATGGAATATGTATGTAACTGGATCATATATGTAATAAACACCTTGAAAAAGATCTCTCTAAATATATAAAGAGATACATTCTTAGAAGGAAATATAAAGACATACATGTTTGCAAGGAAAATTTAAAAAAAAACATTTACATATGTACCTCTTCTCGCCCTTGAAGAAAATCACAACGAAAGGGCACATAGATCACAAGGGCATGGCATGGAAATGAAATCACAGAGCAAGGGCATGACATGACAATGAAATTCCAGAGCAAGGGTACAACATGACAATGAAATCATAGAGCAAGGGTATGACAATGAAATGCAGAGATCACAAGGGCATAACAACCAAATGCACCAATCACAAGGGCCACGACGACATTCACAACTCTCCACCTCTTTCACGCGCAACTCTCCAAAATCAAAACAAATGGAAAATGATTTCGATGTTTATTTTTTTTGTTTTATGCTTGTGAGGGAATCACAATTATAATGTAGATGTCAGTATTGCTATGACATCGGGGACAATTTCGAAAAAAAGAAGAAAATGAACACAAATTACACCACCATCACAAACTAACATCACAATTTGATGCCAAATATTGTGGTGAGTGAAGCATAAGGTGACATTATGTTTAACTAGAATTTTGACCTTTTTGACCACCTTTAAGTGATATTTTTCATAATGTTCCACTCTTCAATATAGCATGTTTTTTTTCGAACCAACATTAGAACTTGTGACATTGATAAAAATTAGATGCTCCTATAGAACTATAAACAAAGTAATACATGATAGTAGGAAAGCAAGGGTATAGTGTAGATGGTGATAAATTTTGAGATTGGCATTTATGATTTTTAGAAGATGTTCGAGAGGGAGATTGATGCAAATATCATTGAGATTGTGAAAGTGTAGTGACATGTAGAGATGGAATTTATCAAGGATGAGGAGTGAAGGATGAGATTGGGCTCTAGGTTGGGGTGGAAGAGAGGGGTCATGGTTTCCACAATGAGAGTGATTCCAATGTCGAGTAGAAAAAGGATAGAGAAACCCGTACAAATATCTTAATCAATTAATATTATAGTTAAATGAAGCTCAAAGAACTTAAAATATGTCTAGAACCATGGTTGACTTTTTTGAAAAATTATTTTTATGTTACATAATTCATATTTGATATATTTTGTCATTTTATTTATGAGGTGCATCTTTGGGTTGTGAGTAAAGTAGTCCATAATGAAGTTATGAACTTGATCATAATATAAGTGACAATAAGATAATCATTAATAATCTTAAGAAATTTGAATAAGATGGAAGGGACAAGTACTCATCTAAGGATTTTCAAAAAGATATTACAGAGATTAGAAACATACATTGTACAAGTTGGTACTCATATAACCAAGGCCTTTCAAAAAGATATTGAAGATATTGCATACACCACATGAGAGAATCTAGGCATCTTTAAGATCATTCTTGATAGGTCAATGGTGCTACCTAGAGTCTTACTTTAGGTTCCATTAAGCACTCCAAGGATACAATAGATGTAGGGCATGACTCATAGAGGTTATGGGTACTAAAAATATATTCCCCAAAAATGTTGAAGGAATGAGTAGGATAACCAAAATTATTTCACAAAATTTATGTTTAATGTAAAAAGGATCATTATAGTTGTTGTTAAGCACTTATTCATTAGTAAATATGATGATTAGAGGTTCTATAGAGGAAACAAGAGGTAGATTCCTCAACTATTCTAATATGAAAAGGATCATTATAGTTGATATTAAGCACTTCTTCATTAGTAAATATGATGATTAGAGACTCTATAGAGGAAACAAGAGGTAGATTCCTCGACTATTCTAAAATGAAATATATTATCAAAGGAAATAGTGATGTATTTAGGGTTAATTCCTTTGCAATACTTTGATAGGAGCCATAGAGGTCAACTAATAAGGAGTAATCCATGCATCCATGGTCTCCCTAAAAACCTCCAATTCAACATCACACACATCGACATCTCAACTAGTCCATTCCCTAGCATCTCCTCTCCTTGTTGCTCCATAGCCCCTACAATAGGATCTACCTTATCTAGCTCAACTTTCTCAACTATAGACTCTCCAAGTGCTGGTGGGATGTTCTCAAATGATAGATTCTTGATGCCTATAGTAGTGGCTGTAGGAGGTGTTAGAGTGATTGGGGCCCATGTGTAACACTCCACCAAGAAACCCATAAGGACAAGGATACAAGATACTATGTTTGGTGGATAATTGTTTTTGAACACCTAACATAGTATCTTTTAGCCTTGTTCTTTTGGGTTCCTTGGCGTGGTGTTACATTTGGAATCAAAGCTCTAGCTTTCCACACTAGGAACTTTAGGGATTGAAATTTGGCTCATGCATAACCTTAATGTTGGGTAGAACTACTCTTTGTGTGCCTTCTATATGATTAGTACAACTAGAGATGAAGAGAATGAGTTATTTATTTCACAATGATCTTATCTTTGTTAGAACATATATGTTAACATTTTGGATCATAGGACTTAGGTAATGCCTTCAGGAAACTATGTCCCATTTCTTCTATAGAGAAAGAGAACTTGAGGCTTCATTAATATATCTCCTTATATCCTATAAAAATTTATATGATAACTAGGAATTTTATGCACTTGGTATGATGCTTTATCCTAAGAATAATTTAGGAATATTTACTTACAAATATTATCTTCATATATATACTTTTTGGATCTAGGATCTTAGCCAAATTAAAGGACTCTAGAAAAATTGTGTTAATACATGAACTAAAACTTCAAATAAAACCACGAAGAAATAATTTTCCATAAGGTCTAGCCAAGGAAGTAAGAACAATGAAATACAATTAAGTAAATTTGGATACATAAATAGACATGGATATGAACATGCATTGAGAAACTCTTATATGAATTTTTGAATTTTAATAGAGGACTATGTTTAAATGTGATTAAACAATCTACCTAGGATAGATACCATGAAATTTCATGGAAAAATCATAATGACTTCCGAGAGTAAGTCAAATTTTAGGGGTGGAGGATATAATATGCCTCCAATCTTGAGAATTATAAGTAGAGTTTGGAGAGCATAAGTAGACTTGGGATATGTTGGAAGATAAGGTTACTTCTAGTACTATTTGATTTTACAACTTGCTTAAGTAAAAACTAAAAAATTACATTCAATTATAGCTACTAGAATATTCAAGCACAATGATGCCTATCCACTAGAAAACCTATTGAGGTAAATAAAATCAACTAGAATCTTATGATATAAAATTGTTTAGAAACATTTCTATCCTTATCATACACATCCTTGCAACTCTACTTAGAGCTTTCTTAAAATGTCCACAACTTGATTTTCATTAGATATTTGATTATGCTCTATATAACATTCTTAGGAAATTGAGTATCTAGTTTATTGTTTAATTTGGATCTTGGATCATCCTTTATAGGTTTTTTAGAATTATAATTTAGTATCATGCTTTCAATATCTTAGTTGGATGCATTTTTTATGGCTTCTTTTAATTCATGTTTATGATTTGGTTTTAATCTAACTCCACTAACCCATTTTGCTTTATGAATGTGTGTGTGTGTGTGTGTGTGTGTTTAATTTGCTTGACATGACTTTTGGATGAAGATAGGTAGTCATAGTCACTCCTACAAAAGATATACATGATGTCACACTCCTTCCTTTTTTGTCACTCTTTGTGTATATGCATATGTATTGTATCTCATTGGTTGATGATGCAGGTGTGTGCAGGTACAAGACATTGACTCCATCTAGCTACATATGTTTCAGCTTGTCTCAAAATCCTCAAACCAGTTGTTGTTAAAATGGAGATGGAGCCATGATAAATAGGCATCCTTATATCCTTAGAAATCTAATATGAAGTCAGTCACCTAGTCTAAGGATTATATTTTTTATCATTTCTTTTGATGGTGTGATCAATGGATGCTAGTGTTTAAAATCATGTGTTCATAATTTGGATATTTTTTTTCATGTGAATTATCTCTAATATATGGTTAGTATATTTATATGAGCATATATGGGTGTACACGTACATGTCTTTATAAATATACATATTGGCATAATCAATGTATTTAATTATTTGTGTATGTTGTAAGTTGTATGTGAGTGATTAATTAATGGACTTAGATAATATAGAGAAATTTAATAGAATATAACAATAAATAAATTAAAATAGATAAATTTAAAAAAATAAGTATTTAAAAGAGGAGTAAAATTCTTAACATACAAAGGATGGTTATACAATGCATTCAAAGAGCAAAAGGTATATGTAATTTGCATTTCCCATGTGGAAGAATATGATACAAGAACATAAATATAATGATGGACACAAAATAATAGGCTAAAAAGCTCTAGAAAGGGTATTTACATCAATTTTGGACCATTTATCCATTATACACCCCTAAAATAGCCTTAACATGCCTAAACAACTTGTAAAATGGCAATTTTAGATTTTGGAATTATTTTTATTTAAGGTGGTGGTGCCTTTTCACCTAAAGGGGTATAAGAGATATTCCAGAACATATATATGTGGTGTAAAATTTAAATATGAAGGGGAAGGATGAATGAAGGGTAGATAAGATATTGGTTGTACTTTTCACGTAGAAAAATTAATGATATGTGAGTGAAGGTTGTGAGTATAATTATTTAAGGATTTGTAAGTTTCTTTCATTTTTGAGGGGAGAGTTATTTGTGAGAGTTGTAAGGGATGGGAGAGTGAATTATTTTTGTTAAATTTATTCTTCTTCTATTATGGAGAATTGTGAGTCGGTTCGAATGATGCATCTCATGTTGTACTTATTTTTCTCTTTGTCTCCTAACTCCTACTTTCGTTGAATGTTCGTAGGACAGATGGTACAGATTGAACTCATTGACTACAATACTTATTCGATAAAAAATAGATCAATTTATATGTTCTCATGATGTATTATATTTGTACATTCAATTCCTATAGTTATTTAAAGGTTTTGAGTTCTTTTGTAAAAATAGCTATGTATTTTCCTATGGTATTTAACCACTTTTTTGGAGATACAATATTTTTTGTTGGAGGGTTATTGGTAACTAGATGCATGAAATATTATATTGTGATATATTTCATATGTTATTATCTATGATTTCTTGTACATACTATGTACTTTTATTATAAGTTTTTGAAATTATATATGCTTGATTTAGGAGATTTTAACTAGTTTGACCTCTTGGGTTTTCATGCTTCCAATTTTTGTTTAAGATACCAAAATCATGCCAAATTTTTTATGCGATGTATAAAATTTATGCTCATCATTTAGAATTCTTGTAAAGAAATGTGCTTATAGTCTTTATGCCTTATGTTTGTTTATGTATTGTGATGCTTATATGATGAATTAGGGTCTTCTTTAAACTAGGGGCATAATACCCTAGGAATGTTGTTCCCTAAACTCTAGTATGATTTTGGTTTTAGATTTGTGAGTAGGGTAGAGGCCCTAGGTGAGTGAAGTGTTGTAAGTGTTGGGACTTATAAGTGGTGGCAATAGGATCCTATGTGTTATATAGTTTGGCCTTATGTAGACTGGCTCTATATGCAAGTTTTTGTAATCAATTGGAAACATTAATAAATTTAATGGGTTATGGGGGTTTGGGAGTCCATAGTAATTAAGATAATAAAGATGTATTGTTGGAGTACTCAGAGAGAAGATGTTCGATGCAGTAGGACACTCTTTGACTTAGGGCAATGATCCTGACACTACATGACCATATAGATCTTGTTGGAGTACCCGAGGAGAAGATATTTTGTGTAGCAAGAAGATATTTGGCTCAAGGGAAGGATCCCTACACTATAGGAATGTGCAATGACAATCATGTAGATGTACTTGAAACCATAACTATTATTTTTTCTCTAGTTTTCCATTTTCTTTGTAATTTCATTTTGGGCATTATGCTTTTGTGTGGCCTTATGTTACTGTTGTACTTTGATTTTGGGCTATAAGCTTTAGATTACCTTAGAACTTATGTGTCAGATAACTGAGAGGGGGGAAGCAGGGGGTGTGAATCAATTATGTTCAGTTATCATACAATCCCTTCAAATATTTTAGTACTAATAAAACATCATAAACATTATCAACAATCACTCAGTGTAAACATTAATCAAAATTTTCATTCACTTTAATCCAAACTATTAACTCATTGTTCCTTGTCTAACTGTGTATTAGTAAAATTCCTTAGTGATTGTCAACCATAATCTTAGTTATTACCGAGTTGCAATTAATTGTAAAATAATGTAAAAAAACATGCAACACAAATAACAATCTCATATTTGACACCAATATTTTAACGTGGACACCCTATGAATGGAAGAACCACCTAGGATCGAAAACCCAAATTTTTTCACTCTTTTGAAGTGAGCTCTGCAAGGAGCCAATCTTGTTAAAGCTTAAATACACATTTTTAATGTGACCTTGTTAGAGGATTCACCAAAAGATCATCTAGAACTTATTATTGTGGCCTCATAACACATGCCCCATTTTTTACTTGAAAATTGGGACCCCCCTTTTTTTCTTTTAGGATAGAGGAATCTATTCTCCAGAATAGGCCCCCCTATAGTTCTTGGTTAGTAGTATCGGTTGTCATTATTCAAGGTCAAGTGCTTGGGAGATTTCTTTTTCCTCTAAGAGCTAGATTTGTGCACATGCACACTCTTCAAGGGTGCATTAAGTGTGTGCAACATCATCTTATAGAGGGGCACACATGTGCACTACACACCCTCAGGGGTACACAAGGTGCACACTTAGGGACCCTATGTGCCTAGAAATAGGAATCCCCTCACACATTCTTATTTTTATTATTGAGTTACTTAAGCACTACACCTCTACACCCTAAATACTATGCTTCTTCTTCTTTGAGTGACCAAGGTAAAACCTTGTGTGCACATGTGCACATTATGCACCATCACATGTGCGACATGTGTGTTACCTTCACCTAATAAACTCAAAGGGCACAAAATGAGACTAGTCATAGTTGCACACCATCCCATGGTGCACACTTGTACATGCATGCTATTGTGAAATATATACAGTCATTGGAAAAATCACTAGGCGGGTACCAAGTGCACCTTTTACATATGCACATGTGTGCTTGGTATGCTAAAACTAGTTTTAGGGGAGGTCTTATCAGTTTCTCCTCTTTTTTGTCAGTTGTCACCAGTTTGGTTAAGCTAGTAAGAGTCTTTTCAATCTTATAAAGATGGCACACGAATACCTATCTCTTGTGTAGGTTAAAATAAAATATTCATCATTGTCCATGGAAAAAAAGATCACACTAAAACTAGTGACATTCAAGTTTCAAGGTGCACCAAAGAAGTTCCAATTTGTGGATAGACACTCAAAAGTCTATGAAATAGAATTGGGATACATTGATTAGAACACATTCTTGGTCCTATGCAATAAGCCATGAGAGGGGCCACAAATTACCTTATCATTGATTCAAAGTGGGTTAGTGAATGCAACCTCACATCTTGTGTCCATATAGTCCTCAGAGTTGATCATCACACTGGCCCACCATTACATGTTTGAGAAGAAAGTAGTGAAAATATTCACTGGGGAGATAGTCTTGGACATAAAACCTGATAACATTGAGAAGGATTTTCACCTACCAATGACATATTGGTACCAAAAAATGACCTATGATATAGTAGACATATGGTACTAGGAACATGAACAAGAGGCCAAAATCTTGGTGCAAGAGAAGTACCTTCTTGCTAGACCCCCATTCTAATAGAAGACCCAAAAAAGTGGACATGACCCAAGGATATGTGGTGGATGACATTAGCTAGTGTATAGTCCTTCTAAGTAGAACCACATGGCTCCTCATGATAGGTCATTTGGAAACATGAATTGTCCACTTTATAGAGACTATTAAGAGGGGACACTTGTCAATTGACTATGTTATAATCATTAGCAACAACCTAGATGAAAAACTCATCTCAATGAAGTTAAAACCCCATTTCTTTATGATTTCATGAATTTTATATCATTTGGAAGTAAGGCCAACAAACTATCAAGGGTTGGTGAAGAGAGGGAGCATTTAGGATGCTAATGCCTTGCCATACATAGTGTACTCCTACTTGGTGGAAAAGAAGCACCCATTCAAGATCCTAGAATATATATTTGTGAATGATGATTTTGTCTTTTCTATAATCCAGTTCCTTAAAGGGGATTATGCAAAGAGGTTGTCTATGGAGGTTGCTACTAGAGTAGCACAAGTGGATTCTTACTTCATTCATTTTAACACATTCACATCTGGGTGGTTGTAACTCTCCAATGCCCCAATAAGATTCCACACTATCCCTCAGATAGAATTATACTCTTGGAGATCACTAGATAGTTGGCCTTAGCTTATGACTAAGTAGGAAGAAACATAAGAAGACATGGGTGTGGCTAATCACTATGGGCCTTTCAAGGTGAAAAATAAAATATTGATACCAATTATTCAATTTTATATTGTCATTGATGTTACACAAATGTTATATTCTAATTGAGCACTGCTAGTTGGAACTGAGTTCAAAAGACTCTAGTATGAGCTGAGCATAAGTTCAAAAGAAGAAAAGTTTAGGGATTCCTATGTAAACTAAGTCAGGTTAGTTACCAAACAATTTTAGTCTAAACTAAATCAAGTTGGTTACCAAGGAAATCAGTGGTAACTAAGTAACCCAATTTTTAATTTTAGCTGACCTACAATAGATTAGTTTTAGTTGTTAGTTGGTTTATGCAAGAAAAATTAGTGGATATTATTTATTAAATTTGAAAGGGTGTTCAAGACAACTTGACATTGGGTTTCATATATATGAAAGGTCAAGACATGGATTCAAAAATGAGAAAGTGAAGAAGAAGATAAGATGTGAATAAAGAAGGATATCTGATTTAGAGAAGAATATCCAAGGAATTGCAAAGAATATTCTATTTAGGGAGGATCTAGAGGATAAGTCAAAATAGTGATCTAAATTTGTGAAAATGGTGGATAAAAGGAATCACAACACAATGATGATTGACATTTATTTTGCTCTCAATTATGCTAAATTTGATGAAGTCAAAGATTGTCCTACTACTCATGAAATGTGGAACAAGATGCAAAAGATCTATGGAGGAGATGACAATGTGAGGAGAGACAAAAGGGAAAGTAGAAAGTCTAAGAGGCTAGTTTGATCAGATGAAGATGAGAGAAGATGAAAACATTAAAAAATATAATGAGAGAATCAAAGAAAGTGTGAGAATAATAAGAGCTTCAGGAGGAAAAATTAAAGATAGAATAGTAGTCATCAAGGTAATAAGAACTCTTCTTCCTATTTATGCAATTAAAGTTTCAACTATTCAAGAGATGAGATGTGATTCCAAAATGATATAACTTTGGATGCACTAGCAGGAAGGTTAAATTTTTTTGAGTTGGATAACTTTGATAACTATCTTCCTAGATATCAATACATGGAATCAACATTCAAAGCCAAAATAACTCTTGGTAGAAAGGGAGGAAACTCAAAAGGAAAATAGTCTTACAATGAAGAAGAAGAATTTGATGATGACCTTAAAGCCATTGAAATCATTGAAGCCCTACTTGTAGTAAAGTTACCTAAAGGAAAAGATAAATATAAAGGAAAATTTTGATAGATTTGTTTTTCTTGTGAAGAAGTTTGTCACATTGCTGCAAGGTGTTCAAACAAGGAAAACAAAGATGAAAAAATCCAACAAGTTCAAAGGCAAGAAAGATTCTAAGAGCTACAAAGACTATGTCATGCCCAAAATATAAGGGCAAAAACACACACAACAAATTTTTTTTTTTTTTTAAAAATCTTATTAACTAAGGTCATAACCCATCATTTATTTTAATAAAGCAATTTAATTAGGAGAAAGAGAATACTACTAAATCTAAAGGTGATCTAACTGACTAGACCCTCTTTTAGCTTGATCACTTGAATGTTACTGCAATTTTAAATATTTACTTTAGGCTTCATGACAAACAATTATCCTCTTTCAACTTCATTCAGATTATTCTTTTTTTTTTAAAAAAGTTTAATCCAAAGTCTAAACTAGCCTAAATTTTTCTCCAACTTACTCATAACCATCTACTTGATTAATTTATTGTTTACCATAATAATTGATGAAAAGAATGAATTTAATAAATGTATATTTTAATCTAAACTTTTTTTGAATTATTTGCAATTTAAGTTCATACTAAAATCGATCTATAAAGCTTGTAATAGGACAGATCTAATGAATGAGACATCAAATTACAATATTCAATTTCAGGAAGATACATTTTTACTGGAAACTAATTCAATATTCTAACATTTGATCACTTACCTATTAATCGAAGCTAATCCAAATTTTGAATTAGACAAACCTCTAAAACTATCTAAACATAGACATTAATTAGAACGACCAGGTTTTATTTAATTACTACCAAAATAAATTGACCTAATTTAGATTTTAAACTAACAAAATCTAGTACTAACTAAAGATACGACCAAACTGAATTAAATTTTGAAGTAAAATAGTACTGCTCAACTAATACTTAACTTTAACACAACTTAAGCTAAACTTAAATAATAAATGAACTAAAACAACAACTACTTTAAAATTAAAACTTATAACAATAAACTACAAATAAGCAATTGCTAATATACTAACTAAAAGGAAACGTGGCTAACACCAAGCTAACAACAAAACAATATTTCTAACTACTAGTCTAATGGGATGATTTATATAAATAAAGAAAACTAAAAACAATACTAACTAATATTAATCCATGAATAAATGTTCATGATAAAATTCCACCATTTTTTTTTTCAAAAAAAAATTTGAATGACAAACAAACTACACTAAAATAAGGTAGCCAACATTCTAACCTAAATGAATATATTCTAAAACTAGCCTAACATCTAATCCTACTAAAACAATAACTAGACTAACAATCCTCTAACTTACACATGGCAAAGGGGACAAGTGGACTGTCCCATCCACTCTCCCCATTCTCCCATGTGAGAAACATGCCACCCTAGGATGCTTGGCATGCTACACAGGGAGTTGGAGCACTGCCCAAAACCGTTCACACTTGGGAATGTTGGAGATCCCAACAAGGAAGGTGGTGTCAGCAATTAATCATAAAACCTTTGCTTGGGTTGAAGGCTGCCCCACCCACTTGCCTTGGATGTCCACCAAGGAAGTGACACACTGTCCCATGACTAAATTTTGCAGCCCAAGTACACCCTCTCCAAGGAAGTACACTATGGATGGAAGAGGGGTGAAGGAAAGAGTTTGGAATAATAACTGCATAATCATTAATATCTTTATCATTCAAATTTCCCTATTTCATGGTCAAGGCAAAGGGGTTGGCAAACATTCACTGGCTATGAGGAGAATTAGTATTAAATTGCATTGTCCTTGAGAGATATGTCTACCCTCTCCTCACAAATTTATCTTTGTGCAGACATAGGAGTCTAGGGTCACAAGGGTTAATGGCAAGTCAAGTCTAGTGATTAGTTTTAGGATAGCTATAAGGAGGTAGTGAATGCATAAAGTTTTTTTGGTGAGAGATGTCACAAGAGGCCCATATGATATCTTAATTATAAATGCATTTAATCTATAACCCCTTTTAAAAGTTTAATATTAGATTTTGGTTGCAACCAAAGGGATAAAACAAGGAATATTCTCTGTGGCCTAAGAAGGAATTAAATTGTTTTCCCATACATTTTCCAGAGAGGTCTGTTAAGCCTGGAGATGCAAATTTTTTTTTGAAGCCAATTTTGTCTAAGTTTTGGCATGCTTTCTTGCTTAGGTTCTTTAATGTGCAAGATGAATTTAAACAATTCTAGAGTTAATAGAGTTCCTATGAACAAGCACACTAATGACAAAAGGACACAAGGGATTATAATTATCCTTCTATACTAGATCAAGTTAATTCAATCATCTAAAGACAAGGTTGTATGTTTTACATATAGTCATCATAGTAAGGTGTGTGTGTTCTTTCTTCATTATTTAAAATCAGAGAAATTAAAGCCTCTGACTCAATTGCTCTTGTTCTTAGAAATCTTAGCAAGGAATTATGAACCAATATTCAAAATTCATAAAGGTGATGAATTAATCCTTATCAAATTTAATTGTATCACTATTGTAACTTAACAATGAAAGTGCTAGCTCGGTGATCACAATATAGGATTGATACTATAACATGTTAATGTTCAAAATATTGAATTGAAACTTCAACACATCCATTTGCCTTTCATCTTCCTAATTGAAACTCAAAATTTCCCAATTCAAGACCTTAACTATCATTCTAATTTCTCACATACATATGCAAAAATTTGAAACCACATGAGAGCAATGCAAGGGAATTTTCATAATCTTTTCTTTCATCTATTATTCATCCTGGTTCAAGGCTCCATCGGGAAAGAACCAGTAAGAAAACTCGATATCTTTACCACTACATAAAATTCAATTACAATTTACTTGATATTACAGTTCCTTGAGATTTCTTCAAGGATTCCACAAGAGAACTTTTATCAAAAGTCTACATTGCATCAAGGGGAAACATGAAAGAGACAAGAAACAACATGGAGATAGCAACACAAGGAGATAAGCAAAAGAACATACATTCCCACCCGGTTGCACAATAGGTCCAACAATGAACCAATATAGGGGAAAGGTGGATTTTCTCAATAGGAGAAGTCAATCACCATACCTTCACTTAGCCCTTTCGGGGCTTAAAACTTCAAGAATTTCCATTCTTTCACAAGGCCCTTTCGGGGCTATATCCACAAGGATTTTCATTCTCTTTCACATTCAAGAATTCTCAATAACAAAAAGGTATGGGATGACAAGTAGGGGCCCATAAACCCTACCCTTTCTCCCTCCTCTCTCCATGAGAGGAGACTCTACACTATTGAGGTCCAACTAATGCCCTTTCCCCAAGCATGACCACTTCTTCCCTATCCAAGGGTGAGTGTTACCAAATACATCCCCATGAAAACTCTCAAAAAAAACAATCAACACACCAAGAAGGCATATGAATAACATCAAGAAAACAAGATAAAATCCCTCCCAATACCACCCTCAACACAAAAGCAATGAATGCATATCTACACAATGTCTCCAACATGATGCAACAAGATTCAAAATATGAACACACACAAAGAACCATTCATGGAGTGTAGAACTCCTACGTTCATAAAAGAGTTATGGCAATGGTGGTTTGAGAAGAGCTTCCCTTTTTCCTCCTTCAATATTCAAGGCTTCCTCCAAAAAAACTAGAGGATTGGTTCCCCCAAAAGGGCCTCTAAGTATGGTCCTTAACCCCACTAGGGTTCAAGTAACACAGGATGGAGGTTGGTTTTACTAACCCAAGTAAAGGACCACCCATTTTCGAAATCAGCCTATAATAGGGTTTTTAAGAGACCCTAAGAGTCAACCTAGGAGGCTAGAGGGTTGGAAAGTACCCCCACCCATACCCTTATCCATAGGGGTGCTTAAATTTAATGTTTCTAATCCTTTAAAGGCTTATTAGGAACAATTAAAAGTTAGGAGAATAGCAAGACCAAATTACAACTTTTGAAGAATTACAATATAAGGTTAGCACAAAATTAACAAGTAGTTTAGCTTCATTTTTCCGTTGGGTTGTCTCGGCTAATTTTCCTGCACACTCATTGCACCCATCAGTAGGTCCAAAAACACATGCATAATGCGAATTACATATTAGAGGAATTACATAAATTAAAGCATCCATTTCTAAGAATTAGTTGTTCATCTAATTCTACTCATATTTCTAACCTTCCAACTTGCATAACCAAATGTGTTAGCGTTGCATACATTTTCCTTCATCATTATACATATTTATAAACATTAAATGGAAAAATCAAATAATTAAAGTAGCATCATACATCGCAAAATAGCATAACAATGTTCAGTGTATCCAATAATGTTCTAACATGTCAGCATGAGTATAAAAATAACAATGTGTCATCGGTGCTAGGATAGGTTGAGGTGAGGCCTCACAGACTACAAAGATAAAGGTAAGAAATCTTGTTATATTACTAAAGATTCGAACAATGATGATGAAGATGAAATTGTATATATTACTATTAAAGATGAATTAGATCATGAGGTTAATGAAAAGATGGCACTTATTTCTCATGTTAACAAGAATGACACATGGATAATAGATAGTGGGTGTTCTCATCACATAAATAGTGATAAAACTAAGTTTGAACACTTGAGCACTATGATGGTGGAAGAGTTCAATTTGGAAATAATGAACCATGTTATGTGAAGGAAAAAGGCTACATTACATTGATTGATGGAATCAAATGTGGTAATGCCTACTGGGTTGAAGGACTGAGACATAATCTTCTAAGTGTGGCATAACTAGATAATATTAGATTCAAGGTAGAATTCATGAATGGGAAGGCTAGACTTTTGGATGGTAAAGGAAACCTAGTTGGAATTGGCACTTAGAAAAAAGGTAATTTGTTATACCTAGACTTCACTAAAACTACATGCTTGCTAGCTTGGATAGAGGAAACTAAGTCTATAATGTAAATCAAGTTGTAGCCATTGCAATGTGAGTTAGCAATAGTTCTAACCAAGTCTCAGACATAGGAATCTAAGTCATAGACTGTGGGGATTGCATCTTAGACAAAGAAAGATAGGTTACAGACAAAGGAGATATTGAAGACCTTCAAAATGGAAGATTCCAAACTTTAGAACACCTATGTCTACTAGACATAAACTATCCAAGAATGATAACTCAAAAGAGGTAAATCAGACTACCTATAGAGCTATGATTGGGAACCTTTAGTATGTTGTTCACACAAGACCTAATATTGCATTGGTAGTTGGTATAGCTACAAGGTTTTCTAAAAATCATAGAGAACATTATATGATAGTAGTTAAAAGAATTATGAGATATCTAAAAGGTACTCAAGGCTATGGTCTATGGTACAAGAAAGGAGGAAACCTTGAGTTAAAATTCTTTATTGATACAGATTGGGATGGAAGCATTGTGTTGGTGTTTTAAAACTACCAGGTTGCAAAAGACCCAATACCAGGATGTAGAAGGCAAAGCTCAGTCTAAGGGTTAGCTATTTCCTGTAATCATCTAAGTTCATCTCAAATCTGGACCAATATTAATAGAGTATAGAGAATCTCTACACTTTAGGCTCTATAGGGTTAAGCTGGGTGCACCTTAGGGATGGAAATGACTGATTGTTTTGATATTCTTCTTCACAATTCATTCACTCACACTCTTTTCTTTAGATCTATCCCCTATAACAAAAAATGGTCAACAATTCTTCTTAGATTTTCAATGACTTCTTGATTACAACAGCTAACTATAATTCAAAGAAATACTATTACAAATAAGTAATGACCAACATTTTGATTCTTCATTACAATAAAGTAAATATTGATTTGATTTTAAATGTGCTTTGTGCAATCACATGAACTTATCCAATTGCATATGAATTGATGATTAATGCATTATCCATTGCTATATAGAGTCTAACCAGCAAAACTTGACCTATTTAATTTCCTTACAATCTAATTTATCAATAGTTAACCCATAATTTCATTCTTATGATATCCGTCACATATACATAGAAACCCTATCAATCCATTAAAGCATTTACTTACCTCCTTGAATTAAAAAAAACTAATGAAAAGATATACAATCTACCCAAGTTTCATTAAAGTGAAAGAACCTTGTCCATTCAATCCCAAAATTATAGATACATGAAAATGGAGACAAAACTTAGAGACACAGATATTGCAGAACCTTCCTTTGTATTGAGTTTCCTTGAAAAAAATACATTACCGGTATAAACTCAAGAATAAATTAAGATATGAAAAAAATGTCATTCAAGATTCATTTGTATTCCTAGATTAAAAAATTGAATACAACACATAAAAATTATACAAAGACCATTGGATCGATTGCAAAATAGCATAAAGACTAAAATTATACAAACTTTAGACCCTTACTCCACATCTTGGAAATCCTTATGTAAGAAGGATTGCAACAAGATTTAGATGGGAGGACACATGTAAAAATTTCATTGGAAAACAAATACAAAGATATTTTATATTATTACATTAAAAAAATTCTTTGTAATTGAATAAAATCTTTAGAGAAGCAGTTAGAAAATTGGAAGGTGGCACTTTCTCCAGGTGTCTTTAACATAATTCTATTTGTCTTCAAATTCCTGTCACTTTCCTTGCATTTTATTTCTCTTTTGTGTCTTATGCCTCTAACTACATCTTTATGCCATCTTAGTCACTCTCCTTGGATGGTAAAGATTTAATATCTAGTATGCCCTCCTAGATGGATATATCTATGTCCACATTAGGCTAGGTGGCATCCCTAATTGCATTTAACTCCTTGAGGCATTTTTTCCATTTGACATTTCTTATTGCCTTAACCTCTATAGTTATCTTGGACATTTCAGCCTCTAACTTGTAAATTATATCAATTAAATCATATAATACTACTATACTTGCTTCATCATTATGATAGGCTAGAAATACAAAATGGTTCAAAATGTTGTCAAAAGAGGATGACCACTCCACCCAATCCTTAATTCCTCCATCACTATCCAAAATTATAGGCACAAAACTGAGTGTTCCTGTGGCAATTACTTTCATTTCATTCCAAATCAATTGCAATTTGTCAACAAAAAAGCCATTCAAATCCCTTACTTTATTTATCATCTTCCTAGTATTAATAATCATTACATTTGGTAGATCTTTCTTTTGTGCCAATAGAGGTACAATATTATAAAAAAATGGAGTGTAAGGACCCATGTGGTAAAATGAGGAGATAATAGAGAAACTGCCTTTGAACACCTATACTCAGATTCTTGTAAAACAAGATAATTGATGTGTACACCCTGAGAAACAAGTTTTAGTGCATTTATTTTGTGAACCAACAAGTTCTTGATACTTATAATCTTAATCTCCTTAACTGATTCTAAATCTTCTTCATCAATTGCCAAGTAGGCTTGACTTGATGTACCTTCAATCTCAAATTCTTGGCCCTCTGTCTAGATGCTTTTGTCTTCAATTTTTGTAGTTGTCTTTAAAATATCTATTTCATTCTCCAATCTAAGGGTTTTCTAGTCCAAGACACAAGTCTTCTTCATTTCTTCCTCATAATGCCTCCTAGTTTTGATATACCACTCATAGGATCCTTCCAATTGTGCTTCAAGGAAATCCATCTTGTTCTTTCCCAATAGTGCCAGTGAAGTTTGCATTCCATATATTTGGCCACAGGAGGTAGAGTGCACATTCTAAAATATCACATTTCCACTAGGGGAGTCTTTTATTTCATGAGGTTAGGCTTTTGATGCTTTGGAGGTAAAATCCATATAGCCATTGTTTGAACATCAATGTTGTAATCTATCCCTCTCAATTCTCCCTATTGGTTCTCATCCTCAAATGAGATTTCCTTGTCCTACCTCCTCATCTGATCTAGTAGAAAAGGAGAATTTATATCTCATCCTAGGAAAATAATCATGCCACTTCTCCTTACTAGATCTCTAGCTTCTTCTACAGTGAGGATTTTAGTAGTAGGATCATACTCTTGTATTTTCTATACTAATTCAACAACTACCTCATTATAGTCCCTTGCTTCATTTGTAAAGACAACTCATTTTGTTTTAACTTGAAAAGAAATCTTTTAAATTCTTCTATTTTGATGAAGTTATCATCACTCATTAATTCATTTGTGTTGATGATCCTATCATTGATCATCTGAGCCTATAGTTGTAGTTTCTTAGCCCTTTACTCATTCACAATGGCCTGAACTATTAGATATATTCTTTTGACACCATCAAAATACTAGCTACCTCTAGGAAAGATCTGTAAGGCTTTCTGTTGAGCCTTTTGTGGAACCTCTACCACTTCCTACTTCTTATTCCTCTGCTCTTCCAAATCTAAACTCTCAGGTTGATCTTCATCATCATCAATGACTTCAACCACAATATCTTCATCAGAATAGTTAGGGTCAACTTTTCTTCTTATTTCTTCAGGAACTTGTGTTGATATTTCACCAAAAGTTTACACACATTTGTCCAATCTTGACCAATAATCTTCCTTAGGATGGAATCCCCTAAAGGATGGATCTAATTTTTTCATCTCCTATTCAAAGCTCAAAACATCTTTGTATTTGATCATTCTCTCTTTATAAATATCCTCATTTAATCTATCACCAATGACATCCTCCTTCCATAGAGGTTTTGTAGAAGGTAGAGTATATCCCCTCATGTTCTTTAGGGTATTCCTCACTACATTATAGGGGTCATATGTTCTTGCTGGTCTAGTTGGCAATTTTTAGCTTCTCAAGAAGGCATCAGTATCCTTAATGGTATTTTTACCTATCTCAAAATCTCCTACTTTAGTGCATCTACACAAAAATGTTCCTTTCTTGATAGTTTTACCTAGATATTTCATATTTAATGAGATTAGTTGCCAAAAAACTTCTACAAAGCCTAGTCTCTTCGGGACATATTTAGGTAGAATGTGAGGTGGCTAAGGGCATCCATATATCCTAATGAAAATATATTCCTCAAATAGAAAAACAAATCCCCAATCATGTACCCATTTTTTTCCCATTTTAGAATTAACAATCTTCCTAACATTTCTAGGTATTTTTCCATTAACCACTCCTATCATTTTCAAAATAGGATGCACAAATTCATTATAAAAGGGAATAACATTTGAATATAGGTAGAATCTTTTCCATACCCTTGTCCACCTTTGTACTAGTAACCTTTCTCCCCATTCCTCTGTGTATTCAAAGAAACTCTAATCAAAGGAATCAACATATTTGAACAAGATCAAATGCATGATCAAAGTGTAGTGATGAAACTTAAAGTTCTCTAATTGTCCCTGCTATGTAGTAATGACCTCATCATGAATCTTGTCACATAATCATACCCAAAATTTGTGTTACTTGAATATCTAGTGCCATGACATAACGTCCTCCTAGAGCTTTCATGGTTTCATCTGAACTTAGGACTTTGTTGAGACCAAAGATAGTATTCTGGAAATAGCTCTGAAAGAATTCAAGATGCATAAGATTTTCTACCTCCTTTTTCTTTGGAATTTCCCCCTTCTCTTTTTTGGATAGGGGGATGTGCCTTGTCATTGCCATACCCATACAAAAACTCTTCTAACTCTTTAAATTTTCATTCAGTCCATCTATCTCAATAAAGAATGACATTGGGCCTCCCAAATCAAATGCCTCTATGAATGTCTCTTTATCTAGTGTTAAGAAGATGCTTCTATCTTTCATGTGGAATGAATTGCTGACTAGATTATAACACTTTATCAATGCCTTTACCAGGTCAACATCCACAAATACTTCTAGCATAATCAGCTTGCCAAAATTCCTAACCTAAGGGTTGCAAACTAGGATTTTCTCTATTCTGTTCTTGTAAAACAACCAAAAAAATTCATATCCATTCCTATCAAGAACCTCTACATCTCTACAAAATACAAATGGATCTTTGAAGGCATGATCATTCATAGATTATGAATTGGTAGAACTAGGTAAGATATGAATCCACTCCTCTATAAATGAACTAGGGATTTTTGTCTACAATGTAGATTCTTAAATTTGGACTTGTGTAATCAATTTTCCTTCTCTTTGAGTCATTTCTTCAAAATAATTCAATCAACCTTCAATGCTATATGCTGGAAAATCGCTCCAAATCACTCTACAACTCAATTTTTTCTCAAAAAACTCGAACAATTATGCAATTGGTAATAAAAATATCCTTGCATTTTAGGATTTATCTATCTATGGAACAAGAGCATGGTATTAATGGCATTTAAATCAGCACACTTCAAAACCTATCAATCCTTGAAAAGATGGAAAAATCTTTTGTTTTTCATATTTTTTACTTCTAGCTCATGCCTTTTCTTTTAGCTTAGACATGGCTATTGAAAACTATTTTATGTGATAAAACTGAGAGTCATGATCATCTTTGTCAGTGCTTCACCATGATTTTATTTCTTTCTTTATTCTAAGATGTGACCATAAAAAATGGGCTAATTCTACTATTTTGTAGTTTTGCTACCTCTTTTCATATTTTCTAGGCTAAACCTGTGATACTACAATCACTTCCTTTTTGCTTTTTTGTTGCTTCACAACTTTGTTTCTTTAATGACCAAATGAGCCTATGAAACTGCATTTTTCTTTACTTCATATTTTATTGCCACTTCAAAGCTATTTACCACTTTAACTCATTGGCTGTTGTGATCTGATGATGATCTCTTAGTTTACTACTTTGCATTTTTGTAGTGGTTTGGAGCTTAACACTTCTGTGACTTGTGATGCTATGATGCTTTTGATCTTAACCTTGTCAGCTCTTTGCAACTGCCAGACATGATGTTTTCTCTAACCATGCAATGTTGCATTGAAACCTTTTCCTTAATTGTTACTTCATCTTGCAACATCACATCTCAAAATTTCAATTGCCTTTGACATCTTTAGAAAGTGTGATAAACTATTTTTCACCACTTCACAACTTAAAATATTAACAAAAAATGAAACCATGCAAAGATGTGATGATCACATTTAACTATAACATTTATTTTGTTTGCAAGCTTAAAATTTCATTTATTAACCAAAAATTTTGACCCACAAACATGTGATCATGAGCATTTCACAACACTAACCTCAAGCTATCCTTTAATCCTTGTGATACTGCAATTTCTTTAAACTTAATTATCAGGTTACTGTTCACACATTCACAACTATCAAATACAAAGCCTTTCTTAGTCATGCGATGTTGCAAGCATTTATTTACATTTAACTACCACTTTACTTTGTAGCTTTACAACCACAAAATCTTAACCTTAGCTAAACCTTGCAACAATGCAATTTTAAGCCCTCACTACTTTGCCACTATAATCTTGAGTCAATCACAAAGTCCTATGATGTTGTGACTATTTGAATCTTAATTGCATGACTGCACATCACACTTTCATAACTTAATCTTTCATTTTATCTCAAACCCTTGCAATAGTGTGATAACTATTTCTTTTAACCATCAAATTCCTTTCACGACTTTGCAACTTACAATTTTATTTCATGGCTCAACCATGCAACCATTCGATAGCCTTTTATCTTTAACACTTTCTTTTTTCACATACTAGAAACCTCATTTATTAACTACAAATTTTGACTTTTGAAGACATGATCATGAACATTTCACTCTATCATAACTTTGACTTCAAGTTAGCCTTTACTCCTTCTGATGCTGTAATTGCTTTAACCTTAAATGTCAGGTTACTATTCACACTTTCACAACTATCAAATACAAATATTTTCTTAGTCATGCGATGTTGTAACCATTTGTTTACATTTAACTTCCACTTTACTTTGTAGCTTTGCAACCACAAAATCTTAACCTTAGCTAAACCCTATGACAATGTGGTTTCAAGCTTTTGTTACTTTACCACTCTAACCTTGACTCAATCATAAACTCCTAAGATGATGCAATAGTTTGAAAACTTAATTTCTTGATTACTTTCTACACTATTGAAACTTAATTTTTCATCTCATTTCAAACCCTTGTGATAGTGTGATGAACATTTTTTTGATCATCAAATGCTTTTCATGGCTTTACAACTTACAATCTTATTTCATGGCTCAATTGTGCAACTGTATGAGAGCATTTTAACTTGAGTGTTTTCTCCACTATCTCTATTTTGCAACTTAAACTTCCTTAACTATTTAGCCTCTTGTGACCTTGTGATGGGCATCTAAGTTTAACCATATCATTTCATCGCAACATCATGACTTGGATTCCCTTCAATGGTTTCTAACCTATGACAATGAGATAACCATTTAATATTTAACCTTTTCATGCTATTACAGTCTTGAAACTAGATTACTTAACTCATTCCTTAATTGACTTCCCACCTTAACCCTAAGTTTCTTTTAATCATGTGCAAGCATGTGATAACCTTAAAAGATAACCATTGCTACCTTTTGCATCTTCATGACTCAAACTTCATAGTTTATTTGGCTACTTGTGAAGAAGGAATGATTAAACTTTGACTTCTATTTTTTCCTTTCACACTATCCCAACTTGAATTTATTTGAGCCCGAGCTGACCTGTGATCATATGCTCTCAATTGTATCGCTCTTTCACACCCCTTACTTGAATGCTAGCACTAACTGCTCCGATGCCATGATGAATTAATGATAGAGCATTTTGCATCTTCACATCCTTCAACATGGTTAGTGATTAGAACAAAGTGATGTTGTGATTAAATGACTTTTGCAACATCATAACTTAAAAGATAAGAGACGCATGAAATATAATGTGGCAAATAGATCAAAATACTTAGGGATATCAGCATATAAGCAATATTTTCATATATCCCTTTTTAACACTTGCATCTCAACCTATGAATATTTCAACAAGACATAAAACATAAATTTTCCCTAAGATTTTTATGAGGATCTATATATTTTTAGAAACTCTAAGCAAATGAAAACAAATTGCTTCCTAATTTACACAAGATTTCACAAAATTTTTGCCAGGTGAAAATTTAGGCAATGATGTTGATGATAGAAAAAAGACCAATGGAGGACCATTCTTTCTTAGAAAGAGGTTAGTATCTTGGACAATAAAAAAAAGAATTGCATCTCTTAGGCTATAGTAGAAGAATAATATGTTGCTATAGTAGTTAATTGTTCCAACATAATATGGATCAAGAAACTATTATTAGGAATGAAGGAAAAAATTAAGGATCTAGTGGTTATCTATTGTGATAACACAAGTGCAATCAATATAACTAAAAATCCAGTGGTGCACATCGAGACATAACACATTGCAATCAAGTATCATTTTCTAAGAGAATTAGTCCAAGATAAAGAGGTTAGATTAGAATATGTTAACACAAAGGAGTAGGTTGCTGAAATATTTACCAAACCACTACCTAAGGATGCAGTTAGTATCTAAGAGGAAAGCTAGGGGTCATTCCCCTATTTGATGCTCACTAAAGTATAGTGTTGACACCTAAATTTGTAGGCTCAAATTTGATAGGGAAGTATTTTTTTTAGAAAGCTTGATTAGAAATTATATTCCTTATATGATTTTAAAATTAAAAAAAATGTTTACCCTTGTTATACAAATGGAATATGTTATTAGAGTAAAGTTCATTCAAATCGGAAAAATACATTCTTATGAAAATGTCAAATATTATTTAAATACATATTTGATTAATTAATTATTCCCTTTTTAAAAGTAAATGGAAAAATAAATGGTTTTTTCGAAAGGGATGGGGAGAGGGAGTTGAGCACTCAACCTCTCAACTCTATCCTCTTTCCTATCCTAACTACCCATTCTACCCTAACCAATTGCTCGATTATATTCCTTAAGAATAGTTGTTAGAAGGAAATACATAACAATAATGTTCTTGTTTTAAAATTAAATAAAAGGAACCTATAATCTTTCTTATGGGTTATTTAGGATAAGTGAAAATATTTACATGAATACTTATTTTTTAGGGAAAAATAAATTATAGTTTAACGTGAACATTTGCCATGATATTTCACTTACTTTTTATCCAAGTATATTATTTCTAGGGTAGATATATTGATGAGTGTCATTATATATATATATATATATATATATATATATCCCTAGTTAAAAAAATACTTCCATTTTATTGGAGTTCTTTCTTGGTAAGGAATATGTCAGGTGGGTTTAAACCTAATACCAAGAAGCATAAGACATGGGCAAGCCTAAGGATGAGCTAATTCCTATATTTAGCAAGGCTAAATCTTAGTCCTAGGCCAACATTAATAGAGTCATCAGGACTCACTTCAATTTAGGCTTTGCAGGGCCAAGGTGGGAAAACCTTAGGGATTGATCTTATTAACTTCATATTCTTCTCTTCAAGACTATCCCCTATAGCATAAATGGTCAATTTTCTTCTATGATTTTTTGATAAACTTCTTGATCATAGTAGCTAACTATAACCACATATAAGGTAAAAGAAAAAAAGTAACGACTAGCACTTCTAGTTCATCATTACATAAAATGGTAAATTGATTTGTTTGTTTGTTATGTATTTTCAGCAAGTAAGTGAATCATCAGTTTGCTCTTGAACTTTAATTGACCAGTGCCTTATCCATCGATATATAGAATCAAAACCAACAAGCTTGGACCTATTTAATCAACTTGTAATCAAATTTGTCAATAGTGAACTCTTAATTTCATTCTTACCATAACCTTCTTATAAACCCTACACCCTATCAATTACAAAGAGCTATTATCTAATTATTTGAATCAATAAAAATCTGTAAGAGATATTCAATTTATGGAATTGCATTAAACTAAAAGAAACTTGTCCATTTCAATCTCAAGGTTATAGATATATAGGAAAGGAGACAAAACTCAAAGACATAGATAGATAGATAGATAATTTCCTTCTTGTATTGATTTCCTTTGAAAATGCTTACAATATGAATAGAGACTTGAAAATAATATAGAACTTGACTGCTGATACTTGGTTTTCACTATATATATTCAAGTATACAAAAATTTATTACATTCATATATTTATAGATAAATAGACAGACTATAAAAAGATATAAGAAAATAGGAAAATTCTATAGATAACCAACCTCTACTCCACATCTTTGAAATCCTTAATAGGATTGTAACAAGCTACAGATGGGAGGAAGACACATGTAAAAATATGGATGGATACAAAAATGACAATAAATAAACAAAAAGATATGCAAGATATTCCTCAGTGTTCAATCCAAAAAGAGGAAGTAGTTGAAAAGTCAGTAGGTAAAAATTTATGTCTTTCTTTTTAGACTTGAATCCCCTTTGTCCTTTACTATCTTTAGAAAAATATCTCAACTACCTCCCATCAACTGGGCTTTGATTTCTCCCACTGCTTCCCAAATGTAGATCTCCCTTTTGGTGGGCCATTCTATAGTTCTAGCCTCTTCTAGGTCCTTCATGGCTTTAGTCCACCCAACATCTATAATTACTTTAGACTCAATAGAAAACTTGTTTAAGTCTATCTTTGATCTGAACATGGAGTTAATAAAATTATTATAAAGGATATCATAGATATCTTCAAAAACTGCCATAGTGGCCTCCTAAGTCAAAATGACACCAAAGGAATTAGACCATTCTTGTCAATCTTTCACTGTACTAGTGGCATCCAAAATTGGTGGTATACAAGGCTATATTCCTTGAGATAAAACTTTTAGTTTATCTTATATAAATTGCAATTTACTAGTGAAGAAGCCAATTAATTCTTTGACTACCTCTAATCCCACCTTTACTGTGATTATCTTATCAAGAAAATCTAGCTTTTTAGCCATCAATATAATAAGACTCTCTAAAAATTATGTATATGGCCCCCATAAATTGGATGTGGGTGATAGCCATGAAAGTGATTCATTTCAAATTTTCTCAACACTTTATAAAATAGTATAAAAATTGTGAGCCTATTGTGATATGTTATTTAGAGTCTCAATCTTGTGGCTCATCAAACTTTTAAGGACAGTAGTCCTTACCTCATCTCCTTGCTGAGTAGGTGGAGCATCAATGCTTATTCTTCTTTGTTCTATTGTATCCTCTACCTCCAAACCATCCATTTGTGTTGGGGCCTTAATTGTGTCCTTAGGTAGTTGCTTTTGATCTTTATGCTCTTGTCCCTATTCTATAGCAACCATGTGCTTTGCATTTACAAGTTTCTCTTGAAGAGATGCAACCTCACCCTCTAGTGCTTGGACCTTAGCCTCAAGTTCTGCAATTTTCTCCTCATACACATGGATTTTTCTAAGATCATCCTCATAGATCTTCCTTACATCAATGTAATCATGTATGAACTTGGAAAGTCTGGTCTCAATCTCCTCTACCTTAGCCTTATTCATGAATGAGAAATGCTTCATGGCCTTTGAGATTTCTATACTAGAGGTTCCTTGTAGAGTCCACACAATCATGTTACCTTTTTCTCGCTCTATACATCCATCAGTTTTGGTTTATTTGATGATGAATCCATGCTCCAAACTACCAAAGATTTTGTATCTATGTTGAATCCAATTCCTCTCTATAGTCCATCAGCACCAAATGACTCATATGAGATGACATTCTCTTGTCTCCTTATTTGATCAATCATAAATGCTTGCTCCAAATCCCATCCAAGCACTAAAAACATACCACTCCTTTGCACAAGGTCTCTTTCTTCCTCTAGAGTCATGATTTCACTCTCAAGATAATAGGCCTATAGCTTCTCAACTAGTTCCAACTTTTTCTCATTTGATTCTCCTAGTTTCATCTTTAGTATCCACTTACTCTATTTTAACTTATACAAAAATCTCTTGAACTCATCCGATTTGATGAATTCATCATCCTCTACTGGATTGTTGGGCTTGAATGATCCTATCATCCAACCTTGTTGCTACTAGTTCCAAGTCTATGAGTATTCTCTGAGCTACATTAATACTATCGTAGAGATAGCTTTGCCTTAATAAAATACTGATCATTGCCTGGTAAAATCTATAGGATTCTCTATTTCATCTTTGCAATGATATGGACCACTTTCTGTCTCTTATTCCCTTTTGTGACCCATGATGCCTCATGAGAATCATCTTCCTTTATTTCTAGAGTCAAATTAGGTTCAAGGCTATTTGGGTACACCCTCTCTTCTTCTCCCATAGGTCCCTCTAGCATCTTGGCCATGATTTCAGCATGGTTAGTGACCATCTTCTTTATCCTATGAGGATAGGAGATATCTAAATAAAATCCCTTGAAATTGGGATTAGTTCTCTTCATCTCCCTCTCCACCCTCAAAACATCACCCAACTTTTCTAGTTTATCAACAAACTCACTCTCTGCAACTATATATGGAGTAACATCCTCATGTGGTAGCTCCTTGGTACTAGGAAACACATAGTTCCTTATTTCCTTAAGGGTTCCCTACATCCAGTTATCAGGATCATTCATCCTATAAGGACCAGTTGACAAGTTGTAGTGGTGGAGGAAAGAATGGATTTGATCAAGGGCCTCTTTTCTACTTAAAAAGTCCCCTACCTTGAAACATCTACTTAAGAAAGTGCCTTTATGCACTTCAAGCCCTAGATACTCCCTATTAACCATAAACAACTACCATATGAATTCCATTATGCCCAACATAGGGGGAATAAACTTTGGTAATATGTGGGGTGGTTGGGGACAACCATAGACTCTCATCAAGGAAAAAGTTGGAAATAAGAAAATGTCCCCCTGATTATGGTCTAATCTTTTACCCTTAGGAAGTAGGGATGGTCTCAACAAACTTTTCAAAATCTTAGGTGCCCTAGAATAACTTGGATCTAACATTATCATTACCATAGTACTAAAATTATTAAAGGATGAAACAAAATTAGAAAAATTATATTTATCATCACATATTTGTGTCCATAGTTGAACTAGTAGCTCTCCATTTGCATCAGTGGTATGATAAATGAAATCAGGGCTTATGTACCCCACATTTTTGTAAAAGATTAGGTGCATCAGCAATGAATAATGATGGAGCTTGAAATATTTCAACTCTCCACATTGAGCTAGGGCAATGTTTTCCTTCATCACCTCTAAAATTATTCAACATAATCATACTCCCCCCATGGTATGAGTCTTGCATGTCTCTAGAAATATTAAATTCAACACCATACACCATATCAGTTCCATCTTTTCCAACCACCTTATTTACACCATATACTATTTTTACAAAGTAATTTTTGAATATTTCCAAAGGCATCATCTTCTCCACCTTCTTAAGGTAATCACTCACACTTTCCAGGTCCATAGGGATATGTTGTAACATAGATTTCCTTATATAAGCTTTTGTATTTCTCTCAAATTTAGAATCCTCCAAGTCTATAGGTTAGCCTATGGCTCCATCTAATCCAAAAGATTCAATGAATGAAGCATAGTCAAGTGTATAGATGATAGTTCCATCTCTCCTATGCAAGGATTTGGTGGCTGGATTGTATGATCAAGTTAGGGCTTTCACCAAGTCCACATCCACAAAGACCTCTGGAAAGATCAAGTTTCTAGGTTCTTCTTCCATGGATTACACACCAAGATCTTCTTCTCCCTATTATGATAAAATATTTGAATAGATTAGAACCCGTGACTCTAGGGCATGTGGAATCTCTGCATAGAGCATATGGGTCAATAAAAGCATGGTTGTCTTTAACATTAACATTTGAGGAACTAGGGAGAGGCTTAATCAACTCTTTGATAAACCTATTAGGTTTTCCTTATCACATTTTTTGTCCCTTAGAAGTCAAAGTTTCTGCCACTTCCATGTTTGACACTTGAATTTCATCTACCTCCTTATCAGATATCTTTAAATTATACTAGAAAAAATTGTATGAACTTCACTCTCAGACACTGAAAATAATTATCTATATGCAATGAAAAATCTACAACTGCTCAAAATATCTTTCTCTATAGATGGTAAACTACAACTAATTGATAGGATGTCTTTATAGCTCAATGTATATTATTAAAATTCATCTTTGAATTGATTCTCAACATGTTCAAGCCATAAAATCAACTTATTTGGTCACCTCAAGGGAGCGTCATCATTATTATCTAACGTAGCACTTTTTGTTCATTGCTTAGATCTTATTGGTCAAGAATGCTTTGTCATTTCTATCTTAGAAAATGGAAAATCTAATTTTAATTTAGGGCTTACGATCCTATTATTGATCCTCATAATATCTCAAGAAAGGAAGAGATGTCCTTCGATCTTATGATCTCTTGAAGTCAAAAACCCTTATCACATTGTCACAAAACTTGGAAAAAGTCTCTACAATCTCATGATATACTGGCACCACAGCATTAGAGATTTCCTTTAAAATCTTTAAAATCTCATGAAATGTGGTTTATACTACACAATGTAACATCTCATGTTTTCCTATAGAACCCTACAATACTAAATAAATTTTTACCTCACTTTACCATAACATCACAAGCTTTATCTTTTACTTTTATGATCTCACAACACAAATCTCTTCATAGAATCATAAGACTTTATCCATTGGCTTGAATTCTTATGATACATTATTTATCATAAGGTTAGAGATCACACTATGCTACATGAAAATATAACTTGTGTAAAATAAGTTTTTGGCCCCACTAGTCCAACTAAGCATCCACCTGGTGTATGTTTTATAGTTGACCAATTGGGATCAAACACTCGTCATTTTTTTGACACTATACTACTACTAAGCCTTGTCACCTATCACCTTACAATCTTATGATCATAAGTACCCCATAGCATTGCAACATTCTCAATCTTACTTTTTAATCTTGCAGCCAAGGCTTCATTGTAACATCTTACAACTTTTCAAAGACCTTCCCGATGTCTCGATCACCTTCTTTGTCATACCATCATATATCATATTTGGAACTTCTTCAACATGGCATAAAACCATATGATACAAATGGGATCATAAGATCAGACACTTTAACTTTCTTATCTATGATACTACAACACAATTCATATCTTAAGATCGGGGAACAAAAAACATTACACTATGATCCTTCGCTAACCTTTATGTTGTAACATCATAAAAGATGATGTGAAAGACAAATAAACTCCCACTTAGATACAAAACCTAGGGTAAGGGCTAGACTTTGATTTTTATGAAATTTCTTGTAAGATAGGATGAGAAAATAACCGTTAGGGCATCATTTTTCACACTAGGGCAAGGAAAAATAACTAGATTAGGGAAAAAATACCATGCTAGGGCTATCCTCTAAAAAGGAAAATTGCATCACAACACTCTTTTTAAAGGATTTTCACCTTAAAATTTTGCAAATTTAAGTTTAGTGAAAATAGGGGCTATCCCATTTCATGCTTCATGTTAAGGAAAGGTTTTTTTAAAGTAAAATCATATCTTCCTTGAAATGAAATATTTATAGAGATATCTTCTCGGCATAGAGATATTATTTTTACCCACATGTAAATATATTAAGGTTTTTACTAGAATGGTTATTTAATTTGTCAAATTTATGAAACCATTTTATGTGCCTTTTATAGTATTCTTTGAATATAAATACTTTGACCTAATATTTACACACAAGAAGAAAGCTAATATTTAAAGGTATTAAAAATACCTTACTAAATTATTTCTTGTGCAAGATTTATTAATCAAAAGATAATAATTATGGACCAAAAAGTATTTGAAAGAAATCAAAAGGGAGATCAAAGAGGCATTGAAGACTTAATTATTCTTTCGAATCAAAGGGATGCAACTTTTCAATAGAAATGGATTTTGGATTAAATATTTGATTAAAGCTTTGTGTTGTAATAATAGGTTTTCTATTGCATTTAGGTTTTTTTTAGGAAGCATCATGATTATTTGAAACTTATATGAATCCTTTGAATTTATATAAAGGATACCAAGATCATCATAAGATTCATTACCATATATAGTTGTTAGAATATATAGTCCACCAATATAATTGAGAGTGGGGAGAGGTGAATTAGTTATCCAAATGATATCACAATTATAAACGTTATTAAACTTTAACCATATGAGCAATATAATTAGAAACCACAACAAGATACTCATGTACGATAATACCAAATATGTTAACTAGGGAAACCCTTGATCAGGGGGAAAACCCTAGTGGGGATGGTACCCACAAGATGATGCACTAATATAAATATTCCTTGTTAGAGGATGGAACTTGTTGGGATTTTATAATAGCATTCAGTACATATCAGTCCCTGTTAAGAGACTTTGAATCCTTGTTAGGAGATTCCAACTCTATTAGGAGTTGTGGAAGATAGCTAGACCCACTGCCCAAATAGCTTCAAGGGCAAGATCAAAGAACCCACTATCCAAATGATCTCTATATTATTCCTTGTAGAATAATAGAAATGAATAGTACTATTTCTTCCTCTTTTTTGATCCTATCAACTAGGCTTCTTCTCCTTTTGATCTTGTAACCAGATCACAAATCTTGCATCCAATATTCCTTGGATTGATTACTTGCATTCACCAAACACTCTGTTCCTTTTTGTACTTTTCACTCAATACTTCAATCCCATACTTATATCTTAAAAACTAAGAAAGGATCTTTCCTTTAAACCATATCTTCAAAATAATTCCTTAAGTCAGCATTGAGGCTTTCCAAATTAATTATAATAATATAATTAATTAATTCATCATTACAATAGAACTATCAACTCACTATCTATACAACTTCTCACACATGTGACACTAGGGCTTGTACATCTATTGACATCATGATTATATTTTCATAAGTCATTGGCTGAATACACATCAAAAAATTATATCACTTCCAAAGGATATAATGCAAACATCAAAAATGACGTCTTAGGTACTCTATCTCTGTACTACTCTTTGTAAGTCAAGTACAACTTCTATACATCTTTGAATTACATACTACACATTGAACCTTCACATCAGGACATTGTACCAAACATGTCCATGAACACAAATTACCATAAAATCAAAACATTTTCCATACAACTAAGATATTTGTCTATTACTCCATTTGTCTTCACAAACTTGTTGCTGTGTTGACATCAATGACATACATAGTCATGAATACAACATGTCAATAATCTCCAAAGCTAGGGTACTCCCCTAAAGGAATATCATTAGCATTCATGCTAACAATATCCCCCTTTGGCATTGATGACAACATAGATAAAAAACATGGAAGTTCCAAGAACACCGAACAATACTCTTCATCAATCGAATCTGAAATCCTCTGGAACACTGCTTTCTTCTTCTTCTTTAGGATTGGCAATAGTTGTTCACACTAAACAACTCACCATACATCATGATTCCTTATGCTTCATATCTCCCCCATAGAGATATGCCTCCTTCATTCTTACATGAATCTTTCTAAATCTCCCTAATAAAGTAGAGATTTTCATGCACTCTTCTCCCCCATACATACTTAAGACATGTTATGTGTTTTATGCACTCTTCTTCCCCATTGACATCAATGAAAAAGGCCTCATTATGTCAATATACTACTCCAAGTCTTCAACTAGGTCAAGTGTCCAAAGACACTATTCAAGACCAAATACCAAGAGTCCTCAATGATTCAACTCATAATAGATACTCCCCCATACAGGAAGCATCAACATTTAGTCCAGTCTAACAATAGTGCTTTGTACCACTAGACAAATGCAATATTTACATCATCTACTCAAAAGTAGGTAGGGGCATAACCCCAAGCATACCTCTCAAGTAATCAAATGTATCTTTTGGTAAGGGCTTTGTAAAGATATCTACAATCTGATCTTTAGTACTCACATAGTCCAATCTAATCTCTTTCTCTACTACCTTCTCTCTCAAGACATGATACTTAATGGATATATGCTTAGTCTTAGAATTCAATACAAGATTCTAAGACATACTTATAGTACTTTTTTTTATCATAGTATATGATAATAGGTTGTAAATTCAATTCCAATATCTTTTAGCATCTGCTTCATCAACATAACTTGATTACAATTATTTGCTGTTGCTATATACTCTGCTTTTGCTATACTCTGTGAGATACAATCTTGTTTCTTTCTCAGCCAAGAAACCAATCTATCTCCAAGAAAAAAATTCTCCACCACTAGTGCTCTTTCTGTCATCCATACTTCCCAATCCACATCATCATATACACATAGAGTGAAATCACTCGATCTATTATACCAAATTCCATAGTCATATGTTCCTTTCAAATGTCTAAACATCCTCTTTATTGTTGCATAATGATACTTTTTAGGATCAACTTGAAATCTAGATACAATCCCAACTACATTTTCTATATCTGGTCTAGTGTGAGTCACATATTGCAAATCTCTAATCATGGATCTGTACTTCTTTTGCTCAATTGTAGGTGTCTCATCCTTGCTAGATAACTTGTGACCAATTATCATAGGTGTACCAGCATGCTTACAACTTTCCAATCCAAACCTTTTCAAAAAATCTTTCAAGTACTTAGCTTGTGAAATGAAAATACCATCACTTTTTGTACAATCCTCAATCCTATGAAAAACTTCATTTCTCCTATCATACTCATTTCAAACTCATTCTTCATGTCTTCAACAAAATTATCACTTTCTTCATCATTGTCTCCAAATATGATATCATCAAGAAATATTACTATTATTAGAAAACCATTCTCAATTTCTTTCAAATACAAGTTACTATCTTCCATACCTTTAGCAAATCCAAGTTTTTCCACATGGTTGTCCAACCTTGCATACTAGGTTCTAGGTGCTTGCTTAAATCAACGTAAAGACTTATTTAGTCTACATACCATATCTTTGTCTTCTATCAAAGGAAAACCTTTAGGCTACTCAATATACACCTCTTATTCAAGTTCTCCATTCAAGAAAGTCAATTTGACATCTATCTAATACTTTAAACTTATTATTTTCTACATAAGCCAAGAACATTCTTACTACTTTCATTCTAGCTATAGGGGCATATGCCTCCTCATAGTCTATGTGTTCTTGCTATGAGTAATGTTTGCATACAAGTCTGACCTTATTTTTCACAACTTCACCTTGATCTTTCATCTTTTTTTTAAATACCCATTTGGTTCCTATCACATTCTTGTCTTTAGGTCTAGGAACTAGCTCCCATTTTTCATTCTTCATAATATAATCTAGTTCTTCTTTCATTTCTTGAATCCAATGATCATCTTTACAAGCTTCATCTACACTTTTAGGTTTAACTTGAGAAATCAAACACATCTCTTCATTAACTTTATTTCTTCTCATCACACCTTTGTTTTTACTTCCTATTATCTACTTTGGAGGGTGATTTTTTTCATGTTCTTGTTAGAGACAGGAGTTGATATCTCAACTCTTATCTCATCTCAAGAATCAAACCTTTGCTCTCCTCTTTTCTCAACAATTTGTACATCATTCTATAGATCATTGTTAGCCTCAAAGAAAACTTCTACATTCTGTCTAACAATTCCAAAATTATCTTCTTCTTCATTAGAATTGTAATCTAACATCATTTCCTTAGTTCCAAAATTTCCATCAATCTTTACATTTGTGCACTCAACTATTGCCTTGGTTCTATGATTAATACATCTATATGCCTTACTTTTCAATGAATAGCCAAGGAACATAGGCTCATCACTTCTCGAATGAAACTTACCAATATCATCATCTCTCTTAATATAAAATTTTCTTCCAAATATTCTAAAATACTTAACTGATGGTGAATGACCAAACCATAATTCATGAGGGGTCTAGCTCATACCTTTTCTAATTTATACTCTATTCATAGTGTACACTACTATATTGACTAATTCTCTCCAAAATGTCTTAGATACATAATTCTCAAACAACATCACTATTTCTACCTCTACTACTTATATTTTTCTTCTTTCTACAATCTCATTCTATTTAGGAGTCCTAGGTGAAGATAACTGTCTCTTAAATCCATTATCTTCAAAAAACATATTAAACTCTCTAGAGATGAATTCTCCTCCTATATTTGATCTCAACCATTTTTTCTTAATACTAGATTCATTCCCAACTCTATTCTTAAAAACCTTAAAATTCTCAAAAGCTTTAGACTTCTCTTTAAGAAATTCTACCCACATCATTCTAGCGAAATCATCAAGTACCTTTCACCATAGAAGAATCTTGTTATAGAGGGACCACTTAGATATGTATGAACAATTCCTTAATAGCTATAAATCCTAGGTCATCATCACTTTCACTCTAAAATTTTTCATCAGATTCTTCTTCTTCATTAGCATACAAACAATTCCTAGGTCTCCTAGATTTGATCTTCCGTTTATAGTTTTTCTCTCTTTTAGGACATTTAGATGCATAATGAGAAAAATCATTACATGTCCAACATTTAAAGATATTCTTCCATCTTTTTCTCTTCTCACAAGAAGTGTTATACCTTCTTCAATATTCTTGTCTTCATCAAATCTAGTTCTACTACTACTAGAAAATTCTCCATGTGTACTTGTACTTCTAGACAAGCTTGACCAAAAATTTGGGGCATTAAAGACTATCTCAACTCTAGTCAGATGTCCAGATTGTCTTAGAATTACTTTTGCTACTTCTGATCTTCTAAGCAATGTATCTCGAGAAAAAACCTTAGTACAGGGGATTATTAGTTCAATCATTTGAGCTACTTGCTTGAATAGTGGTCTTAAAGTTTACAAAATATTCCACACCACTTCATCTTCTTCCTTGGTTACACCATATGACTTTATCTTTGCAACAATTTTTGATATCCTACCAATATAGCTTCTCATAGATTCATCTTCCAATATTCTAGCATCTTGAAATGCACATATCCAATTTTGTAATCTTACTCTTTTTGTATGTGTATCACCTTTAAAAAAAGCTTCTAAAGTTATCCAAATATTATGAGATGTTTGAATAGAATTTACCTGACTATATTCATTCTCTGGAAGAGATGATAGTAAAGCTTCTCTAGCTCTCATGCTGCACATGAACAAATCTCTCTTTACTTCATTGCATTCTTCAAGTTTCCCTTATTCAAAAATTATCTTTTCACTCTTTGTCAAGAGCCAATAACCTAGACCTATACAAAGAAGATGAGTCTTCATCTTCTCCTTCCAACTATCATAGTTGGCCCCATCAAATCTAGGACTATCCTTTTTGAAAAGATTTGCCATCAATCTCCCAAAGAAGTTAAGCTTATTCTTCAAGGACTTGATGCTTTGATACCAATTGTTAGAATATATAGTCCACCAATATAACTGAGAGGGGGGGGGGGGGGCGCATGCTAAATCAGGTATCCAACTAATATCAAAATTATTAACCTTATTAAACTTTAACCATAAGAGAAATATAATCAAAAAATACAACAAGATAATCATGCATGATAACACCATATATGTTAACTAGAGAAGCCATTAATTAGAGGCAAAACCATGGTGGGGATGGTACCCACAAGATGATGTATTAATATAAATAGTCCTTATTAGAGGATGGACCCTATTAGGAGACTTTGAATCCTTGTTAGGAGATTCTAACCCTGTTAGGAGTTGTGGAAGATATTTGGACCCACTACCCAAATAACTTCAAGGGAAAAATCAATGGACCCCCTATCCAAATGATCTCTATATTATTCCTTACACAATAATAGAACTGAATAGTACTACTTCTTCCTCTTTCTTTGTCCTATCAACCATACTTCTCCTCCTAATATTATAACAAGATCACAAATCTCACATCCAATAATTCCTTTGATTACTTACTGGCATTCACCAAACACTTTTCTCTTTTTTGAACTTCACATTCAATACTTCGATCTCATACTCATATCTTACAAACAAAGAAAAAATCTTTCCTTTGTACCATTTCTTCAAAATAATTCCCTAAGTCTACCTTGACGGTTTTCCAATTAATTATAATAAGATAATTAATTAATTGATCATTACAATAGCATTGTTAGCTCACAGTCTATACAAATTTTGACACATGTGATACTAGGGCTTGCACATCCACTGACATCATCATCAAATTATCATAAGTCACTAGTTGACTGCAACAATAGATTATATCACTACCAAAGGATATAATGCAAACATCAAAAATTGCTTCTTAGGTATTTTGTCTCTATACTACTCTCTATAAATTAGGTACAAATTTCATATGTCTTTGATTTACATGCTACACATTGAACCTTCACATCAGCACACTATATAAAACATGTCCATGAATGTGCATCACCAGACAATCAAAATATTGTCCATTTTTACTAAGATCTCTATCTACTAATCTATTAATCTTCATAGATTTGTTGTTGTGTTGACATCAATGATAAACACAATTATGAATGTAACAAATCAATACTCTCCAATGCCTAAGATACTCCCCCAAAGGAATATCATCAACATTCATGGTAAAAATATTTTGATACAATTTATATAGAAAGTTGATCCTATTATTCACTTTGGATTGTGTTATTTGTATACACTAGTAATACATGTATTTGTGGTGAAAGCATTTCAAATTCAATACAAGGGTTTCATGTGCTTGATTGAGCTTTTGGTGATATCATTTCTATCTCATTCATTTTTTTTTTCTCAGATCAAATTTTAAATTTTCTTTAATTGATGATCCAAATGATTGAATGTAATAAGTGATTTTAGTCTTTGGAAAATAGTGATATTATATTGATAAATCAATCTTCATTTCTGTCTTATTGGGCTCTTCCAAGGAGTTAAATTCAATAAGACCAAGTATTGGCATTTGATTAAGTATTCAATAGTTTAGACATGATTAAAGTGATAACAATTTATCTCAAGGGGATTTTTTATTTGTCTTTTAGGGTTACATCAATGATTTTGAATGATTAATAGAAGAATGATAAATAATTCATTAGTTAAGGCACTAGTATATTGATTATCTTTTTGAGTCTTCACACTGATTGTAGAAAGGACATACATCCAAGTGACAAAGGTTGATAAATCTATTATACATTTATATATTACATCCACAAGTATTTATCAACTTCATAATCAATTTAATATACACCCAAGTCTCACAAGTTATCTTCTCTAAAAATCCTCTAGGGTGTGAGGGATAGGCTTACTAGCCTTGGTTCTGTAGAGCCAAAATTATAGAGGTTCACATTCATTTGGAGTGGAACCTGTCAGTTGGAAAATTGCTATTTAGAATTTGCACAATTGGATCATCATTCCATAGGAAATCTAATCTTCTAATTTGGGAACCAACATATAGATTACTGATGCATCAACCAAATTACTTTGAAGGTCTATCATGTTGATGCAAAAAATATTGAACTTGGTAGGTATGTAACTTTTGAAGAAAATTTAGCATTCAAAAGACCCCTAAGTTCTAAAGATCCCTCCCCCTTACCTAGTTCCAAAAGAAATACTAAATCTAAGTCTTAGAGGGAGAACATTGAAGAAATTGAAGATGAAATTCAAAATCTCGATCTTGAAGAAAATAAAAATTCTAAGGAAAGATCACTTTGGGCCATTAAGATAGTAGAGGAAGCACAAGACTTCATTGCACCATCCAAAACAGTCAAAGAAAGAAATAGACCCACAAGATTTTCTAGCTATACAACAAACATGAATGATTTGTCTAAATAAGAACCAAAAAATATTTAAAATTCTATTAAACATACAACTTGGAAGGGTGCTATAATGGAAGAATACCAATCCATTATGAAGAATGATGTTCAGGAAATTATTCCAAGACTTGAAGGAAAATCTATTTTTTCTTCCAAGTGGATATTTAAAATAAAACATACTACTGATGGTAGCATTGAAAAATATAAAGCCATATTTTTAGCTAGGGTATTCTCTCAAAAAGAAGGGATTGATTATGAAGAAACCTTTTCTCATGTTGCCAGATACACCTTTACAAGAGAAATCCTAGCTATTGCAACATTGAAGGGATGGAAAGTACGTCAAATAGATGTAAAAATAAGATTTTAAAATGGAAAAATTATAGAAGAGGTATATTTGGAGCAACCTGAAGGATTTGAAACTCATGATCCTAAAGTTTTTGTTTGTCAGCTCAAGTAAGCTCTCTATGGGCTTAAATAGACTCCAAGGGATATGTATGAAAGAATTGATAAGTATATCATCAACTTAAGATTCTCCAAAAATGAAGCTGATCAAAACCTATATTATAAAAGGGATAAAGATGATATAGAAATTTTGATACTATATGTTGATGATTTACTAATAAAAGGTGATGATCATCTCATAGACCAATGCAAGAAAGATCTAATCAAAGTATTCAAGATGAAATATTTGGGACTCCTTCATTACTTCCTAGGATTGGATGTATGAAAAAATTATGATAAAATTATATTTAATTAAGGGAAGTATACATTAGATATCTTGAAGAAATTTGGAATGTGTAACTACAAGTCTATGTCTTCTCCAATGGAGACTAATTGACATAAACTTAAAGAAGTAGCAAAAGAATAACTTTCCATAGATTCTACTCTCTACAAATAGATGATTGGGTCCCTTATGTACTTGGTAAATACAAGACTTGATATTTTCTATGCTATTAATGCCTTGAGTTAGTTTATGTGTGAGCCAAAGGAGATTTACCTAGTTGGAGTCAAACACATTATGAGATACTTACAAGGAACCCTTAACCTTGGGCTCAAATATGAGAAAGTTGACTTAAACCTACATGGATTCACAAACTTAGATTGGGGTGGAAGTGTTAAAGATAGAAAAAGTACTTCAGGATGTTATTTTAGTTTAGGATCAATAATGATATCATGGCTATGTAGAAAATAGTCTTAAGTAGCAAAAAGTTCCATAGAAACCAAATACATTGCACCAACAATGGCCTCTCAGGAACTAGTTTGGCTTAGAAAGTTACTTGTGAGATTATCTGGTCAATCCACGAATCATACAATTATTCATTGTGATAATCAAAGTTCCAAAAAGCTTTTTGTGAATCCATTTTTCCATGATAGGTCCAAGCATATTGAAATTCCTTACCACTATGTAAGAGATATGGTAGACATGAATACTATAAAATTAGAATACATTTGTACTATAGATCAAACAATAAATTTTCTTACCAAACCTCTCTGCCGTTAAAATAGATCACTTTGGGAAAAGAATTGGTATGATTGAATTATGAATTTTTTTGTATTCTTTAAATTATTAATAAAATAATTTTATTGTTAGACTATTGAATTTTATGGGCTCCACCATTTGTATTCATTATTCAAGAGGTGAGGATCTCTGAGATAATTAACATTGCTATAAAAGACATAATGAGAAATGATGATTTCTTAGATAATGTGCTAAAGAATAGAGATTTACTGTTAGATCTAGATGAGTTCAAGATCACATTGTGATGTAGACATTGTTATGTCTATGAGTCACAATCTAGATAAAGGAAGAATTTTATTATTCTTTGGAGTTTATCTTATGTTCTGGTAGACCTTAACTTAGGATCATATTTTGATATAGGAATTCCAGTGCTTATGCATCACAAGTTGGATAAATGAAGACTTTAATTATTCTATAGATTTTATCTTGTATATTGCATTCTTTGCAATACTACTATCACTAGTATTAGTGATATGTCATATCACAAGTTTAGTAATATGACATAATATCATGTGTTCATGACACCACATACTTTGAAGAATTAGTTAGATATAGAGCATCAATCTATTCTTATTCATCTTAATTGATGATGCTAGTTATGTTATCTCTCAGTATGATTATTAAATTAAGAGGGAGTGTTAATTATATAACTTCTCGATCATACTGATCTGGAAATATAGATCATACAAATCAAAGTAAGAATTCTATGCCTTTCTTGTGATAGGCTATATATATGATTTCCTAGTCTTAATAAGGTATTGACATATCCATTGGGTTAATTAGATAAGTCTAGCTTGTCTTTAATTAGTTAGGATAATCACTAACTAATGACATCGTCCCTTGAGCACTGATTCTAGAAATACTAATTAGGACTGACCTAGATAGGGTCATGTCTCATAGAGAGACATGCCCTTTGGTTGCATATTTGTATAGGATGGGAATGTAGTTCAGGGACACAAAAAGATCAAGTCCACTCTTCTAAGAAATTCTACCTAAACTCAAATACTTGTTGAGATAAAAACATTTTAGAATAACAATTGATATTGGCATCTCTTTTCCAAGTTTAGTTAGAGGGAAGATCATCTTTAGCAAACAACATAGAAGTTATTGTCAAATTTTGATCACATTAAATTTATAAAAACTTTATAGTATTAACTCATCAAAGGTTATATGTGGAGTACACAGAGGAAGAAGGATCAATGACCTTGATGAAGCTATTGAGGATACCAACACCCATTTAGGGTGATCCTAAACAACTAACCTTCATCATGAGGAACTAGAATGATGATCTGATAGCACATATAGCTATTCCTCCTCCATACATGGACATAGAAATCACCAAAAAATATTATTAGATAAAACAAGTAGTATTGGGAAGGCCACTAAAGATATAACCAACTTTTTGACTACTATGGGCCTTCAGTAATTGTTCCAACACTTGGATCAAGATGAGGTGTAAATTTTAGAATTCAAAAAAAATAGAACAATATTTTATGGGAGTATGTGAAGGAGGTAGTGAGGCCATTAGACCCTGATATTCCTAAGATTAATATATAAATTCCCTTGAAAAATGAGCTTCAATCACTAGACATAGCGACTCATTTTTGGATGTGTGCAAAAGATGGTGTCACAATTTTTAAGATAAAGGAGTATATTTAATTGAGCCAACTATGAAGTCATTACTTGATATATAGAAGAATGTTGACTAGTTGGTTAAAATAGTGGACCAATATTTTTGGTTAATGGATGAAGTGGTCACCTAAACAAATGACTTGGAAGCACTATGAACTATCAAGGGCCAAAGATATCAAATGCTACTAGATGTATATTCGGTAGAGGAGTTGGATAAAGTGGATGATTGGATAGAAAAAATAGTAGCTAGTATCAATGTCATGATCAAGTTATATGAAGATATTCAAGATGTAAAGATAAGGGCCCTCGATCAATTTTTGGAAGCTAATAAATAGTATAGTGTGACCAGTTTGGAGATTTTTGAAGATCACTCTAGGAAACAATTATACTCAATTGTGCAACAATTTTGAGTGTTATTTGAAAAAATCCTTAGAAGATGACATCAAGTTCATTTGGAGAATTGAGGAGGCACTTAAAGAGTTAGACTCCAAACTAGAAGATGTTTTAGGGATCAAGAAAAATGTTACTAAATATTGCCAAGAAGTAAGAACTAAATATGAGTCCATAGACTTTTAGGATACCCAAGAAATCACAGCCATCATAAAAAAGTTTAAGGTAGTGCATCCATACATCATTTTGTTAAAAGGTTCAAAAAACCTAAATAGTGGAAATTAAAATTTGGGACTTAGACAAATTTTACAAGTTTTGGTGTTGTCCACTCTTAAGGTGTGCAGGTGGGCTAGTGTGAAGCTGCGCCACTTTGTAAGGTGCATAAGTGCACTGACTATTTTGGATTAGTTGCTATGGTGCCAATGGTTAAGTGCCAGTTCCATTTTTTGAGTGTTTCATGCACCAAAAATACATTTTAGCAAGAGTTTAACTGATAGAGACACTACAGAGCTTGAGTTTGCATTTAAAGAAGCACCAAAGACTCCCAGATCATCTATAATCTTCTTTATTCTTACCTTTTCCTTCTTTATGAGTTTTTGAGTCATGTAAAGGTTCATGCACCATGTAATTAATATAATAAAGAGGCCTTCTTATCACCTAGTTATGTGTCTATTTGTACATAATTTCCTTAAAATTAGTGATTTTAGCATTTTTTTCCAAGGAAAAAGCCCTAGATCAAACAATGGAATTAAGCATGAGGTTTTGTATAAATAGAGATATGTAATATATATTTAATGCTAATATTTTGATGCAATAAAGTATGCTATTGGTGCTCTCATTTTGTGTGTAGTGTTTCTTTCTGGAATGTGCATTTTCTTTATGAATTTTATGTTCATGAATAGTGATGGAGCTAATAGTTTTATTGTGTTTTAATGCTTGTGAGATCTATTAGTTCTAGTGTTTGTCATTATTAACAAGTTCCTCCATTGTAGAAAATTGGAAAAATGATCACCTTTGAGTTTTGAGTTCATGCATAGAAATATGCCTTGTGTAAGTGCACTTTCCATGGCTATACAATTAACATCCTATAGTTTTCATTGTCTCATCCCACAATTTTCATTTTCCCCTTTGGAAATTGTATTAGTGGAGTTGAGGATGTGTTGCTTTTAAATTCATTGGTTTATTACTCGATCCTGTAGAAGATTTAGTTTGTAGAAGCATTTTTTCTTTGACTTATGTCCACTAAGAATTTCATTTTCAATAATTTCCTTTAATTTCTTGTTACCATAACTCTATTATTTTCATTTGAACACTTGGTTAGAATAGGAATTGATATAGTTGCATTGTTAGAATTTGCATTCATTATAAAAAATAGAAAATATGGAAAAATACATTGGTTTGTGGTTGCATCTTTTTAGGGATTTTCCTAGATTAAAGATACCAACAAAAGCCTCCTTGTGAAGATTCACATTTATCTTCAATTGAGCTACCCAACAGGTAAAACCATCCAAAACCTTGGAGTTAGTTAAATTGATCAACTTTTCAAGAGATAAATTTGTAAGAGTTTTTTCTATTGGTATCGTACAAAATAACTACTCAATAGAAGTAGCACTAGAAGGAGGGTCGTTCTACAAATTTCAATGTTCGGAATTCCACTATCACTAATGCATGAAGGTGCACTATCACTAATGCATGAAGGTGCACTAGTGCGAAGGTGCATTGATCAACAAGGTGCACTGGACACTAATGTATGCCAAGCACAATAGTGTGCTATCTCAAAGGTACACAAACTAGAAGATCTTATTCCATGTCTCCTTTTTAAGTGAGAATTAAGATTCTTTTCTAGCAAGCATGAGTTCTTGGAACTTTACCATTTTTGGAATCCTCACAACCACAAAGGGATACCAAAGCTCCACTTATTCACTCCACAAATTCCATCATCATCACTTCCCTCATATTCCATTTCTTCCTTTCACACTTCAGAAAACACTTCACAATAAAAAGTCAACCACAACTACTCCTACCGATGGCTTTCTTTACAAATGTACAAGATTCTCCCATCAACTTACAAGGTACACTTCATGATCTCCCAAGAATCTTTAAAACTTCTATCCAAATTTCATCTATGGTGAGACATAACTAATAGAATGTCACATCAAAGTCTTCAAAGAAATATGTAATAGAAAGAAAATTCAACATGAAGATGTGGTCCTCCATATTTTCCCATATACTATGGGGGAAGTTGCATTTAGCTAGTATGTAAATTTACTATTAGAATCGATTCAAAATTTGGAAGCTTTTGAGAAGATGTTCCTAGATCAATTCAAAATGTTTATCAATCCGTCTATCTTGCATCACTAGCTCCTCTCAATAAAGAGGGACCCAATAGAAATGATCTCTTGATTTAACCATAATTTTTACATGACATACTAGAGAATGAAGACTCACTACACAATACCACTAGAGGTTTTAATTCATATATACTTAAATTCTATGGATCAACTTAGTGCTATCTTCCTAAGAAGACTTTCTACTACAAACATTGATACTTTGGAAAAGGTCTTTGAAGAAGTGGTCACTTTTACCAAATAGACCAATCCTAATGGTGGAGGTATGATGATTTTAGTTAGTACCACTAAAATGGTGTCATCTTATCCTATAGGGACACAAATGATACCCAAACAATACCCCCCATTAAATCCAATGCTAGTGCAATAAGTTCCTTGCTTTGTCAGTTAGGTCAATCATTGTTACTCTCTAACAATTGTAGTAGTGAAGAAATCTCTTAATAGAGTTAACTTAATAGTCATTTTGTAAATCCTCTAACTAGGTGACATTTCTAGATTTAAGTTTCTTAAGATCTATAATAGGATCACACCTCATAGTTTGTTTTGTAACCTTTAACATGGTTGGCTCCTAAAAGGGCTCACTTCAAAAGAGTGAAAAGTTGTAACAACTTGGATTGGTGGTTTTCCTAAATTGGGTTCCCAAGTTAAACCTTGGTGTCTCATGTGTTCATGTTATTTTCTTATTGCTTTATCTTTCTATAACTAAGTTACTAAAGGTTAATACACATCGTTATCTTAAAGTATATTTGTTAACTGAGATATTGTGAATATCTAGTTCTAACCAAGGTGTGAGTTAAAAGGAAGTTTGCATTAATATCTAAGGGATTTCAAATTGTTTTAGTGGTAACTAATTCAACCCTCTCCTCTTAGTTATTCCTCTTATATTTACAACAATTGGTATCATAGCTCTTGGTGTTTAAAGGAAAGGTTTAAAGGACATAAGCTAAAGATCAAGATGTCTTAAAGAAGAGAGATTCCTAAGTTGAATAAATATAACTTCAAAGCATGATAGGAGCTCATGAAGCTAAATTTGGGAAAAATTGGAGATACAACCTAAAATTTCTAGAGAACCAATATGTATCACCTCCCGATCGTTTGACTCTTAATGTAATGCCCTGCCTGAAGATCCTTGGAACAAGGTTAAATATAAATTGAGATATTTTTTCAACAAAACAAGTATGAATGCATGTGGCAACCAAATATGAGGATCACAAAGATCACAATGGAAGACTAATCAAACATATTGACATTGAAAAATCTCCAAACACCACTACTGATGAAAATGAATGACAACCTGAGACACATAACTGAATTTCAATCAAAATATTCTGAATTCAAAATGTGACACCAAAGGATTAAAGAACACCTAAGAGGGTACCCAAAACACTTCTTGAAATGTTTGAGTCTTACCTAAAAGTTCCTATTGTCCACCCGGATAGGTTTTTGCAAATACTAGGGGATACTTCTCTTAAGGGCATATGATACTTTACAAGTATCATATGAAACTTCTTTAAAGGGGGTGTAATACTAGAAAGTATCACATGAAATTCCTCTAAGAGGCATGTGACACATTTAGGGAATGCATGATAGAATTCAAATGGGCATGTGACACAAAATTTTATTGACCTATGTTGACACATGGTCACCTAGGAAAAGCAAGAAAAACAATTTAGGACAACCAAAAGGTTACAATTGAGTTTAGAACCTCCACACTAGGGAGTACCCAATTCACAATTTGAGGTGTGAACACTCGAACACATTGTTAAAAGACATAAAATACATCTAACCATCTAAGAAAGCAATGAAGGAAAAGTACAAAGGGAAACATCGTAGTGTACTAAAGAAAAATTGCAATACCAAAAATAACATCACAATATATAGTACAACAAACTACGTATGTGGTTCCTCCCAACCATAATGACATCATAAGACTATCATAAAGGGATGTCACTACTAAAACATGCTACACCATAAGCATGAGGAAATATAACATGCTAGAAGTAAAGCATAAGATAATCTTTCAAATCTAGATAATATCATCTATAATATGCTAATCATCATAATAAGGAAAATGCAACAATAACTAACATCATCTAAACATGATAAACAAGCATCCCAAAGAAAGCATAAATCAAAAGAAAGCATAATCCAAAACTTGAAGTACCAAGTGAAAACATCTGAAAATGGTCAAGATAGAATAAGAAACCATCTCTATACATTGGTCCCTAGTAGTGGTATAGGTAGCTATGCCTCCCAACCATGTGGCACCCATAGGTCTTCTCCTACTCCTACTATGCTAATGGAGATAATTATCCAACCACAAATACACACAACCAAGCATCCATGGCTAACACACATGCTAGGTAGTATGATGACTAAATCCAAGACATAGACAATGCATAAACTAGAGGTCCTAGTCAGACACTCAATGGGCTACCAAGTAGGGGATGACATCATGGAGAGTCGCTTGGCATCAAAAAGCCCAAGCTTAGATTGTGCATTTAAACTCCTCAACGAAGGGCTCCGCACACACATTTTATCATCTTAAGTTTTATTAACACCCAATGTTTTCTTTATTTATCACTTAATTAAAATTTCTTCACACCAACCCTCAAGAAATAGAAACTTGGCTATGGAGATAGAAGCCCCCTCCATATGCTACCCTACCTTAACCATGCTCATCCAATGATGAGTGCTTGTAGGCATGACAATTCCCAACCCAACCCTAATGATTTTATTTCTAAAAGTACCATAGAATATCAGGACTCACAAGTCACTCGATAAATGTACACATACGTACTCATGTGTGGTGCACCACCATCATGAAGATCATAACACAAGGATTGGATGAGAACACAATGTAGAAAATCACTCAACCAAAAATAGAATTGGGAGGATAGATGCAACATGCATCCCAATACAATATAAAAGTGAAACAATAGTCTGATTGACATCCAAATGGATCGTCCAGGTCCACAACCCACATTGTGCCAAGAAAACTCAAGAAAATAGGGCAACATGCAAAATGAGGTAAAAACCCCAAAAATTTGGAAAACTTTGAAATTAAAACCCATTTAACCTTTGGGTACAAAAACCCTAAAAATCCAATATAATTGAGTTCAGACACTATATATGAAAATGACTAGCATAACAATGCAAAACTCCAACCCCCCATCACAAAAATAGGGAAAATGTTCATACTTGACCAATCAAGTAGAACTAGCAAATCAAAATGGAGGGGAACAATATTTTTCAACCTCTTAATAAATGGCTACCAAAAAAGAAGCCAATATGGAGCAAAAATGATAAAATGGGAAAACCCTACTTGACAACAAAAGAGCAAAAACTAAAACCCGCACAATAAAATAAAATGCCTGCCAAAGCTACCAAAAATCATGGCAAAGAAAGGTTTACTCAAGTTGAATCCAAAAAGACTGGCTTCGTGAAGATCCCATGCTCACAGCTCCTAGAATGGGTAGAAATTCCATCCTTTAGGAAGAGGATTTTTAGAAAAGCTCTCAAATTTATATTTTCAAAAAGTGAGGAGTGAATAATGAAATCCCTTTTTCAATACTTATTCACTTTTCAAGTGAAGAGTTGATTAGCGAAAATAGCCAATTAGAATAGCTAGACTCCAAATCAACCCAAATGAAAAATAGGTTATTCCTTGCAACGAGAATTCACCTAAGGCAAAGCTACTAGAAATTAAACTCAAGAAGATTTAAATCTTGAAAACCCAAAATCACAAAAATCATTGAATAAATTTTGCGATAATGTGAACCTCTAAATGCATAGACACACTTACTAGTCTAATCACATAATAGATGAGTTTGAATTTACTAATCATCGAAAGGTTTTAATTTAAACAATTAAAATAAGGATACATTAACCATATAGGGACGACATTGGTAAAATATGAGTAGCTGAATCACTAACTCAATTTTCCACTACTAGGGATATAATTCCTACATACTAAAACACATGATCAATTAAAATTGTATATTAATATCATAGCCGAAGAAATAATGCATTAAATACCTAATTAATCCATTTAAATCACTCACATTCACATATAACATAAAGAGACAAAAATGATGTAAATCACCATAGCATAAAATCCATCACATAACATAATTAGAAAATATGTCCAACTACTAGAAAATTAGATATACTCATAGATTTACTGTCATTTCAAAATGGCATCAACATGAAAATATGATAAACTAAACAACATAGCAGTAAAACATCTATGGTATTGAATTAAGGTATAACATCTGACCCGTAGGTCATCACAAGGTACATATAAAAAAAGTATCAAGTATCTCTCAAATCAAAATAGACAAGGTATAGACTAAAAAAATGAGAGGCACTAAATCCTCCCCTAATTGCATAGGATTACTCCTAGAAGTGAGCAAAAAGATAGGGGTACAATCTCCTTAGTTGTGTAGCATCCTCCCAAGTCATAAAGGTCTCATCGCTCGAGTCGCATTGGACCCTTACCTGCTCGATGTCCTGACCTTGTAAGGTTGGCCTTTGGTGTTGTAGGATACAAATGGGCTCTAAAATAAGCTACCCATTTTCTACCTACAAAAAATCCCAATCAAGAACATGGGTCACACCTAGAACATACTGCCTCAAAACAGAAACATGAAAAATATTGTGGATGCACGATAGGCTAGGTGGCCAGGCTAGTTGATAAGAAACAAGACCAACCCTCTCAAGGATCTCAAAAGGTCCAAAAAAACATGGTTCCAACTTAGAACCTTTCCCATAATGGATGGGGGTCTTCCTTAGACACACTCTCAAAGACACCCTGTCACCCACAGAAAAGTGACAATCCAACCTATAGACATTTGCATACTTCTTTTGCTTGTCTTGAGCAATAACCAAATGCTCCCTAATGCAAACAACCTATTATTCCATATCCTAAACAATCTCTAGACCCAAAAGAAATTGGTCCTCTAAGTGATCCCAACTTAAAGGGGTAAGACATGGTCTACCATATAAGGCTTGAAAAGGTGAAATGCTAAGAGAACTATGATACCCATTATTGTATACAAACTAAAAAAGCTACAAATAGTCCTCCCACTTCACTTGCCTATCTATAACATACATGTGAAGTATATCCTCTAGAACCTAATTCACTCTCTCAGTTTGACCATTGATCTTTGGGTGATAAGCCAAACTAAAATTGAGCTATGTACCCAAAGCATGCTGGAGAGATATCCACAGTGTAGAAGTAAACACTACATCTCTATTCGAAATAATTTGACAAGGAATCCCATACAGATGAACAATATCTTCCAAGAAAACATGTGCTATAGAGGAAGCCATATAGGATGTTCTCATGGGAAAAAATGTGCTACCTTGGATATTTTTTCCACTATCTCCATGATGACATAGGCAACATTGTGAGAAAATTAATGGATACTGTATCCCATTTTCACTCTAGAATGGTATGCAGCTGCAAAAGACCTATTGGATGCTGATGCTCTAGCTTCACTCTCTAGCACTCAAAACATCTGGAAATAAAATTAGAAACATTACATCTCATTACTACCCAAAAGTATAACTATTTGAGATCAACATGCTTCTTCTTAACACCAGGATGTGCAGAATATCGTGCATAATGCACTTTTGACAAAATCAAGGTATGAAGGTCTCCTAAAATGGGTACATAGATATGCCCCAAGTGTCACAATAGTCCATTAGAATTAAGAACATATCCAAAAAATCTCCCCTCAAGGGTACATATAGAATTGATCTCTTTCCTCACCTCCTGATACTAAGTGTCACTAGGCAAAGCCTCCAAGATATGGCCTCACAAATCCACTCCCAATGACATCACTAATACTTCATGTCACCTCCTACTCAAGACATTTACAATGACATTCTCCTTCCCTTTAATGTAAAGAACATCTAAGTTATACTTACACAAGAACTCCATCTAGTGACATTGTCGTGCATTCATGTTTGGCTAAGTAAAGATATACTGCAAGCTCCTATAATCACCATACAACTCAAACCTGTGTCCCAAAAGAAAATGCCTCCAAAAAATAAGGGCATGAACCATGGCTGCAAGTTCCAAATCATGAGTGGGGTAGTTAAGCTCATGGCCTTTGAGTTTCTTGGATTCATATGAAATCACTTGACCATCTTGCATGAACACTGCACCCACACCTTCCAACGAAGCATCTATGCACACTATGAAATCACCTATAGGATTAGGCACTGCAAGGACTAGAGCACTGGTCAAACATTCCTTAAGAGCATTAAATGTGGCTTCATATTGGTTTGACCAAACAAAATTCTTCCCTTTTTGCTAAATATAAGTGATGGGATGAGCTACTTGAGAGAAATCCTTCATGAAGTGATGATAGTAACTTGCCATTCCCATGAAACTATGAACTTCTAAGACATTAGTGGGTATCGACCAATCCATGATACACAAATCTTCACTATATCCACTACAATTCTATCACTAGTGATGATTTTTCCCAAATGTCTGACTAGGACCTTATCCACTTGCATTGTCTCATGATCTTGGTTGAGATCCTCTTTTCTATTTGGCATGAGTGGTAGCCATGGACATTTACTTTATACATATTTGTATATAGATTATTATCTCCATTATCATGATAGGAATGGACCTATGGGTTCTATGTGGCTGGGAGGCATAGCTACCTATACCACTACTGTGGACTGGTCTACAAAGACATTCTATCATTTTAGTGTGACTAGTGCTCGATGTTTCACTTGGTATATTCAAGATTTTTGATTATGCTTCCTTGTGATTTATGCTTTCATTGGGATTCTTGGATATCATGTTTAGATGATGTTAGTTATTTTATGCATTCCCTTATTATGATGCTTAGCATATGATTAGATGATGTGATTTACTTAGTTGGAGTATCTATTGCTTATTGGTTTAACATGATTAGATTTCCTTGTTCTTATGATGTTATTATGTTTCAGTAGTGACACCCTCATAAGATAGCTCTAGCTATCTTTTTGGTAGTTTGGGATATTGCACACAGGGGATGGCTAGGACCTTTGAGGTCTCATGATGCTATTATGGTTGGGAGGAACCACACAATAGTGTAGTTATTTTTGTACATTACAATGTTTCTTTTAGTTTGTTTCCTTATGCTACTATATTTTAGATGGTTAGTTTCTTGTTCCATCTTACTACTTATTTCATCATTCTATTATGGTATTTGAGTGTCCAAGTGTCAATTTGTGGATCCAGTACTCCCTAGTGTGGAGGATATGATTACCCTATCTTTTCATCTTTTTATTTTTCTTTCTTGTTATTGTGTTTCCTCATGCAATATTATACTCTTTCACATGAGAGTTAGATGTTTCACATGTGGGATTGAATTTCTTTGCATGGTTTCTTACATTTCCTCACATCCACCTTGACATTAGTGTAGTGGTTTTGGCAGCTAGCCCAAGCATTTCTTCATTCGAGAAGGTATTTCTTCATGTGGCCTAGCATGCTTCCTTGTGTGAGACTATAAGTTGTGTTTTCTTGCATGAAAAACAAGGGGCATCTCCCTTTTTTTCATAGAATGAAATTTAGTGTTTTGAGTACCCTTTGGGAATGCTTGAATTTCTAGGCTTTGATGAATCAGAGATTTTATGTGCTATTGTTGCCCTTTTTTTTGTATTTTAGTTTGAGCATCTGAGTTAGTAGTGACATTTGGAGATTCATTGGTAGTCAAGATTATTAGTTAAGTCTTCCATTGTAATCTTTATGATTCTTGTATGTTGATTATCATGTACATACATACTTGTTTAAAAAAAAATATTGGATTTCATTTATCCTTGTTCCAAGGATCTCTATGTTAATGGTTTAGCATCTAAAGAAGCAAAACATGGATTATTTGATATACTAATAATTACTACTGATTCTATAAACTACATGAGTGTAAGCATATACATAGATACATAGATATATATATATATATATATATATATATATATATATATATATATATATATATATATATATATATATATATATATATATATGCTTATGTCCTTGTAGTATTATGATATGGATTATCAACAATCTCTTAAAATACTATGATCAAGTTTTATTGATTATCGATAGCCTTTTATTATGATCGGGCTCCTTTATGATATTGGGAGATACTCATTTTATCGTGCCACATTATATTCTTGTTATCAAGCACATACTAGTCAAAGGTTGTTTGTTATTGCTATTATGATACATGCCTCCAAAGAGGCATGCCTCTATGTAGCCCTTGGGCCACATAGAGACATGACTCTTTCGAGTTGTGTATTCTAATTATATATATATATATATATATATATATATATATATATATATATATATATATATATATATATATATATATATGCACTCTAGTCATAGGGAAAGGCATCAATCTATAGAATTTCTAGTACCTGCAGTTAATAAATAATCATTGTATGAACATTGCACTTTATTTATATTGTTACATCAGTTATATATCACTTTGATCATAACAATATACAGTTCAAAGAGGGAAGATAAACTGTGATCACTACTAAAGAAGAAGTAAATACATTCAACACTATTCAAGTAAGATATTCTCTACAAGCATTTATTTTGTAATTGTTTTATCTATCAGAGATCCACAATATTTAACATGGTATCAAAGCTATATTGATAGAAAAACTATTACAAAGTATTCACTCAAATCTAAAATTCAAAAGCTAAAAAAAGAGGTTTTTAAAATCAAAGTAGTAAAATGGTGAATCGCATAAGAATAGAAGATAGGCTAGATGGAGCATCAAATTTCTCATCTTGGAAAATTAGATTATTAATAGTGCTAAGATAAATGGAATTAGAAAAATACATTGAATCAAATTTAACCATGCCTATAAGTGAATCAGAAAAAGCAACTTGGAAAAGGCATAATAATAAAGCAATGAAGATCATTATAGACTCAATAAAAGATTATATACTTCCATCTATAGTTAATAACTATATTTTAAATGTTCTCCTCCATTCAAAATACATTTGAAATCAACAATACAAGTAGGTTATTAACTTTAAAACAAGATCTACTTTATATAAAGATGAAAAATGGAGAATCTATAACCTCATATTTCTTAAGAATTACTGAATTAAAAGATCAACTTGCAAGTATGAAAAATCAAGTGGATGATAAGGAACTAAGCATGATTGCTCTTAGAGGTCTTCCTCTGTCATGAAAAAACTTCATTCGAGGTTTAAGTTCATGACTCAAACTTCCAAAATTTGATCAATTAAAGAATGAATGTACTCAACAGGAATCCAGACTAGCTTAAAGAGGACTAAGTTCAAATCAAGAGGGAGACATCTAAGCATTGTACACTAAATCAAATAAGAAAAGAAAGTTTAGGAATAAAAAAAGGATTTCAAAAATGAAAAATCTCACAAACAACATGACTAGTCCAAAGTTAGATGTTTTAAATGTGATAAGCTTGGTCACTCTTGTTATGTATGTCTAGAGAAGTAGAAAATTCAAGCAGCTTTAGTAGAAGTCAAAGAAGAAAATGTTGAGAAAGTGGATAAATAAAATTATGCATTATACTTAGCCCTCTCAAGTGAATTAAACACTAATCACTGTACTTGGATCATAGATAGTGGAACTTCTCATCACATCACCAGATTTAAGGATAAGTTTGAAACTTTCACAAATCATGAATCAGAAGAAGTAACCATTGGAGATAATTGCTCTCATCCTATTAAAAGAATTGGTTCTTGTTCTATCAAAGTAAATTCTAGAGTTTCACTTCAACTCAAGAATGTCCTATATGTACCAAGGATCAAAAGAAACCTTGTCTCTATCTCTGGACTTACTGATCAAGGGTACAAAATTGTATTTCAAGAAGATAGAGTTCTATCTTGGTCTAAGAACTCAACTATTAAGAAAGCCATCTCCATTGGAGTCAAAGATGGGAGTCTTTATAGGCTTTGTAATAACCAAAATTCTAGTCTAAACTTAACCCTTAGTAATGATCAGTCAAATTCCTTTGAAATTTGGTATAGGAGATTATGTCATCTTAATTTTTGAGCTTTATCATCTATAGGGAAAATTGTAAAAGGTCTACTTAATATAAAAGCTAATAATTTAAGCATTTGTAAAGGGTACGAATTGGGTAAAAATACTAAACATTCCTTCCCTAAAAGTGATCATAAATCTAAATCCATTCTTGAATTGATTCACACAGATCTCTGTGGCCCTATGTCAGTTCCCTCTCTTAATGGGTATCTTTTCTATATAATTTTCATTGATGATTACTCTAGGAGAAACTGGATCTATTTTCTAAAAATAAAGAAGTCATCTATGGTCTTATCCAAATTTAAAGAATTTAAAGCCTTAGTTGAAAATCAATCAGGTCAAAAGATCAAAACCCTAAGGTATGACAATGGAGGCGAATACATATCTGATATCTTTAAAACTTCTATATTTCTATTGGGATTAAGAGGGAGTTTTCTATACCTTATAATCCTCAATAGAATTGAATAGTTGAAAGGAAAAATAGATCTATTGTTGAATTAGCTAGAGCCATATTACAAGATAAAAATCTTCATTATTCACTTTCGACTAAAGCATCTAATACAATAGTCTACATTCAAAATTGATGTCCTCACTCCATATTAAAAAATACCACCCCAAAATAAGTATTTATAGGCATTAAACTAGATTTAAGCCACCTAAGAATATTCAGATGTCCAGTCTATATTCACATACCAAAAGAGAAAAGAATGAAATTAGAGCCTTCTGGGAAAAAGGGAATATTCATTGGATATAGTGAAACTACAAAAGGATACATGATCTACATTCCTGGGCAAAGGACAATTGAAATTAGTAGAGATGTAATATTTGAAGAAGATGCAGCCTTTAAAATTTCTATTAATAGTGATGAATCTATTTCTGAAGAAGATCAAACAGTAGAAATTGAGAGGGAGGCTGATTCTTCCGTGCCTAATCATATAGAATCTAAAAACATCAACAATAATAATAAAAAGAGACCTCTTTGGGATAGGAAAATGTTAGAAGAAAATCAAATTGAACCAGATGAAGTAATTCAGGAAATAAAAAGGACTAGAAACCTATCTTGTTATGTTGCATTGCTATCTGAACTCATAAAATCTGAACCAGCTAATGTTGAAGAAGCACTTTGACATCAATCATGGAAGGAAGTAATGGTTGAGGAATATAACTCTATATTAAAGAATGATATATGGGCTATTGTACCAAGACCTAAGAACAAATCATCATCTCTTCCAAATGGTTATTCAAGATTAAACATGCATCAGATGGTCGTATTGAAAAATAAAAGGCAAGATTTGTAGCCTGAGGCTTCTCTCAGAAAGAAGGTATTGATTATGAAGAAACTTTTACCTCTATTTCTAGGTACACTTTAGTTAGAATAATCCTAGCAATTATAGCATCTAAAGGATGACAAGTACATCAGATGGATGTCAAAACAACATTTCTCAATGGCAAGATTGAAGAAGAAGTTTACATTGAACAACTAGAAGGGTTCAATACTTATGACAGAAAAAATCATGTTTCTAAATTAAAGAAAGCACTTTATGGACTCAATTAGGCTCCCAGAGCCTAGTATGAAAGAATATATAACCACCTATTGAAACTAGGATATGCCAAAAATGAAGCCGATCCAAATCTGTACTTCAAAACTGATGGTGATGACATGATTATCCTTGTATTATATGTTGATGATTTTCTAATTACAGGTGAGGAACATCTCATAAATAAATGTAAGCAAGAACTCACAAAAAATTTTAAAATGAAAGACGTAGGGTTACTTCACTACTTTCTAGGATTAGAAGTCTAGCAACAAGACAATTATATTATACTAGATTAGGGAAAATATACAATTGATATTTTAGCCAAATTTGGAATGATGGAAATGTAAATCAGCTGCTACTCCTATGGAAATAAATCTACACAAATTAAAAGATGATATGAATAAATTTGAGCCTACAAATCCTAGTTACTACAGAAAAATTATTGGATCCCTAATGTATTTGGTGAATACTAGTCCTGACATATGCTATGCAACTCACACCTTCAATCAGTTTATGTGTGCTCGTAAGAAGATACATCTGCATACAACTAAATACATATTGAGATATCTAAAGGGCACTATTGGAATGGGAATCAAATATGAAAAATTCAACATTGAACTTCTTGGATATTCAGATTTTGATTGGGCTAAAAACTCTGTTGAGCGGAAGAGTACTTCAGGATATTGTTTTAGTCTTAGATCTAGTATGATTTCCTAGTCTAGTTGGAAACAAACTTCAGTAGCATTGAGTTCCACTAAAGCTAAGTACATTGCATCTTCCTTGGGTGCTAGAGAAGCAGTATGGCTATGAAACTTGCTATCAGATCTCTTCAAAGGACATTTGAAGTCCATTTTGATTTATTGTGATAATCAAAGTTGTATTAAACTTTCATCTAATCTAGTGTTTCACAATCGCTCCAAACATATTGAAATTCCATTTCATTACATCAAAGACATGGTGAATCAAGGAGTTATTCAATTAGAATACATATGTACAAATCAGAAAATAGTTGATATCCTTACCAAGCCTCTTGGTAAAGTGAAACTGAAATACTTCAGAGAAAAACTTGGTATGATTAATTGTAATGATAAATTTTTGAAATAAAATGTTTATCTCATTTGAGTTTATGCTTCTATTGGTTACTTAGAAGCATTTGATATGTAATTAAAGGTGACGATCTTTTATGGACATATTCATTTGAAGGAAATTATTTGCAAGGTGACAATCTTGTAAATAATAAACCTATCTGTGTATTATATGAGCTTCTCTAGACATTGCTTAAGTGCAAGTAGAGATTACTCTAGACATTTCTTAAGTGCAAGTAGAGATTATATGGGTATCTCTAGACATTACTCAAGTGCAAGTAGAGATTATATGTGAATCTCTAGACATTTCTTAAGTGCAAGTAGAGATTATATGTGCATCTCTAGAAATTTCTTAAGAGCAAGTAGAGATTATATGTGTATCATGGACATCTCTAGACATTGCTTAACTGCAAGTAGAGATCATAGGATATACTATGTACTATTCATACTGTGTCGATTACATGATGATTCTGACTTATTGATGTTTTGCTTCTCCCTTGCTAAAGAGGGAGTGTTAATGTTTTAGTGTCTAAAGAAGCAAAACATGGATTATTTGATATACTGATAGTTACTGCTGATTCTATAAACTACATGAATGTAAGCATATGTGTGTGTGTGTGTGTGTGTGTCTATATATATATATATATTCATACATATATATACAGTCCTTGTAGTATTATGATATGGATTATCGATAGCCTTTTATTGTGATCAAGATCCTATATGATATTAGGAGATACTCACTTTATCAAGCCACATTATATTCTTGTTATCAGGAACATACTAATCAAAGGTTGTTTGTTATTGGTGTTATGAAATATGCCTTTCAAGAGGCATGCCTCTACGTGGCTCGTGGGCTATGTAGAGACATGACTATTTGGAGTCATGTATTTTGGTCATATATATATGTGCACTCTGGCTGAAGGGAAAGGCATCAATCTATGACATTTCCAGTACTTGCAGTTAATAAATAATCATTGTATGAATATTGCACTTTGTTGATATTATTACATTAGTTATATATCACTTCAGTCATAATAGTATATAGTTCAAAGAGGGAAGATAAATTGTGATCACTGCCAAAGAAGAAGTAAATACATTCAGTACTATTCAAGTAAGATATTCTCTGCAAGCATTTATTTTGTAATTATTTTATCTATCGAAGATCCACAATATTTAACACTCTAGGTGGGGCATTACATATGGTATTAGAAGCCATGTTGTTATATTGGGATCTCTATGTTATGCTTCCACTATGATGTTGATCTTAGTGTGTTTGTTGTTATCTTATGTTTGTTATTTTGATATCTTGTTGTGATTCATGCTTGTGACTCTTATATTTCAAACCTTATCTTTTTGCTTCCATAGTGATGCCTCCTACATGTAGATCTAGTGGTTAGGGTAGTAATCGATGAAATAACCATGAAGAAGAGCAGAATGAGGAGGAACATCAAGATGGTGAGGGAGAACAAGGTAACAATGATTAGGGTGGCATTGGGACATTGATGTCTTTGTTGCAAGAGATCATATCTTGGTTGGGACCTCGTGTAGAGGAAAACCAATGTGACCATGGCTAGGAAGAGGGATCTCATCATGGAGATTCCCACATGTCTAAGCATAAAGAAGAGGAATGTGAGTGTCAATGCTCTCATACACCACCTAGTGGTAGAAGGCACCATCAGGGTGGTAGGGACTCTAATGGTGAAGATTCCATCCTTTTGGACATTATGAAGTCTCTTTAGCAGTCCAAACCACCATACTATGATGGTAAGGGAGGTGGCCTCAGGGTGGAGACTTGGTTATTAGACATGGAGTGTTTCTTTTCCATGTATCCATATAAAACCAATCTAAGGGCTTGTTGTGCAGTTATGTAGCTAAGGGACCAAACATCCATTTGGTGGAATATAGAGGTGTAAAAAATTTAGATTAGCATCATAGATCTCACTTGGGAGATCTTTGAGGAGAGATTTAGAGATAAATTTTTATCTCCTCAATTCAAAGAGGCTCGTGCTAATGAGTTCCATGAGATTAGGCAAGGGATTATGTTAGTGGACCAATACAAGATTAGATTCTTTGAGCTTAGGTAGTACTCATGCTATAATCATGATGAGATACTCCTTACTCAAAATTTTTTCTAAGGTCTGAAGGACTTCCTTATCAGAGAGGTTTAGATGCATCAACCTAAGACACTTATCCTTGCTACAGAGAAGACACAAATTATGGAGAGTAATTTGGCTAGAGGTTTTAGTGGTAAATTAGGTTTATAGAACCATAATACATTAACTATAGGGAAAGATGTATAGTTTACTCAGTCCTCAACAAAGGGCCAGACTTAGTTACCACCTTCACAAAGGGGTCAAGGTCACCAAAAGTGACATAATTGTCATCCATGGTCCAAAGGTGAGTAGTATTTTGGTGCCTAGGGAAGAAATAGGATGACCCAAATGTTCCTAGAAGGTTCAGTAGGACTTCCCTTCTTAGAGTATTCAATAGAAATCTAGTAAGAGAAGTGTACCTTATCCTAGCACTAACCAAGGTGAGCTTGGACCCAAACACATCTTTTCTAGAGAATGCTTTTCTTGTGGATAGATCGGTCATAGAGAAATGAAATGTCCTATTAAAACAACTTCAAGACCTAGTAGAAGTGTATCTAGATTAGAACCTACTTTGAGAGATGTTGGTAAGAGCCATTGAGTCTTTTTGGTAGTTGATAATGATCAAGTTGAGCATCTAGGTACCGTAGTTAAGGCTATAAGTACATTGCATGGTATTTCAACTTTAGTATTATTTGATTCAGGTGCTTTGGATTCTTTTATTTCACCATCTCTTTTTTAGTGATGTGGGCTAGTGGTAGGATGTTAGGTTAGTAGGTGGTAGGTGGAGTTAGCCATAGGATCCAAAGTGGTTAGAGGTTGTAGTTTAAATTTGGGTACCTTCACCACCATAGTGGATCTTCATATCCTACCATTAGGATCATATGACATTATATTGGGCATGGATTAGTTAGCACCCATCAAGAGAATATAGATTGCTACCATAAGTTAGTAAAATGTGTCAATGATATAGGTGGGTAGGTGGAGCTTTTAGGGGTCCAAGGACTAGTCTCACTTTGGATGATCTCAACTAATCAGCTAAAGTACAATTTGTGGAAGGGATGTCAGATGTTCATAGTTTTTTTTAGTGATCTTGAGGAGGTTGAGAGTTGTATGGTGACACTTAATGATCACCCAATCTTTTGTGAGTATGCATATGTGTTTCTTAATGAGATACTAGGTATGCCATTGTAGCATGACATTGATTTTTAGATTGATCTCATACTAGGAGAAGAGTCGATTTCATGAGCTTCATACCTCGTGACTACTCAAGAGTTGAGTGAGCTCAGATTGTAGTTGGAGGAATTATTGGCCAAGGGCCATATTTTCCTAATGTGTCCTTGTGGAGTGTACCATTCATCTTTAGGAAGAAGAAGGATGGATCATTGTGCTTATGCATTGACTAATGGTAGTTGGATAAGGTGATAGTGAAGAACTAGTATCCTTTTCCAAGGATAAATGACTTGTTTGATCAAATGAAGGGAGCATGAGTGTTCTCAAAGATTGATCTTAAGTTAGGATACCATCAACTTTGAATTTAGGAGGCTAACATTCATCAGACAACTTTTCATACATGATATGGGCATTATGAGTTCCCGGTTGTACCCTTTGGGTTAACCAATGTGCCATCAGTGTTCACGAGTTTGATAAATGGAGTATTTTTCACATACCTTGATGAAGTGTCATTGTATTCTTAGATGACATATTGATCTATTCTAAGACTATTGAGTAACATGAGGTCCATTTATGTCAAGTGTTGCAGTGCTTGTGAGATCATTAGTCGTATGGCAACTTGGGCAAATATGGATTCTTCTAGTCAAAGATGAAGTATTTGGGACATATCATCACTAGTGACGGTATTGCAATGGATCCAAAGAAAATCCAAGCTATTTGGATTGGCTAGTACCCACTAATGTTTTTGAGGTTTTTAGTTTCATGGGATTGGTAGGCTACTACAATTGCTTCATGAAGAATTTTTTGCATGTAGCTCACCCCATCACTTCTCTTTAGTGGAAAGGGAAAAAGTATGTTTGATTGGACCAGTGTGAGGCATCATTTATTACTCTTAAGGAATGTTTGACCAGTGCACTAGTCCTTGTAGTGTTGAATCCTATAAGTAATTTTATGGTTTTCATAGATGCTTCGTTGGAAGGTTTGGGTGTGATGTTGATGTAGGATGATCATGTGATTGCATATGAGTCTAGAAAACTCAAGGACCATTAGCTTAACTACCCCATTCATGATCTGGAACTCATGATTATGGTGTATGCTCTTGTTCATTGGAGAAATTTCCTTTTGGGACACAAGTTTGAGTTGCAGTGACCATAGGAACTTGTAGTATTTATTTACATAGCCAAACCTAAATGCATGACAATGTTGTTGGATGGAGTTTCTATGTGAATATAACTTTGATGCTCACTATATTAAAGGAAAAAAAAATGTTGTCACAATATGCCTTGAGTAGGAGGCAATATGAGATATTAGTTTTCTCATTGGTAGTGGATTTTTGAGGCCATATATTGGAGGCCTTGCCTAGTGAAGCATGGTATCAGGAGGTGAGAGCAAAGATTAGGTTTGGATGTACACTTAATGGGAGGTTTTTGGGTTATTTTCTTGAGTCTGATGGGCTACTGTGACACTTGGGGCATATCTATGTACTAGTGTTGGGAGATCTTTGTACCTTGGTTTTGTTGGAAGTACATTGTGCACCATATTTTACATATCTCATCATCAAGAAGATGCATACCAATCTTAAACAATTATGCTTTTGGGAAAGATGAGGCATGATGTTGCTGATTTTGTTGCTCAATGTATCGAGTGCCAAAGAGTGAAAGAAGAGAATCAACATTTGACAAGCCTTTTGTAGCTACATTCTATTTTAGAGTTGAAATGAGATATGATATCTATTGATTTCATTATAGGGTTCCCTATGTCATCACAATGACATAATTGTATTATGGTGATAGTGTACAAGTTGTCCAAGGTGGCACATTTTTCACCCATTAGGACATCCTATACAACTTCTTCTATAGCAATGTTTTCTTGGAAGATATTGTTCAATTACATGGGATCCCTTGTTAGATTATTTCAAGTAGAGATCTAGTGTTTAGTTAGCACTGTGAACTTCTCTCCAGCATGCTTTATGCACGTAGCTCAATTTTAGTTTGGCTTATCACCTAGAGACCTATGGTCAAATAGAGAGAGTTAACTAGTTTCTAGAAGATATGTTTTGTATGTATGTGATGGATAGGTAGGTGAAGTGGGAAGATTATTTATACCTTGTTGAGTTTTCTTATAGTAATGGGTGTCATAGTTCTCTTTGCATGTCACCTTTTTAGGCCCTATATGGTAGACAGTCTTGTATCCCTTTGAGTTGGGATCATTTAGAGGATCGAGTACTTCTAAGTTCAAAGATGCTTCAAGATATGGAGCAACAAGTTGTTCATATTAAAGAGCATTTTTTTATTGCTTAGGAAAGGTAGAAGTATGCATATTCCCATTTGTTGGATTGTCACTTTCCTATCAGTAATAGCGTGTTTCTAAGAGTGTATCTAAGGAAGAGCCTCATTTGTTATGGAAAAGGCTCTAAGTTTGTGCCATGCTTTTTTGGACCATTTGAGATCCTTAAGAGGATTGGTCCTATTTCTTATTGACTAGCATTGCCACCTAGTCTATCATGCATCCATGATGCTTTTGTTTAGAGATAGTGTATTCTCAATGTGACCCATGTTCTTGATTGGGATGCTTTACATTGGAGGATGGGTGAATTTCTTTGGAGCCCATTCTTATCCTTCAATATTGGAGACCAACATTGAGAGATTGGGACATAGAGTAGGTAAGGGTCCAGTGGGACCCGAGCGATGAGACTTCTACTACTTGGGAGGATGCTACATGTTCGAGAGGATTGCACCCCTATCTATTTGTAGGCTTCTAGGATTAAGCTTATGTCTAGTGGGGGAGGATGTAATTCCTCTCATGTTTGTAGTCTGTACTTTGTTATATTTTGTTCTGAGATATAATTTTACTCATGTTATTTTTACATTTTGAGAGAACCTGAGGGTCAAATGTTATACTTTGATTTCAGTATCATAGATGGTAGATTAATATGCTATGCAATTGATCATATTTGCATGATGATGCCATTTTGAGATCAGAGTAGGTATTAAGATGATATCTAGTTATCTGGTATTTGGACATATCTCTGATTTTATTTATGTGTTGGATTTAATGCTATGGTAATTTACTCAATTCTTTATTTATTATGCTTTATTCGAATGTGAGTGATGTAAATGGATAATCTAGGTATAATTAAATAAATGATTAAATTAGGTTATTTAATGCATTTATTTCTTCAACTATGTTATTATATGCAATTGCACTTGATCATGTGTTTTAGTGAGCATGATTTATATCCCCAGTAGTGGCACATGGAGTTAGTGATTCATCTATTCATATTTTACTAATGTTGTCCCCATATGGTCGATGTATCTTACTTAATTGTTAAATTAAACCTTCCAATTATTTAATTAACTTAGGACTCATTTGCATTATGTGAGTAGACCTATGAACATGTCTATGCATTTAGAGGTTCACTTTTGTTGCAAAAGTTAGTAAGGTTTTTTGTGATTTTGTTTTAAGGTTTTTTAGGCTTTAGTTTTATTTGATTTTAATTTTTGGTAGCTTTTCCATAGATGAATTCCAATTACATGCAATAGCCTATTTTCTTTTGGGTTGATTCAGGGTTTTCCTAGGCTACCTCGTTATTTTCCCTAATCAGTTATTCACTTGTAAAGTGAATAAGTATCCAAAGAGGAAATTAATTCCTCACTTCTCACTTTTACAAATTGAAAATTCAAAAGATTTTTCCAAAATCCTCTTCTGGAGGATTTTGTATTTTTGTTCATTATGAGAGCTACAAGCATGGGATCTTCGCGAGATCAGTCTTGTTGGATCTATCTTGGGGGGATCTTTCTTTACCATGGCTTTCAGTAGCTTTTGAGATATTTATTTTATCTAGTTGATTCTTGTTTTAGCCCTTTTGGTTGTTAGGTAGGCCTCTCCTATTTTTATATTTTGACTCCTTTTTTTGTTTCTATTTCTGGTAGTTGTATGTTAGGAGGCTAAGAACTAGTGTTCCCCTCCATTTCTAATTGCTAGTTCTACCTAGTTGGTGAAGTATGAACATTTTCTTGATATTTGGGATGAGGGTTTATGGTTTCACATGATTATATTGGCAATTTTTACATATGGTGTTTGAACTTGGATTTTATAGGACTTTTTAAAACTTCTATGCCCTAAGAAAAAATGAGTTTTAATTTTGGTGTTTTTGAGTTTTGATGGTTTTACCTTAATTTGTATACCACCCAATTTTCTTGAGTTTTCTTGGCATGATGTTGGTGGTGGACTTGGATTATCTATAGGATGTCAGTCAGACCATTGTTTCACTTTTATGTTGCATTGGGATGCATGTTGCATTTGTACTCCTAAACTTGTATTTGGTTGAGCATGATTTTATTGGTGTTGTCATTCAGCCCTTGTGTTATGATCTGTGTGATGTTAGTGCACCCACACAGGAGCACACATGCATACATTTTCCAAGTGACTTATGAGGCCCAAACTTGTGGTTGTATTTTGGTGGAGTTATGTTTATTGGGTTGCATTGGGAATACGTATGCCTATAGGCACTCATCATTTGATGAGCATGAGTATGTAGGGTAGGTAGTAGAGGGGCTTCTCTTGTAACTTCTGTGACTATTTCCTAGGTTAGCATGAAGAATTTTTTGAATTAAGTGATAACTAAAGAAATAAACTAGGTAATAAAATTTAAGATAATAAAATGTGATGTCTTATGGTTTGATTCTGAGGACACTAAGTGATGGCCTTTAAGGGAGTACCTTAAGTGCATTTCCATATTAGTGTGATGACCTCCAAGGGAGTACCTTGAGAGTGTTTCCACACTAGATTTACCTTGGGACTATTAGGTACATTACTATCCACTATAGCCCTGACATAATGACCCATAGAGTGTTTGACTAGGACCTAACCCACTTGCATTATCTCATGATCTTGGGTGCAGTCCTCTTTACTATCTAGCGTGAATGGTAGCCATGGATGTTTACTTTATGCATGTTTATGTTTGAGTCATTATCTCCATTAGTATAGCAAGAGTGTACCTATGGGTTCCACATGGTTGGGAGGTGTAGTGACCTATACCACTACTAGGGACTAGTGTACAGAGGCGGTCTATCATTCCAATAAGACTGATGCTTGATGTTTCACTTGGTATATTTAGGATTTTAGAGTATGCTTCCTTATGATTTATGCTTTCATTGGGATGCCTAGATATCATGTTTAGATGATGTTAGTTATTTTATGCATTCCCTTATTATGATGTTTAGCATATGATTAGATGATGTGATTTACTTAGTTGGAGTATCTATTGCTTATTGGTTTAGCATGATTAGATTTCCTCATTCTTATGATGTTATTACCTTTTAGTAGTGACACCCTCATAAGATATCTTCATCTATCTAGTTGGCAGTTTGGTATGTTATGTGTGGGGGATGGCTAGGACCTTTGAGGTCTCATAATGCTATTATGGTTGAAAGGAACTGCACAATAGTGTAGTTATTTTTGTAAATTGTGATGTTCTTTTAGTATATTTTCTTATGCTACTATGATTTAGATGGTTAGTTGCTTGTTCCATCTTACTTCATATTTCATCTTGTTAATATGGTGTCTAAGTGTCCAAGTCTCAATTTGTGGATCTGGTACTCCCTAGTGTGGAGGATATATTTTCCCTATCTTTTCATCTTTTTGTTTTACTTTAATTGTTGTTGTGTTTCCTCGCATGAGATTGTACTCTCTCACATGAGAGCTTGATGTTTTGTGTAGGGGATTGCATTTCTTTGCATGGTTTTTTGCACTTCCTTGTGCAAGCCTTGACATTAGTATCGCAATTTTGGTGGTTGGGTGATGAAACAATGGTCAATGGAAGCCTTCAATTGGTGGTAACTTGGTGAGTTTTGAATCCTTCAATACCTAAGGAGAGGGTCTAGTGCTAAGATACTTATCACAAGTATCAAAATGGACTCAAATTTAGGTTATCACAACCCTACAAGGTAGAACACTTAATCACTAGGTTTGTCAAAGTCCCAAAGCACCAAGAAGTAAGGAATCACCAAGAGATCTACTATGGAAATAACACTCAAACTCCAATGAAATGGGTACAAAGACTAGGGGTGGCCCACAATCACTATTTTGGCCTATTTGGGTCTTATTACATTAGTTTCAATGGTTCTTTTGGTTAAAAACAACCCATAATGCATAGTTACAACACAAACCTACAACTTGGCTTGTAGCCCTTCCTAAAATGAAAATTGAACATAGCATGAAATCATTCCACATGAATTCAAGGTTTGATTGGATATTATAACACCCTTTTTTAACATACAAAACATGTCCAAACATCAAAAACTAAAACGGACTGCAAGTCACTATTATTGCAACATTTAGACTTGGTTGATAGGCTTAGCTAGGCTACAATTTCACTACAAGTGCAATTTCCTCTGTAGAAAATCACAAAGTGATGATTGGAACATGTGGAGACATGTAAAATAACTTCAATTCCAAGTTTTTAGACTATGGAGAATCCCCAACCAAAAGTTATGATGACTATTCTAAAGTGTTGTAAGGTGCATGTATGGAGCCATACACATAGGGTATAGTGGAAAATTTAATCCCCTACTTTTCCATCACTAAAACCTATAAAATATTAAAATATATTGATACTAATTTCATTCCACTAAGGGGCATCAATTTCACATGGTGGAATGTGCCAAAATTATCAATCCCTATCACAAAAGCCTGATTTCAACCCTTAATTGCAACACTGTCACTAAAATCTGAATAAATTTCAATCTAAGAATGAACAACACATGAAACCAAATTAAAAAGAAATATAATTCAATGTTCCAACCTTTGGGGTCACTAAAACATGCCCACATGTCTTTACAAGTCTGTACAACACCCTAAAACTCAAAATTTACAGGAAAAAGTTGGTTATTATATTGATTTTATTCCCAAAAATTACATCTCTATCCTATCACTTCCCTGTATAGGATTATATAAGATGCTCCCAAAAGTTACATGGTTGGTTTGAATCAATTAGTTATTTGGGAGAGGAATTTCCAAGTTTTTAACAACTTTTAGAAGTTGCTCAAAAGCTGCTTGACAACTTTTTTGAGCAACTTTTGCATATTTTGCAATATTACATATCTAGTTACCAATATTGGTCCTTAGCTTATTTTTATGATCCCTAATGGATCTAAAAATGAAAAACATGAAAAAAAAAACATGAAAATACCTATGTCTAGGGTATGGGATCATTAATGACCAATAGTTAGCCAATGGCTTATAAAATGCCAATCTTGTAATTATGGCCTTACAATGAGATCCAATGTCAAATCTATTATTCCTAAGTATGACTAGAGGACTTAAGATTTCTTTTTGAAGGTAGAGTGGGTTCTCCTGCACCATACTCCCTTGGATGTTGAAAACTCAAGTCCCTACTTGAGAGTAGGTATTCCATTGAAGTACCATGCTGATGTATCTGATCTTTAGTAAGCCATGTGGCATCAATATATGGGAGGCCCTTCCATTTGACTAAGTACTGCATGTACTTCCTTGATCTAGTTTGCTTGAGTACCTTGGAGTCTAAAATGGCTTCAATCTCCACCAATTTTCTTTGTGGAATATTAGTGACATAGTATTCATACTCAAGGCTTGTGTCCTTACCTTGCTCATTGTTGGAACCTACTATAACTTTGTATGGTGTGAGGTCTGAAATGTTGAAATTTGGAGAAATTTAAAAAGTTGGAGGAATGGATATCTCATGGGCATTGTCACCTATTTTTTTCAATATGTTGCAAGGTCCCACCTTCTTCATTTTCAACTTAGAGTACCTACCCTTATGTAGTCTTTCCTTCCTTAGGAATGCCCAAACTTTGTCTCCTACTTGGAAGTGTACCTCTTTCCTTCTTTTGTCAGCATTTTCTTTGTGCTCCAAGGAAAATTTTTGTGAAGTGTCTTTTGCTTGCTACTATAATTTGGTGATGAGTTCTACTAATTCTTGGCCTTGTGCACTAATTCTAAAATAAAAGGGAAGTTCCATTAGATCCAATGGTCCCTTGGGATCACACCATACACTGCTTGGAAATGAGTTGTGCCAGTTGACTTGTTTATGGAGTCATTGAAGGAAAACTCTTCTTGGGACAGTATGGTATCCAAACTTTGTGAATATTTCTTGGTTAGACATCTTAAAAGATTGCCTAGGGACCTATTTACAACCTTAGTCTACCCATTTGTTTAAGGGTGATAGGTAGAGCTATATGTGAGGTTTGTGCCCAACTTTTTGAAGTGTCCTATAGAAGTGCCCTTGAAAGTTTACATCTCTATCTGATATAATTGTTTGAGGTAATCCATGAATTCTAACTACTTTCTTGAAGAATATATTGGCTATATGAGTTTCATCATATGTGCTCTTGCATGGTACAAAATGGGCCATTTTACTAAACCTATCCACTATGACAAATACACTGTCAAATCCTTGCTTGGTTTTGGATAGTTCCATGAAAAAGTCTATTGAAATAGATTCCCAAGGTCTTGAAGGAATTGGTAGGGGTTGGTAGAATTCTTTATTTGTTGTCATCCCTTTAGCTTGTTAGCAAATAGTACAAGACTCAATGAACTTTCTAACATCATTGTTTAACTTGGGCCAAAAATAACTCCTCTTTGCCATTTCTGCTATTTTGTCAATGCCAAAGTGACCCCCTAGGTTTCCACAATACTTTTATTTGATTATGTTTTCTCTCATTGAGAACTTTGGTATGCATAATTATGCTCCCTTGAATAATAGGCCATTCTAAATCAGATATTCAGAGAAATCAGTGTGATATCTGCCTTCCATCTTTGTGCAAATCTGATATATCTCTAAAAAATTAGGGTCATCTAGGTATAAATGTTTAAGAGACTAAATTCCCACAATTTTCAATTGAAATTCTTCAACTAAACCAACCCTCCTACTAAGAGAATCTGCAACATTTTTTGCTACACCCTCTTTATGTTGAATGTTGAAGGTATAGGCTTGTAATTACTCTACCCATTTTAGATGCCTGACTAAAAGTTTTTCTTGTGAATTAAAGAAGATTAATGCATGGTTGTTAGTGTAGACTATAAAATCTTTTGGAATCAAGTAGTGCCTCCATTTCTTGAGGGCTTGGACCATGGCATAAAGCTCTATGTCATATGTAGAGTACTTCCTCTTGGCCTCATTCAATGTCTTTGAAAAGAAAGCAATTGGCTTGCCTTCTTCGCTTAGGACTACTCCTATGGCCACATTACTTGCATTTGTCTCCATAGTGAAAACCTTGTTGAAATTAGGGAGGACCAAGATAGGATATTGAGAGACTCGGTTCTTCAAGTATTGGAATGCATCATTGGCTTCCTTTGTCCATGCAAACTTAGTTTTCTTTCCACCTTTTATTGTTTCAAGTATTACTGCACATACAGGACTAATTTTTTTGATGAAATTCCTATAAAATGTTGTAATTCCATGAAAGCTTCTTACATCACTCTAATTCTTTGGTGGAGGCTAGTTAATGATTGCATTTACCTTCTGAGGATCCATCTTGAGGGTACCTTGTGAAATTCCAAAGCCTAGGAATACAAGTTCCTTTTTCATAAACATGCACTTTTCCAAGTTGATTACTAACTTGTACTAATGGAGTCTTCTTAGCATGTATTCTACATGATCAAGATGTTATTCCTTACAATGAATGAATATTAGTATGTCATCAAGGTAAACAACAACAAATTTTCAAATAAAATCTATGAATATCTCATTCATGAGCCTCATAAAAGTTCTAGGGGCATTGCTCAAACCAAAGGGCATTACTAACCACTCAAAAAAACCTTTAGTAGTCTTGAATGTTGTTTTCCATTCATCTCTAGGCTTGATCTTGATTTGATGGTAACCAAACTTTAAGTCTATCTTGGTGAAGTAGCAAGCACCTCCTAGTTGATCCAATAGGTCCTCAATTCTTGGCATGGGAAACTTGTATCTTATTGTGATTTTGTTTAGATAACTTCTATTAGTGCATAACCTCTATTTTCCATCCTTTTTAGGGGCCAATAATATAGGTACAACACAAGGATTGAGACTCTTTTGGATGAATCCTCTTTCCAACAATTCAGTGACCTATTTTGCAATCTTTGCATGCTATAATGGTGTCATTTTGTATGGTGCCTTATTAAGCAAGGATGAACTTGGTAGGAGGCCTATTTGATGTCTTATGTCCCTAATAGGATTGAGGCTAGTGGGTAGGTCACTAGTAGTGATATCTTTGTACTTTTGCAGCAGTTTTAGGACTTTATTTTGTATGGGCTCCTTTTGATCATATCTGATGTTGTCTTTAGGCTTTGGAATCAAGACAAATGACTCACTGTCAAATTCCTTCTAAGTTTTTAACATCTCTTTTTCCCCTATGATGATTATAGTGGGTTCTTTTTCAATCTTTCTATCTAGTAAGGGCTTCATAGTGAAGTTCTTCCCATATTTGGTGATGGAGTAGGTGGTTTTTAGTCAATGGTGGGTGGCATCAATATCAAATTTCTAGGGTCTACCTAGAAGAATGTGAGATGCATCTATCTCAACAACATCACAAAGGACCTTATCCTTGAAATCAAAAATAGAAAAAGCTATCCAAAATTTTTTTGTGACTAGAGTTTTTTGGCCCTTTGTTAACCATGAGAAATGATATGGGCAAGGGTGTGGTTTCTTAGGCAAGTTTAATTTTTGAACCATTTCACAAGATGCAATATTTTCAATTGAAATTGAATAAATAAGAAGATTGCACACCTTTCTATGGCATGTGATCTTTGTCTTGAAGAGATTCTTCCTTTGTGGAGGTTCTTGGGTTTGTGGTAATTGAAGGAAGACCTACCTCATCATTAGACACACTCCTTCTTCTGGTTCCAAATCTCTAGCAACAATATAGTCCTCTTATTTATCTTCTTGGACAAGTTGTGCTCTCCTCTCACCTTGGTTATTGTTCCTCTTCTCAGGGAATCTTCCTACATGATGTGCAGATTGATTTCAATAAAAATACTTCAATGGTCCATTACCTCTTCCTAAGTTTGTCCTTCCTCTATTGAGAGTTCTTCTTCCTCTATAGTTTTCTCTTGAATTAGAGTCACTATTCTCTTTATCTCCTTTCTCAAGGTTCTTGTTACTATTGCTACTACTTTGCCCCTTGTTCCAAGAGTTGTTTTTGCCTTTGAAACTCTTCCCACTATCATTTCTCTTCCCTTTGCAAAAATCCTACTTTCTCTTCCACTTTTCCTCTACCTTAAGTGCCATTTGGTAGCACCTATTTACTATGGTAGGGTAGTGTAGAATAAGTTCTTCTTGAATGGGTATTTTCAAGCCATTCATGTACCTTACTAGCTTATCTTCCTCATCTTCAGCCATATTAGTCTTCATGCACAATTTCAAGAACTCCTCAGTGCATGAGGCTACATCCATGTCCTTCTATTTTAGACTTTTCTTCCTCCTATGGTGTTGTACCCCATAGTCCTAAGGTACATATGTCTCTTTGATCAATGCTATCATTCTATTCCATGAATTGATCATGCTCTTCCAATTCTTCACCCTCTCTATTTGGATAAAGTTCCACCAAGTTAGGTTGCTCCCTTGAACTTGGATCTTTCTATCTTCACCCTCTACTTTTCAGGGATGTCTTCACATTCAGAGAATACTATTAGTGCCTCTATCCAATCTAGGGCTAGATTAGCATTCATCTTGCCATTGAAAATAGACAAGTCTATCTTCTCCTTCATAGTTCTTCTTCCCATAGATTTCAAAGCATCTATGAAAGGTCTCTAGTCTACATGGATGTGTCAAGAAACATCCTCTTCTTCTTCACTCCCTTCTTCTATTTTAGACTCATCTTTGTCTTTTTCATCAAGCTTCTTCTCAAGCTCTTGAAGCCTCTTAGTTAAGGCCTTATTTGTAGTAGTTTTTTCTCTCACCATTCTTGCCAACTCAATATTTGTAATCCTTGTATGGATCTCCTCATTCTCAAGACCAAACATAGGTCTGATACCACTTTAATGCAATAATGGTCAATGGAAGCCTTCAATTGGTGGGCAAATTGGTGAATTTTGAATCCTTCAATACCCAAGGAGAGGGTCTAGTGCTAAGATATTTATCACAAGTATCAAAATAGACTCAAATGCAAGTTATCACAACTATACAAGATAGAACACCTAATCACTAGGTTTGTCAAAGTCCTAAAGCACCAAGAAGTAAGGATTCAACAAGAGATCTACTAGGGAAATAACACTCAAACTCTAATGAAATGGGTAAAAAGACTAGGGGTGTCCCACAATTACTATTTTGGCCTATTTGGGTCTTATTAAATTAGTTTCAATGGTTCTTTTGGTTAAAAACAACCCATAATGCATAGTTGTAGCACAAACTTGGCTTGTAGCCCTTCCTAAAATGAAAAATAAACATAGCATGAAATCCGTCCACATGAAGGAAAGGTTTTATTGGAGATTATAACATCCTTTTTTAACATAGAAAACATTTCCAAACATAAAAATTGAAACGGACTTCAAGTCATTATTATTGCAATAGTTAGACCAGTCTGATAAGCCTAATTGGGCTACAATTGCACTACAAGTACAATTTCCTCTATACCAAAGCATAAAGTGATGATTGTAACATGTGGAGACATGTAAAACAACTTCAATTCCAATTTTTTAGACCTTGGAGAATCCCCAACCAAAAGTTATGACTATTCTAAAGTGCTATAAGGTACATGTATGGAGCCATACACCTAGGATATGGTGGCAAATTCAATCCCCTACTTGTCCATCACTAAAACCTAAAAAATCTTAAAATATATTGATACTACTTGCATTCCACCAAGGGGAATCAATTTCCCATAGTGGAATGTGCCAAAATTATCAATCCATATCACAAAAGCCTAATTTCAACCCTTAATTGTAGCACTGTCGCTAAAATCTGAATTAATTTCAATCTAAGAATGATCAACACATGAAACCAAATGAAAAATAAAGGTAATTAAATTTTAAAATATTTTGGGTCATTGATGCATGCCCACGTGTCTTTACAAGTTTGTACAACACCCTAAAACTCAAAATTTGTAGGAAAAAGTTGGTTATTTTATTGATTTTTAACCAAAAATTACATCTCTATCCTATCACTCACCTATAAGGGCTTATATATGATGATCACAATAGTTACATGGTTGGTTTGAACCAACTATCCATTTTGGAGAGGAATTTCCAAGTTTTTAACAACTTTTAGAAGTTGCTCAAAAGTTGCTTGACAACTTTTTGAGTAACTTTTGCATATTTTGCAATATTACATGTCTAGTGACCAAAATTGGTCCTTAGTTTATTTTTGTGATCCCTAATGGATTTAAACATGAAAAACATGAAAGAAAAATGCAAATACCTATGCCTAGGGTATGGGATCATTAATGACCAATAGTTAGCCAAGGGCTTATAAAATGTTAATCTTGTGACTATGGCCTTACAATGAGATCCAATATCAAATCTATTATTCCTAAGCATGACTAGAGGCCCTAATATTTCTTATTGAAGGTAGAGTGGGTGCTCCTACACCACTAGGCCAAGCATTTCTTCACACAAGAAGGTAGTTCTTCACATGGCCTGATGCACTTCCTCGCACAAGACTGTCAATTGTACTTTCTTGCATAGAAAATGGGGGCATCTTTGCAATTTTTTAGAGAATATAATTTGGTGTTTCAAGTACCATTTGGGATTTCTTGAATTTCTAGACTTCTATAGATTGAATATTTTATGTTATATTGTTGTCCTTGGTTTTCATCTTTTAGTTTGAGTGTGTGAGTTGGTAGTGACGTTTGGAGATTCATTAGTAGTCAGGAATGTTGATTAAGTCTTCTATTACGATCTTTATGATCCTTGTATGTTGATTGTCATGTGCATCTATACTTGATTAAAAAAAAAATCTTGGCTTTTATTTATCCTTGTTCCAAGCATTTACACAACTGCAATGAAAATTATACAAATATCACAAACTTGACATTTTAATTTCCTATAAAAAATAATTTAATAGAGCAAAAAATAATTGATTGGAAAATATATGAATTATTACCATTTATGATAATTTGTTTCCTATTTTTTATTTCTCATTTATTTATTTGGATAATTTTAATATGACAATGGATGGATTAATCAATTCATTTTTTGAATTAATTCGTATTTTGCAAAAACAAGGAAAATTTAATCTCCACCTAATTTAAAACCCACCGTTTGCAAAGTCAAGGTAAATTTTACTCACATTTCAATTTAAAATCATTTATTTTAATTATTTTAAATTTATTTTTCTTTTGATTTTTGTCACTTAGTCTCTCCTTAATATATATATATATATATATTTAAATTTGATTAAATTTCACAATCTCCCAATAAATTTTAAAATCTCAAAGCATATCATTAAACTCAAGGAGAGGTAAAGTAGTTTCGTAATCAAGAATTCTTATTAATATTGGAGAGGAAAAACTACACACTTCGGAAAATCCATCAAACATCAAGTTGAAACTACTAGGCACTAAGTCAAAATGATTGATAAAAAAGTGGAATCTGCTAGTGAGTTAGGCAAAATTACTCATTTTCTTAGCAGAAATAAAGAGTGACATAGGCAAGTGCATCCAATGCATGGTAGAAATCAAGGGTGACTTAGACAAGTGCAACCAACATATGGTAGTCACCATATACATTTCTGAGCACATGTAAAGTGAAGTGCACACCACCATGTACTTAGTCAAGTACATGTATTGTGCAGAAATCACCATGCACTTAGTCAAGTACATGTATTTTTAACTTACTTTAAGTTTTTTTTCTTAACTTTTTAATTTTTTTATTATATATAAATATACATATACATGTACATACATACATACATACATACATACATACATACATACATACATACATACATACATACATACATACATACATACATATATATATATATATATATATATATATATATATATATATATATATATATATATATATATATATATATATATATATATATATATATATATATATTCATTGACACTTAGCCAAAAGTTATCATTTTTTCTACTCAACCTGACTCTTGGAGGGCTTGCAAATATTTCAATTATTTCCAAAATTGATCTACCCCATAAAATTATAACAAAAGAGGGGGTCACCATTTACAATAGGGCAATGGTGTGAAAACTACACAACACATTTTTGAATCCATTCATGCAACCAATTTTTGGTACTTCTACATATGAGGCTCAAATTTTCACTTTAAATCAACTTTTCATCACACTAACTAAACGTATTCACTCACCAAAGGTAATAAAATATTTCTTGAGTTTATGCCCCTTGTTCTCTTGCCCCACTTTGTCCCACTCTTCCCGTGTCAAATTACCTTAGCACACCATCTGGAAGAATTTTTGCTTCGTCTCCACCACCAATTGTCTTCTTTCATCATTAAATTTTTGTCTTTGTTTGGGAATCCCTAACATAATGGTAAACACACTAGCTAAGAATTTAATTGTAATGTTTTAATTCTAGTACTATAAACTTGACTTTTGGCTATATTTGGCATAGGACCTAATTATAGCTCTCAAAGGAACTTTGTACTCTCAAATGGAAAAGAAAAGTATCTATATAGATGAATACCCCTTTATGGCATAAAGATTCCTTTAATATGGTAGTCATTTTTGGTCCCCTGCCACCATGTTCTACACTCCAAGACACTTAAACCCTCAAAGATAACATATTTAGAGTTCTATTCCTCCCTTTGAATCTATACTTTTGACTATTTTTTCTTTCTCTTAGTATCCTTTTTGGAATGCATTTTCCCTATAATTCATACTCTTGAAGGCAACATTCTCTTTCCTCTATCCATCTTTTTTTTTGAGTTTGACACTTTTTCATGTTGCAATGGTTGGTTTTGTGGCAATTGTCATAATTGATTTCTCTAATATTGTTTTTGTTTCTCAATTCCATCAACTCATCAACCTATGCTTGCTATTGCAAAAAATATCTTCCCTAAATAATTAGAGTTTTAATATTAACCATTATTTATTCCTAATGGTTGTGACAGGTTATATTTTCCCACTATATGACTCAAGACCCCTTCATTCTACTATATATTGTTTGTCCTTATTTTCCATAGGACCTTATCTTCTTTATTGCTATTGAGTTTCTTTATTTTCTCATATCTCATGTGGTCCTTGTTTGCTTGAAGATGAGCTTCTCTCAAACTTGAAAGTCTTCAAATTTTCTTGTCTAATTGTCCTACACTCTTTTTCCATATTTTTGTATAAATATTTTTTAGTAAACCATACATGCTACAATTTTTTGGTTTCTTTTTTTGTGGAAACTTTATCCTAACCCTTCTTGTGTGGTGATAAAACCTTTTAAATTGACTTTATTGTTGCATGTTGGATAATTTCTTTTCCTTTCTTCAATTTTGATTCTTTCCTCTGAACTATTATGGTAAATGATATTTTCCTTCCATCATATCACCTTACTATTTGTGTTCAAACTCACACTTTCTTATATTGTATAACTTATTCTCCTTACTAGTGTCAAACTTCCCTTTTTCTACTACTACTATGTGGTCTTTTTGTGTTCTAGAGTGCTTCCTTATGCTTCAATGTGCAAGCTACTAAGGAATAGTGAAATGGTTTTCAAAATAATATCCTCTCTACAATCCCATAAAATAGATGCAAGCTAAAGATTGGATATCAATTAAGGTCAAGTGCATTCAATCATTGACTCACCATGCAAGGTACTCTTACCATCAACAAGAGTCTAGTGGCCCAGAATTGTTGAGTCATTCAAGTGAAAAACCATAATGACTTGCATTCAACTTAACTACTACTAAACAACATAAATGAAATGCTAAACTAAGTGAGTAAATGTGGATCACCATGTGGTAATAAGAAATTGATCTCAATAATTCAACATGCAAGACACAATAATAAAGAGTAGAACAAATTCAACATTATATTAGCAAAAATTTTGCAAAAATCTCCCCTCTTACAAATGAGAGAAGTGGTCCTTATATAGGGAGCTCAAATATAATGAATGACCAAGATTGATTTAAAATCAAGGGTCAAGATTAATCCACATGCCCTATTAGGGTTTCCATAACCACATGCAACAAGAATTAAATGCTCATTAAATTATGATTAAGAACTACCATGTGGGCCACTAAAAAAATTACAATTCCTTCATTGGCCAATAAGAAAATTCAAATCCATAATAAGTTCATAAGGATCAAGGACACTTGGACCAATGAGAATAGAACATGTGTAGAAGAAGCCATTTCCTAGTAGACCAATAGGAAAGTGTGAAGGAAATCATAAACCAATTAGGAAAAAGGCCATTATCCTATATCATCTTCTTAACTTGAAAGACAAACCAACACTTATAAATAATTCTAAAGTTTTAAATGATAATTGCAATAAGACTTAAAAAAATATTTAAAAATTTCCATTTTGATTTCTTATAGTAATAAATTAATTGGACAGTGCAAATTTGATTATAAAATTAATAAATTATTACCACATATGATAGTTTATTTTTAATTTTAAATTCCCCATTTGTTATTTTAGATAATTTTAATGTAGCAATAGATGAAATAATTCAATTCATTTTTAAAAATCAATCCAAATTTTGCTAAAACAAGGTAAATTTAATCTCCACCATTTGCAAAGTCAAGGCAAATTTTATTTGAATCTCAATTTAAAACCATTTATTTTATATTTGTTTTTATCGATAAAAGGCATAGTGCCATGTATATTATATTAAATTTCTTTATAGATGTTTTCCCTATTCAGAGTGCAAGCACTAGGGGGGAAACAAAGGGGAAGAAAACCCCCAATATAGCCTGGGATAGTTTATGTCCTATATAGAAATAGTACATTCATCTTTTTTTTTTAACAAAGGACTCTGAGAAGGCACACACACCCCCTTACATTGATTCAACTTATTTGTTTCTTTACATAATTATTTGTTTTACATCATATTTACATTATCTTTGTAGTATCTTCCTTTATGTATTTAGTGGTCCCCTTTGTGTGCATAATTTTCATTTTTGGTAATGTGCCTTATTGATGTCACTGTTTTTCTCTATTTTAATATAAAATTGTCTCGTAGCTTTGTTACTTTTAAAGGGACTTGAGTTTTATTTCAATTGCTTTCTCTCTTGAGTGATGTGTAATCTACAAAAAATACATCTTATTCTATCCAAGATCATAGTTAGAAGTACAACATATATTAAATGAATGTAAAAAGAAAATGACAAGATTAGTATTTAGCCTTAGCATGAACATTTTTATGCACTTATATGAAACTTTTTTATTTTCTAGTTTGGTTTTCTATAAATAAATTTCTTTTATATTTTAGTTTGTTTTAGTTGATGAATATATTTAATGTGTTAGGTATATTCTCCATATTGTTTAATCTTGTTTATAGGAAAACTCATTAAACTTGTTTAGGTACGATGTTAAAAGTCTTATTTATTTAAGTTTATGACATAGAAATTCTATTAGTTTTTATATACTCATTATAGTTTTTGACAGGTTCTTCACGAATGAATTTATTATGATAATATTGCATTAATTTATGAGTTGAGGATTTAGTACAATTAATTATTGCACTTAAACTAGTGTATATTTTATACTATTTTATGATGTCATGACATCTTCAATTTGTGCCTATGATTAATTGATCCCTATTGGTCTTCTTTGAAAAAGTAGTAGATTGTAATTGCAACTTGTCCTTAAATTAATTTTTTTTTTTTTATCCATGTTGAAATTTTTTCCTTCTTTATGGTGTGACTATTGCTAATGTAATATTAAGTTTTAGGTTATCTTATAAATTTTAGTTATTTGAATGACTATTCTAATTAACTCACCTTTATTAGAATAAAGACTAAGTGCAATAATGAGATACATAAAAATTGATATATCTATTTTATTTCTTAGCCTTGAAATTAAAATTACATAATATGAAGATTTTATATCATATTAATATCTACAACCCTTTTCCTCAGTTTTATTTTGAAATCTTATTTGACAAGAACAAATAGAGAGTCTTTGAAAAATGAAAAAAATCTAAGAATGTAGAATGTTAATTAGTCTCTTCATCTTTGGACATTAAAAGTGGAGAATGAGATTCACTGTCTTTAGGCAACTTTTCAGGTCCTAAATTGGGAAGCTCAAGTAGGTTAGGAGATAAGACTTGATTGGATTCCCATGCAATTAGATTGTCTTCTTTTAAGTAATCTTCCATCTAGTTGTTATTTGTTGTTGGGCGAATGTGGAAGAAGATCATCAAGAATGACAAATTTCTCTTTACAATAGTGAGCCATTTGATAATGTGATTAGTATAAAATGTAGGCACCAAAGGGTAGAGAAAAATAAGTTATCTACTATCAAACGGAAATTCATAATGGTAAGATATGCATATATACATATCATTTCATATACTAACCATTACCTTGTCTAAGTTCCTCAAGAAATATTCTTTGAATATCCTCTTACATAAGGAGAAGATATAGGTTTTGGGCTCAACTAAGAAGCTCATAGCTATGAACACTAATGGGATAGCACTTGGAACTCTATACCATTTAATGTTTCCAATGAAATCCTTGTTGAAAGCCTTATATATAACTCTCAAGATGAGGAAATGATTGTTAAGGAGAACCATAGAAAGGTGTTGATTCAAAATTGGTTTGTCAAAGGACATTTGAGGTACAAGCCCCTTCAATTTTTGTTCTGCTATTCTTTCTTAATCTACCAAGCATGTTCCTACCTTTTAGTCTTATGATCGACTCTCTTTATTAATTCTAATACTTTCTCATTAATTCCTTCTACCCTTATATTGTCTTAGTTTTTGTCATGCTTTTTCAATTCCTTGATTAAATACTCAACTTAAAATGATTCATTTATATCTCTTGTTCTTATTAAGTTCCTTTGTTGAGACCATTACCTTGATTCTAGGGTCTTTGAGATTTTCTTCTGCTAGTTACTAAAACTTATGTTATTATCATTATATCTCCATCTAAATTGATATTCCTTTTGGAGTTGGTACCTAATCTATCAATTTACCTAGTTCATGGAAGGTAAGCATATCTTAACTACTTTATTATTAAGTCGATTATGTCATCTAATGGTTGCATTTAAGATCATAGTTTATCTAACTTTTTTTTCCCCCTAATGTATTAGATTCTCATTATATATTAGGGATTGGTCCACCTTTTATACATTAAATTTGAGCCATTATTATCATCTTATTTCTTTGTGTATTTTTATTTGCAGAGATTTAAAATAATTATTATCTAAAGATTAAATTACTCAAGGGATATCTCTATTATTGATAAAAAAGTACTTAATCTAAGAATATTTTTATCATCCTAACTTTAGATTAAAAAAATTCATTATACCATCTCTCACATTATAACTATCCATTACACTATGGATAATACTACTACAAATGTTTATAATGCATTATAACTATGTTCTACCCATTGACCTGTATATTCTTTGTGCTCACAACATAATAATGTTTAAAAGTTCCACTCTTGGTGTCTAGAATGTGTTAGTTTAAAAGATATTGCAACTTGAGATGTTCCATTATAGGGTAATAGTCCTTGTTTTACTTATGGTCACTTTCTTATTCATCTTCATTTAAATAAAGAAAAGGATATAGCAAATTAAGAGACTGGATTATGACTAGTAGAGGTATCAAATTCCTTACTAAATAAACCTTGCTTTTTTATATATATTTATATATATTTATATTTACAAACTCCTTATTAGGATTTTGAGTACCATCTTAAACAAAATATTCTTGTTGGATTCCATATTTATAGATTACAAAAAGGAAGGAGCCTATACATAATTTTTTTGGGGATATCTTATCCTTTTTTAATGATTGCTACTAGTGAAAATGCTATAGACATACTAAATGCATGTAGAAACCTAAATCAAACGATGTAACTAAAATGGGGTGATATTAGTTAATAGAATATATTTTAAATTCTTACTCATACCTAACTTGGCTTCAATCCCCATTAACAAAATAGAGTGGAATCAAGTTATCGATAACATACCTATATACTCAGAGCTATTTTATAGACCTATTATTTAATTTAGGGCTCATCTTGAGAAAATATAAGGATATATCCTTCCATCTTGTCCTCACCCACATCCATTTGGCCATTCATGTGAATTACATAATTTTTCTTCTTGCTCAAATTATTAAAGTTGGGTAAAATGAATTCTAGTTTTCTCAAGTCACTAAAGTTGATTGTTGGTAAGGAATTATAGAAAAAAAATGTTCAAGTATTTAAGAAGCTAGTGATTTTTGATATCCTAAACTATATTTCTCCATTTGAGTAAAAAATGAATTCTCACCTTTATTCTTTTCTATTTTTCATTGAAGAGAGTTTGATCTCTAATGTGAAAAATAAGTCACTTGATTACTCAATCTTGCAGAAGACTTCCTAGTGGGTGAACTATGTATGATTATGGATAAGGGATTTCAAGATCCCTAGTAATATTAAGAACCACATTTTTGATACCCAACAACAAAGTCTCATCAACCATATTTTTGTAGATCCTAATAGTGTCCTAGTGATCGATATGAGTTTTGGCCATAAAGGTAATGAGATTTCCTATTACATCACTATTAATTTTCCATGTATATTCGTAGATAAATACCTTCTCCCCTAATACCCTAATTAAGGCTATCTTGGACATGTCATCTATAGGCCTTAACATTCTATTCCATCTTTTAGTTTCACAAAATTAGTGAAGGCCATTGTACAATCCTCATAGGCATGGAAGAGGATCACAATATACTCCATGATAATCTATAGATGGTGAGTAGCTCATGATCAATAGACTAACTAATGGACAAAGTATGGTAATAGAAGAATAGAAACTTTTGCATTCTTAAGAAGGCCATAGATTGATCTCAAAGTTTCTAGAATCTACAAGAGTTGTCTATATATTTATCTTTTTCATTCTTTATTCATTATAAATGAAGATAATCTCACAATGAGTAAATTATTAATGAGGGAGTCTCAAGAAGTAAAAAGTATGAGAAATAAGACAAGGAGTCTAAGAAGGGTTGAAAACCTATATATTAGAGATTTCTAGAGATATAATAAAGTGAATTAAAGGTGAGAAACATAAACTACTCAATTAACTAAGTGAAAAATAGTATCTAACAAAATTAATCCTAGTTTTATAAATGCATTCCTACTAAAACTCTTCTATATATATTACCTACTACCTCTAAATATTAACATTTTGATTCGAGTTAACCTATAAGAGGTCTAAGAGTGTATAAATAAGGGAATGCATGAGAAAAAGGTAGCCTAGAGTGATTTGTATGTTACTATGATACTTATAGTATGTGAGGTGAATTAATTTATATATTTAGTGTTGATAGAACTCCTAACTTCCTCTATTTCTCCCCCCTAATTATGTTATTTTGTATATGTTTATGGGTTGTTATTATCTTGTTTGGTGTTTATGTCTTCACCATTTGCTCCCATGTTTTCTAGTTTATCCACCTATTTATTCCCTTCTCAAAATATATGTTGTATTCTAATATTGCCAAAATTTTCTAATAAGGCTAGTGCATATTCAAGTTTTGAGTTGATTTTCTAATTAGGGGTACTTCCCTTTCTAAGTGCATTTAGAATTATTTGAGAGTCTCCTTCAATAATTACTCTTTTTATGCCTAGTTCTAGGCATGGATTTAGTCCGTCCATTAGCCTCTTGATTTCTTCTATGTTATTCAAGAGAGTTCCCAATGGTTAGCTCTCTTGGCTATCCATTCTCCATTTTCCAAGTGAAAGATATATCCTAACCATGTCTTGCCTGGATTAACTCTCGAAGCTCCATCAAAATTAAAAAATTTCCACCCCGTTGGAAGAGGTTCCTATTTGTAATTATCTCTTGCTTGCTTTTTTTTCTTTTGTGAATGTCATTAGAGGGTTGATAAGGTTGTTCCAGTTCCTTTTTATTTCAGCATCTCAATCTATAAATGAACCATCTTCTTTAGTTGTTTTCCTTAAATTATTGTTAAGAACTTATGGGATATTCACTTCCACTCTATTGAAGAAAGAGAGAGCTGACAACTCTTCATTGTTAAATATTCTTCTTTTTTTTCCTTCCATATCTCCCATAGTAAAATTGAAGGAGAAATTTTTCATAACTTTTCATATACCTTTCTGTTCCTATTTTTTGGCTAGCTATTTAAATGATTCCATAGGTTTTCTAGCTAGTTAAATAGTTATCCAATTAAGTTTTTGGCATAAATGTTGCCCACCTTTTTGGGAAAATGGGAAATGTCTAGAAGATGTTGTACATTTTCTGAGTCCTTTTTACACATTAGACATCTTTAGGGTCCTTTGAAGCTTATTTTGGTGAACTGATCTGCTATTAGAATTTAGTTTTGAATTGTCGTCGAGAGGAAAATGTTAGCCTTAGGGAGGCATGCCGAATCCCAACATATGTTAAGAGGTATGTTTATTTTCTCCCATATTTCTGAGTTGGTAATTAGTTCATATCAATTTTTAACACTATATTTCAAATTTTTGGAAGCTCCCCATATTATCTTGTCCTTTCTCTCTTTGTGATATGGCTTCCTTTGATCGAGAAATTATTCAAATACTATATTTTCTCGATTATTTAAATTAATTTCTTTGATTATTTTCCACTTCCACTTTTCCCTTGCATCATCATTTATTCTTTGTATAGTTGTTAAATGTCTTCCCCCATAGTTCAATTATATTATTTTTCATGTTTATAGGGAAGTTATAGTTGTCTAGTGGTGGGAGACCATTCCATGAATCTTCCCAGAATAGGGCTTCCCTACCTTGCCCTATGTCCCATGTTAAATGATTAGTGACAAGGAGCCCACATTGCATCATATAATTCTAAAGTTGTGATCCTTTTGGAGGGTTCTTAGTTCTAAATAAAGTTAGTGGATACAAGCTATTTAGATACATTTGATAGAGGATTTTTGCCCATTTATTTTCCTTTTCATGGTGCATTCTCCATACCAATTTTGCTCCTAGGGCTTAATTTTTCCAATTGAGCTTTTTGGTTCCAAGTCTGCCTATTTTTTTTGGTCTACATATATTTTTTCCATTTGATCATGGCTAATTTTTTTTTCTCCTCTATCCTATTCCAAAAAAATTCCTTAGTTTGTTGTCTATTTTTTTTTTCACTCCTTTGGGCAATGACAATCAATACATTTGATATATGGGTGTTGTAGATAAAATTGATTTTATTTTTGTTTCTCATCCTTCCCTAGTCGTCATTTCCCTTTTTATCTTGTTATTTGTGCATTTAGTTTATCTATAATGGGGTCCCATGTTTTGTTACCTCTGGTATTTTTTCTAGCCAAATTCCCAAGTATTTACATGGGAATGTACTTTTCTTATATCCCATTAAATTACAAATTATCCTTTCCATGTCTAGATGCATGTTTAAGAAGAAGATTTTTGAATTTTGTGCATTTACCTTTTTTCTTGATGCTTTCCTATAAGTTTCAATAATTTTTTTACAACTTCATGCTTTTTCTATTGTACTTCATCTAGGGAGGATGGTTTCATCTATAGATTGTTGATGTGTTATATTTGGGATGCCATTGGCTACTACCACTCCTTTGATTTTATTATCTTCTTGTACAATTTTAATGGCTCTACCAAATGCTTCTACCATGATTACGAATATAAATGGTGAAATATGATACCCTTATCTGATCCCTCTAGATATACCAAAAAAACCTTCTGGGGTACCATTAATTAGTAGGGAGATTTTGGGTGTAGCTATGTAATTAAATATTAATTTTATCCATCCCCATGAGAATCCAAATGCTTCTAAATTTTTACACATGAATCTCTAATCTACCTTATTATAGGTCTTTTTGATGTCTAATTTCATCAACATACATGCCTCCTTGTTGTTTTGAGAAGAGTGTATAGTTTCTTGTATAATGATGATTCCATCTAAGATAGATCTACCTAGCACAAAACCTATTTGTTCCTCCGATACTAATTTTGGTAAGAGTTTTTTCAGTCTATTAGCTAAAGCTTTGGACAATACTTTGTATATAGTGTTACATAATGCGGTTGGTCAAAAATCACTTGGAGCCTCATGGTTCATTTTTTAGGAATTAAGCCTAAGAAGGTATTATTGATCTCCATGAGGAGAGACAGAGTTCCTTGTGGCCTCAATTGCTTTCCATAAAGCATTACTTATTACATCCCAACATTTTTGAAAAAATAAGTCTTATAAACCATCAAGACCTAGAAATTTATCTAGGTTAAGCCAAAATAAGGCTTCTTTAATTTCTTCAAGAGTGAAAGGTTTATTTAGTTGTTTTTTATCCTCCTTTATAATTAGTTTCAGAATTGAGTTTTTCATTATATTTTGTGCTTCAAGGTTGGAATTATCAAAATTGTTTAGGATGTCTATATTGTAGTTTACTAAGACTTCTACTATTTGGGCTAGATGTTGTTCTTGATTTTTGTTATTCTGTTAATATTTCTATTATTTAAAGTGCAATTATGCACAAATTTTGTATTCCAATCCACCTCTAACAATCATGTTTATCATGATTTTTGTTTCCAAAACATTTCTTCTTTTGCTAATAGGTTTTCATGTTTTCCAAGTAATTCTTTTTCTTTGACATATTTTTTATTGTCCATTTCATTTTTTATTAGTTCCTCATTTAGTTTCCTATGATCTTCTTTGGTATTGATTTTTCCTTTGAATATGTTTTGAAAATGATTTAGAAAAATAGTTTGGGCCATTTAAAATTAGCCTTCACACCAATGTCTTATATTGTTTAGGAATTCTTCAACTAGAAACAACATTTTTTGCCTTTAAATAAATTTATGGTTGATTTTTGTGGTTCCTTAAATTCTATTCTTACTAGATAATGATCAAAACCAAAATTTGGTAACATTTTAATATGCATTTCAAAGTCAAAAGTGCTCAGATTCCCTTTAATCACAAACTTGACTAGTCTCTCTGCAATGTGGCTAAAGCCTAATCTTCTATTATTCCAAGTGTAAGTACCATTATTTGTTGAGATATCCATTAGGATATGATGCAAGAGCATCCAGAGGTATAAGGGCAATCCTGTGTCACCCAAAAAAAAAGTACTTAGACTTAGTTTTTGTTTCACGTGTTTTCATTTTTGGATACCCATTTGGGTCAAATAAAGGTTCTAGGATAGAGTATTTGAACACCTTGGGATACGTGTAGATGCTAGAAAAATAAGAGTATGTAATGGAGCCATCATTTTGGTGAACTAGAAGGTGTAAATTGGTTAGATGATTGTAATTGTAATTTAGAGCATTCTAGAAAAAGAATCAGGTCAAAAGGCCCCACAGTTTGAAAGTTATTGCAATTTTTCTATTTTTGGAGACCTCCTAAGAATGCTTAAAAGTTAGGTTAGGGGCATTAAATGACCTCAAATAGGGCCAAAAAATGGGGGACAAGCGAAGCTGGTCCATAGGGCTATAGAGCGCTTCAAGAGCTTTTTGAAAATGTAAATGGTTCGTCGATTGGAGCTACGATTCAAAAGTTATGCCTCTCGAAAGTTTGGTTACCATTTTTGGATTCTTTTAATTTTGTGCCAACTTCTAATGCGACTTCTGGAACCTTCTATTTGTTTAGTGGATGCCAACTAGCACTTTCTAGAATGTATTCCTAATCCTTAACCCTCTGGGGTCTATTTAAGAACATTTTTGGCATTGTAAAAGGCAGTTCGAGGTGGAGTTTGAGAGAAGGTACTGGGAGAAAAAATTATCTCTAGATTTATGCTATTGTAAACCCATAGGGCATGTTTTGGAGTCTGTTTCTCTACACTAAGTGTACTAGCATATTTTTACAGTTAATAAAATTTTCCCTTTCCTATTGTGTCCATTCTGTGCTTGGGTCACGTCCCCATCAGGATATCTCTGTCAATCCAATATTTGAAATCTATCATAACCTATGATAATATTTGAGTGCCTCCATACATCTCATCCAAGCTTAAAATTGAATTAAAATCTCCTCCAATGCATAAGATTTCTTCTTGCTTAGTTTTTATGAATGTACTATTTTGATTCCATACTTTTTTCTTTTTGGCTATTGAGGTTGACCTAAATACATTTAGTAGAGTCATTTGTATATTGCTCTAGAAACTATTTTTTCTCCCTCCCATCCTACTACTACTTGATACTAGCTTGCTAAAGTTACCTTTTTGGGATCCCAAATAACTCCAATAACTCATAAATCCTATTGGATTCTACAAATTCCATTTTCCAAGGTCCAAGTTTCTTTTTAAGTTTTTCACCCTCTTATTTGTTTAGTATAGTCTCTTGTATTAATATTATTTTAGATTTAAATAGTATTATGTTATTCTTTAGAAAACACTTCTTGTTAGGGGCATTAAGTCCCCTAATATTCCATGTTGTTATCCTCATTGATCCATGGGAAGGAACCCCACCTTTCCTAAATTTAGAACTTTATGTATCTTTTTCTAATTCTATTCCTTCCCTATTTTAGATCTTAGTTCAACGAGTAACTTTCTACCTCTTTTCTTCATTTTTTACCACATCTTGGTGCATCTATTCCATCTTGATCGATTGCTAAACCTAATTTATCTATATTACCATTTACATTAATTAGACTTATTGTTACCATGTCCTCTTCTATGCCTTCATCTTCTTCTATGAGCTCTTGTAGAATATGCTCACATATGCCTATTTTTTCATTCTTATAGTCCTTTATTTCTTCTTCTTAGGCTTCTACCTTTTTTGTCTTTTTGTCCTTTATATCTTGCTCCATTATATCAATTATACCAAATTATTTCCATACTTGGTTCTTTCCTGTTCCTATGGTTTTGGTATTATAAGTTTCTTCATTATTTTTAGATTCCTTTGTGCTCATTACCAATAGTTTATTCATGAATTTCTCTACTTCAATTGATATGAGATGTTCTATATTGATTACCTAATAATCTATTTTGTTGGTCTTTTAGTCACTACGTTCCTTGAATGGATCCTTCCCATCTAATAGAATTTATTAGATTTATGTTTGTTTTCCTTTTCCCTTTTTCTAATTGTGATATTTGCCCACTATTTTGATGTTGTAGGAGGGATTAGACTATTAAAAGTATGCCCTTCTTCTTTCTTGGTTGTCTCTATACTTTCTTTTGGTGATCATGAGGATCCCTTTCTTCTTGTTTTTCCTCCACTTTATTTGGTGTTTTCTTAGTTAGTTTAAGTAATTCCTCTTTCTGTTCTTCCATTATTGACATCTTGATTTTTCTGATGCACTTCTTTTTGGGATTTATCCTCTATTTTCTTATTCAACTTCTTTGTTGTGGTATTTTCCTTAATTGGTTCTTTCCATAAACTACTTGTAGATTCCTCCATCTCTATTACTTGTTGTTCTCTATTTGTGTCATTTTATTCTTGATCCTTTTATCCTTCTCTTATATTTTTAGATATGGTAAGTTGTTTCTCTGATCCTATTTGGTTTACTTTTTATTGTTGTTTACTTATAGAGGGAGTCATAATTCTTTGCTTCCTTACTATCATCTCTACATTATTTTTCTTTGATAGTTCTTATCATTTTGGACTTACTTCCCATCTCTTTCCTTCTCAATTTTACCTTCTTCTATTTCCTTAACCTAACTAATGTTAAGCATGTGATAGTTGTGAGCTTGCTCCCATTGAATCATCTAGTCCTGGATGTCATTCTGAGTTAAGAGAAAGTCATGGACCAAAATTTTGAATCTTTGTATATTTTTTTTTAACCTCCTCTGTATACTTATTTTCCTTGTGGCATTTTTACATTGTAGTAATCTTGAGATATTTTTATCAAACTTTGTAATGCTTTCTTCTTCTAGTAGCTCCATTCTAATAACTATTTGATTCCTATTTTCATGGTCATTTAAGTCTACTATTTTATCACTATTTTTATGATCATTTATCTTTTCTTCTCTCTACCCAAATGTTCCTTCCCTTAGCTCATCTTCCTCTAAATAATTTTTCCTCTCTCCTATTTTATTGATATTCATCCTATTTTCCTTTCTATATTCCCATGTTGTTTATTCTCATTTCAAATATTTATCATAAAAAGGTTTCTTTGTGGTTTGATGTCCTATTTAAGTAATCATAGTTTATTGTTTTGAGAGGGTTTATTTTAATTTTTTTCTTGATTTTATCTTCATATTTTGAGAATTGAAAGTTATATGGTGATCTATTCATTATTTTAAAAAAAATTTAGTCTATCCTATTTCCATATTTAATAAAAGCTTAGTATTATTCAATTTTTTATAGCCTGCTTATATTCCTACCACTTCTCCTAAATCCTCTCCTATATGTTTCAAAATTTTATTATGATTGAGTTCTGATGGGAGAGTTTTGCATCATCCATATTGATGCTTTATGCTTTCCGTCCATGATTTATTTAAAATCAGGTTCCCATTTTATGAATTTTGCTGAGTAGAATTTATAAAAGAAATTCAAAACTAAAAGAAAGTCTTCCCTAATATATTTATTTTTATAGTGAATGTAAATGATTAGATACATTAGAAATTACTTAGTCTTTGCAAAAGACTTGTAGCTAGCATATTAGGTTAGCAATTTTAGTCTCTAATCCATTCCAAAGGGCATATAGTCCTAGATCCCTACATTCCATCCATCTTTTTTTTTCTATATTAATTACTTATAATTTCTATATCCTCTGAACAAGGATGTGGTTGTTTATGTTGATTGCATCTTTGGGTTTCAATATAATTTGCCCCTTTTCCTATTGGTTTTTCTACTGATAATTGTTGTAAGCTTGCTTCTACTATGTATTTACTTTGAGAGGAGGCTACTAAGCAATCTTTGGTTAAGAATACTAGCTTCTCCTATATTTTTAAAGATTGGGATATCTTCCTATATCATCTTAAAATGGAAGCACTTTTATGTTAAGAGTGTTTATCCCTCCAAGTAAGTAGTTTGGGGTCATCTCAAGTTCCTTGAATAGGTTTTTGCATGGATTTGGTAGCTTTCCCCCTATTTCCCTCTCTCTCTCTCTCTCTCTCTCTCTCTCTCTCTCTCTCTCTCTCTCTCTCTCTCTCTCTCTCTCTCTCTCTGATGGGGACACTACCCAAGCACAAAATGGACACAACAGGAAAGGGAAAAATTTTATTAACTATGTAAAAATGATAATACATTCAGTATAGAGAAAATAGACTTCAAAACATGCCCTATGGGCTTACAATAGCATAAATCTAGAGATAATTTCTCCTTTCAGTACCTCCTCTCTAACTCCACTCCGAACTGCCTTTTACAATGCCAGAAATGTTCTTAAATAGACCCCAAAGGGTTAAGGATTAGGAATAAATTCTAGAAAGTGCTAGTTGGCATCCACCAACCAAATAGAAGACTCCAGAAGCTGTGTTAGAAGTTGGTACAAAACTAGAAGAATCCAAAAATAGTAATCGAACTTTCGGGAGGCATAACTTTTGAACTGTAGCTCCGATTGACAAATTGTTTACATTTTTGGAAAGCTCTCAAAGCGCTCTATAGCCCTATGGACAAGCTTCACTCATCTGCCCTTTTTCAGCCTTGTTCAAGGTCATTTAATGCCCCTAACTAACTTTGAAGCATTCTTAGGATGTCTCCAGAAACCAAAAAATTGTGATAACTTTCAAACCGTGGGGCCTTTTGACCTGATTCTTTTTCTGGAATGCACTAAATTATAATGAAAATCATCTGACCAATTTACACCTTCTAGTTCACCAAAATGATGGCTCAATTACATACTCCTATTTTTTTGGCATTCACACGTATCCCAAGGTGGTTAAAAACTCTAACCCAGAACACTAATAATGGAACTGTGAGAGTTGGAACCTTTATTTGACCCAAATGGGTATCCAAAAATGAAAACACATGAAATAGAAACTGAGTCACAGTACATTTTTTTTTGGTGACATAGGGTTGCCCTTATACCTCTAGATGCTCCTGCATTAGACACCTAGGGTAGATTGAAAAGTGACCCTGTCACTTTATGAATGGTACAGGAAATCCCAAATGGGAAACCTCAAGTATTGATATCCAAGTTGAGTCCTCTATTGGCCATCCTTTCCACTTGATCAGATACTCTTCATACTACCTATTTCTGGTACTCCTACCCACATGACTATCCAGAATCTCCTCTATCTCCTCCTTCTTAGAAGTAGGAATTGGACATGGCTCTAACAAAAACCCCTCATCTGCACCATCATCATGATACTCTGTTAAGTCTGCAATGTTGAAAATAGGAGAAATGTGAATTCTATCTCGCAACTCTACTTCATATGCATTTCCAGAGTCATGTTTCTTCAAAATTTTGCAGGGGCCAAATTTCTTCATCTTCAACTTGTTGTAAGTATCGGCTAGAAATATTTCTTTTCTTAAGTGTACCATGACTAGATCCCCTACTTGTAACTCCTTATGTCTTCTTCTTTGATCAACCCTAGCTTTATACTATTGGTTCATCTTGGTAATGTGTGCTTGGACCTCCTCATGTAGACGCTTGATATGTTCAACAAATTCTTCTACTTCAACACTTGTCCTCTCCCCTTGATCTATCTTCATCAATTTTGGTGCAGTCCTTGGGCTACTTCCATATACAATTTGGAATGGTGATCTACCAATACTCTTGTTTATAGAGTTATTGTAAGAAAACTCTGCTTGTGGTAGAATCAAATCCCACCCCTTAGGCTTATCCCCAACTAAACATCTCAATAAATTTCCCAGACTTCTATTTACCACTTCTGTTTGGCCGTCAGTCTGTGAGTGGTGTGTGGAACTGAATTTCAAGTTTGTTCTCAACTTCTTCCATAGTGTTCTCTAGAAATACCCCACAAATTTAGTATCTCTGTCAGAAACTATACTCCTTGGGAGACCATGTAGTCTTACCACCTCTCTGAAAAACAAGTTTGCAATATGGACAACATCATGAGTTTTGTGGCATGGAATGAAATGTGCCATTTTGGAGAATCTATCAACCACCACAAATACTGAGTCATTACCCCTTTGTGTCCTCGGCAATCCAAGAACAAAATCCATACTTATGTCCTCCCATGGCTTTGATGGAATAGGCAATGGCTGATATAGTCCAGTATTGTGACTAAATCCCTTGGCCACTTGACAAACCTGGCAATTCTGTACAAACTTCTTCACATCCTGTGACATTTGAGGCCAAAAATAATGCTCTTTGAGAATGGAAATGGTCTTATCTCAACCAAAATGTCCTACCATCCCTCCACTATGTTTCTCCTTAATCAAAATTTCCCTCATGGAACTCCTTGGAATGCACAATTGACTGCCCTTGAACAACATACCATCCTGAATCAAATAGTCTAGCCACTTGGTTCTATCTACAGAAACAAGATCTTTACAAGCTTTCCACGCTTCAGAAAAATCACAATCCTTAGGGTACAGATTCTTAAGTTCATAAAACCCAACTACTTCAACCTGCATTACTGTAAGCAACAACTATCTCCTACTTAGTGCATCTGCAACCTTGTTAGACTTTCCACTTCTATGCTTCAACACAAATGTATAGCTCTACAAGAACTCTACCCACTGCATATGCCTCTGATTCAATTTACCTTGGCTATTTAGGTATTGTAATGCCTGGTGATCAGTACATAAAATAAATTCCTTTGGCAATAAATAATGCCTCCATTTCTTTAAGGCCCGAACTATTGCATAGAACTCTTGATCATAAACATAATACTTCCTTTTTGCATCATTCAATTTTTCACTAAAATATGCAATAGACTTACCTTCTTGGCTTAATACAGCCCCAATAGCATTGCCACTAGCATCAAAATCCACCTAGAACACCTTTCTAAAAGCTAGAAGTGCCAACACAGGTTGCTATGTTATATCACCTTCTTCTTCAGCATTTCAAAACTTCTCGTAGCTTCTATAGTCCATTTGAACTCTTTTCTATCCCCTCTTATTGTGTCAGTCAGGGGTGCACATATGCCATTGAAATTCTTAATGAACTTCCTGTAAAAACTAACCAGACCATGAAATGATCTTACCTTAGTATTAGGCCTTGGAGTAGGCCATTCCAAGATGGCTTTTACCTTCTCTGGATCCATTTTGAGACCTTCAAGTGATATAACAAACCCTAAGTAGACTAACTCCCTTTTTGCAAAGATACACTTCTTCAGATTAATTAACAATTTCTCTTCCCTTAATCTTTCAAGGACACTACGAATATGCAATAAATGTTCTTCCAAAGTCTTGTTGAAAATTAAAATATCATCCAAATAGAATATAACAAATTTTCCCAAGAACTTCTTAAGTACCTCATTCATAAGCTACATGAAGGTGCTTGGGCGTTCGTCAATCCACAGGGCATAACTAACCACTCATTAAAACCCTCCTTGGTCTTGAAGGAATTTTTCCACTCATCTCCTTCTCGTATTCATATCTGGTGATAGCCACTCTTGAGATCTATCTTTGTGAAGTACTGAGCTCCACTCAAATAGTCCATAAGATCATCCATTCTTGGCAAAGGAAACTGATACTTGATGGTTATCCTATTTATAGCTCGAGAGTTTGTACACATTCTCCACTCTCCATCCTTCTTTGGTGCCAGTACTGCAGGTACTGCACATGGACTCAGGCTCTCCCGAATCAAGCCCTTCTCAATAGCTCTTGAACCTATCTATTTAGCTCCTCAATTTCAGTAGGAGTCATCCTATAAGCAGCCTTGTTAGGCAAACTAGCTCCTGAGATTAAATCTATCTGATGACTGATTTTCCTTACCAGTGGCAATCCTTCTGGAACATTATCAGAGATGATATCTCCAAACTCACCTAGTAATTCAAGTGGCATTTCACTGCTACCTTCTTTATCTTTCCTAGGAATCAAAAAATAGCACATACGCTAATGTTTCATGCCATCTAAAAAATTCCTTCCATCAACAAGACAAATCCTAGCACTGCTACATACCTTTTCACCTTCCTTTTTCATGGGCTTTAGTTTGTGGTGAAATCCATCCTTTGTTAGAGAGTATGTGTTTGCATGACCATCATGTATTGCATGCCTATCAAACTGCCATGGTCTACCCAACAATAGATGGCAAACATCCATTGGAATAACATCACAGAGAACTTCATCATGGTAACTCCCAATTTTGAACTTCACTAAACATTATTCACTTACCAAGACCTTATGATCCTCTTTCACCCAAGCAATTCGATAGGGCTGGGGATGTTTCTCCCTCTTGAGCTTTAGCTTAGAGACAATCTCCTCTGATACCAAGCTATCAGTGCTACCAGCATCAATTATCACATCACAACATTTATCCTCACATTTGTACCTAGTACAGAATAAACTCCTCCTTTGTCCTGGTTCAATCTCATCACTTAGTAGGACCCTTTCATTTACTAAAGTCTCTCCTCTTTTTGCATCCTCAAAATGTGATAATTTTGCATCCTCATCCACATGATCAACCCTAGCATGACCCTCAGCTCTTCTATATGTCCTTCCTTGTCATTGAGGGCATTCAAAGGCATGATGACCTTCTTCATTGCAATGGAAATAGGTACCATAGAAGCCTCCTCTTCCTTGTCCACATCCTCTACCTCTTCCTCTCTGATTTCCAATGTCTTGATCACGGGAGTAATTGAAACCCTCGTTCCTTTGGTTCCAGCTAGTACCCACATCTTCATTTTTCTTTTGGGTTTCATTTTGGCCTCCAGATGACCTACCACTACTCCTTCCTCCTTGAGCACACCCTCTTTGTCTCCTTGCAAACCTTTTATTTAGCTTCTCTTCAAAATGTAGGGAAAATTGGTATGCCTCCTCAATGCTAGTCATTCTTACCGGACTTAATTCCTCCTGGATGCTAGGTCGCAACCCACTGATATAATGAGCAACCTTCTCCTTATTTGCTTCTACATGCCCCACTCTAATTAAAAGTCGATAAAACTCCTCTATATATTCCTAGATTGATTTTCCTACTTGCTTTAACCCATGCATCTTCTTAAACAAATCAAGCTCATAGTTAATAAGAATGAACTGCTTCTTTAGTTTGTCCACCATGCGATCTCACCTTATGATCTTCTCCTTTCCTCTTATATTTCTTTCCAATTGAACCTCTTACCACAAGATTTTGTCATGTCCTTTTAGTTTGGCCTTTGCAAACTTAACCCTATCTGGATCCTTGATATCCTAATACTCAAAGTACTCTTCTAGTTCATTGATTTAGTTGATCAACTCATCTGGTTTTAGACTTCCTAAAAATATGCCCACATGAATTGTAGCTCTTTTCCCAAACTTAGTAATGGGCCTAAAAAGCCTCTCCTCTACCTAATTCAAAACTTCCTTGTCAATTTCCCCTTTTGGTCTAATTTTTTCTTCTTCATTGTCGTCCTCACTTTCATCACTTGCAGTAACATTTGTTCCTCTATAGAGCTCCTCCTGCAATGCTTGTACCTACCTTTGGAGGGCTCTAACCTCCTCAAGATTAATATCTCTAACCCTTACACCATGCTCTCTTCATGGAGGCATCTTCTTAACTCAAACCCACAACCACACAGTCCTAGTGCAAATTGCCTCACAGTCGGCGCTCTGTCTACACACTCAGGAAAACCTGCTCTGATACCACTTGATGGGGACGCTACCCAAGCACAGAATGGACACAATAGGAAAGAGGAAAATTTTATTAACTATGTAAACATGCTAATACATTTAGTACAGAGAAAATAGGCTTTAAAACATGCCCTATGGGCTTACAATAGCATAAATCTGGAGATAATTTCTTCTTTTAGTACCTCCTCTCTAACTCCACTCTGAACTGCCTTTTACAATGCTAGAAATGTTCTTAAATAGACCCCAAAGGGTTAAGGATTAGGAATACATTCTAGAAAGTGCTAGTTGGCATCCACCAACCAAATAGAAGACTCTAGAAGTTGCGTTAGAAGTTGGTGCAAAACTAGAAGAATCTAGAAACGGTAACCGAACTTCTAGGAGGCATAACTTTTGAATCATAGCTCTGATTGACAAACTGTTTACATTTTCAAAAAGTTTTCAAAGTTCTCTATAGCCCTATGGACAAGCTTCAATCATCTTCCATTTTTTGGCCTTTTTTGAGGTCATTTAATGCCCCTAACCTAACTTTGAAGCATTCTTAGGATGTTTCCAAAAATTAAAAAATTGCGATAACTTTCAAACCGTGGGGCCTTTTGACCTGATTCTTTTTCTAGAATGCACTAAATTACAATAAAAATCATCTAACCAATTTAAACCTTATAGTTCACCAAAATGATGGCTCAATTACATACTCCTATTTTTTTGACATTTACACGTATCTCAAGGTGATTAAAAACTCTAACCCAGAACACTAATAGTGGAACTGTGAAAGTTGGAACCTTTATTTGACCCAAATGGGTATCCAAAAATGAAAACACATAAAAACAAAAACTAAGTCTAAGTACATGTTTTTTTGGTGACATAGGATTGCCCTTATACCTTTGGATGCTCCTGCATCATTTTCTCTATCTATTTCTAACCTATTTCTAACAAATTTTTCTATGAAACTAACAACTTTGACTTTTTGGGTCATGGATGATCTTTTAGGTCAAGTTTGACCTCAAATCTTACCTAGGTCAAGGTTTGTCTGGGAGGACCTTGACCTTGACCTAGGGTAGTGTTGACCTTGTCCCTGACCCTAGGTCAATTTTCAATTTCTAGGAGTTTTAGGACATCAGGCTTCAAAAAGTTTTTTTTTTCTCACTTTTTCGTTGGCTATATCAGGTTTCAAAATGGTAGAATCTTAAATTACACTTAATTTAGATCCATTTCTAGGGGTTAAGCCTAATTAGGAATTAATTCTCCCATGTCGGCCTTCTCTAAGAGTTTGTGCCCTAGACCTCTATATAAGGAAGCCTTCTTCCCTCATTTTTGACATCTATAATCTACTTTCTATGAACTATCTATGATCTATCTACTATCCATGATCTATGAGAAACTACGTACTTTTCATAAGGAGATATTATCAAGATTTCTATCATTCAAGCATTCAAGTTTTCCATTGCAAATCAAGGATTGAAGCATTGAAGATTCCTCATTCAAAATCCTAGATCAATCCAGCATGTGGTATGATCTTTCTCAAGATCCTTTGTTCATCTTCAGAATTTATTCATTCTTCTATCAAGGTGGATTCCAAGCATACAATCATGGAGGTTTTGACTTATATTTGTTAATGTTATGTTTAAGCTTTCATATTAGTATACTTATTTACATTTCAAATACAATTGCATATAAATTGAATAACATAGCTTCATTATTAGATTTACTTCTACTTCTTTCTAGCATTCCTTATTTCAATTCTATTATCAAGGTTGATTCCAAATACGGGTTTGACCAAGGCAAACCCCTCATTCAAGAAAAAAAACTATTTTTTTCTAGATATAGGTATAGAACAATGAATTAAAGAACATATTTGGATACCCTTTTCATCAAACTTTTAGGATCTGTGAACATAAATTTTTTTGGAGCCATGCAAGTCAAGGTCAACTTTTCAAAGTACAATTGTGCCCCACTATCAGGGTCAAGGTTGACCTCCCTTCAAAAGGACAATTTTTTTCTAGGTTTTCTCTATCACAACATTTCTAGTCTAAAATAGGTTGCAAAGGTCCCCAAAACTATACACAGACACCAAAAATCAACATTTTCCAAAATTATTTTACTTCAAGGTTAGTATTTGTCTTTTTTCTATTTCAAGATTCAAACATATACTTCTCAAATAGGAAGATCATAGGACATCTTTTCTCCTTATTTTCTATTACATGATCCATTTGTGCATTGAACGTTCTCTTGTGCTTAATCAATTTGGATCATCTCTATTGGAAACTAGGGTTGAGGATAGGCACTATTTTCACCCTATTCATTTCCTATGGAGCAGAATGTAAATGATGACCTTCTTATTTAGTAACAATCCTTATTGGTTTGATGGATAATGATAAAATGATTATTCACTCTGGTTTTACTATTTTCTCCTATAGGGACTTTATTTTTTGTAGAGATAATAACTGGTCAGGATCTATAAGAAATAAGGTTTTATTTAACAAATTTCAAAATTTGAGGAGAAGCCTTACAATTATGTTCTAGGGTTTGAGGGTCTACTTGCCTTTGTGTTGTAGGTTAGATCTGAGGAGTTTGAAAGCTTCCCATTCTACCTTCTACTATTTTTGAGTACTTTGTTTTTGAGAAGTGGTTTCTTTGTTGCCTCATAATCTCCTTTGTTTGGACACTCATCTCTACTTGCATGGAAATCCTGTTATGTTCTGATTCATGACTCTTTGGTGATGCAAGAGCATTACAAGCATAAGAGAAACCTTACATCAACCAAAAATATTCATTTCAATTTTTTGAATAAGGGTTGTCTTAATGTAGAGTTGATGCCTATGGAGTATTTCTACTTGCTAAGTTAGTCATACAAGCTCAAAATTTCCTAATTATAGAGGTGGATATTCATCTTGGATATATTAGCCTACTAGTTAAGGCTCAATGCCATATCACATGTATTCATGGATTTATTATGGATTTTATGTGTGCAATTTTGGTATAAAAACTTCAGGCTCATCATCGAAGGCATAAATGTGCCCAAATGAGGCCCAAAAATTGGATGGATGGGTTCTTGTATGGATTTGAGTTTGTCAATCAAATGTTGAGGATTACAAAAACTAGTTATAATAGTCAATTAGAGAAACACTTTAAGAGTTATGGCCTTCCAAAATTGGGTCAAATAAATGTTCTAAACTAAATGTCAAAAGTTTATTTGGCTAACTCTATATGTTTTCTTAGGGTCTATTGGCCCTAGATATTAAGTTTGAGTTTCTAGAACCTTATCGAGTGATGCAAGAGCATCTTGCATGGAAAATTATTGGAAAAAATAAAATAAAAAAATCTGGAGGAGAGAGAAAGTGACAAAAATTAGAGGAGAAATAATAATAAAAATTTAAAAAGGGAAAAAGGAGAAAAGAAAGAAAAAGAGGATTTCTATTTTCGAGGTACATAGGTGGCATAATAGAAAAAAATAAAAAATAAATGGTTTTCATTCCATTTATCGAGGTGTGTGGGTAGAATTCTAGAAAGTTATGAATAATGTAGAAAGTTGTGGATATTGTAGAAGGTTATGGAAGTTGTAGAAGGTTGTGGAGGAATTATAGAAGGTTGTGGATAAGTCATGCATGGGGTGGTAAGTGCCTATTTAAGCAAGGCATATGAGCATTTCTAAATCACGCTCAAGGAGTAGCTTGAGAAGTGAAAGCTTAAGGAGTAGCTTGAGAAGTGGAAGCTCAAGGAGAAGCTCGAGAAGAAGGTGAAAGCTCGAGGAGGAGAAGCTCGAGAAGGAGAAGCTTGAGAAGTGGAAGCTTGAGAAGTAGAAGCTTGGGAAGGTGAAGGCTTCAAGGTGTGAAAGAGAAAGAGGAGGAAGTGAAGAGAGATTTTTCCCAAGTTTGTGGACAGAGCGCCGAATGTGAGATAGTTTACAGCAGGATTGTGATGGACTCGTGAGTGTGTAGGCAAAGTGCCGAATGTGAGGCAGTTTACACTTGTATCTTGGATAAAGTTGGAGAAGAGCTAGTGGCTATGGTTTAGAAACAAGGAGGTTTCTTAGTGGCTTGCAAGCACAAGTTGAGATCTCAGAGGTTTCCACCAGAGTGTGGATCTGGACTAGCTTGGGTTTGGATTAGATCTTGAGATCTTGCAAAAATGTTATTGTAATTACTATTGGATTTTCAAGTGTAATAAATTTTTTTTTTCATCTTGTTGTCTCCATATTGTTGCATTCTTGGTTATGAGTTGGTAAGGGTGGTGTGGACCTTCGTCAGTGGTATCAGAGTGGTCCTACATTAGTGGTATCAGAGCTGTCCTTCATCAGTGGTATCGGAGCGAGAGTTACTGAGTGTATAAGAAAATTGCCAAAGTGTGAGGTAGTTTGTACTAGGACCTTGGTTGGGTGAAGTTTATCAGAGTAGTAGTTCCTAAGTGTACAAGCAGATTGCCAAAGTGTGAGGCAGTTTGTACCAAGACCTTGGTTGGGTGGAGTTTATTAGAGTGGGAGTTCTTGAGCATGTAGACAGATCGCCGAAGTTGAGGCAGTTTGCACTAGGACCTTGGGAGGACATGCAGATTGATGGATTGATGCGGAGATGGATGACTGAACTTGTTGAGGCATGATCATAGAGAGCTGGTGGATTGCAAATCCATTTTCCCAGACTTGTGATGTGGTTCCTAATTGTTCGTGCGAGGTGGCAGGTTGCGATCTAACTTGCAAACAATTTGGTTGTCATAAGGAGCGTGGGAAGGATTTATTGCAGAGGGTTTATGAAGATCTTGGGAGATGGCTTAAAGAGGATTGGACCCTAAGATGATTGCAAAAATCCATGATATAGTGGAGAGGAATTTTTCTAAGATGTTTTCTCAGTTGGATGGTAGATTGGCTAATCAAGCTAAGAAGGTCAAGGTGGAAGAGGTTGGTTTTGTTGATCAGATTGTGGAGTCTAATGCAGAACCTGTAGAGCAACTAGAGGTTGTTGCTGAGGATATTCCTAACCTTGCTAATTTTGGGATGGAGATTGGTTTTCATGATCATTTGGTTGAGTCTGACATGGAGACTGCAAAGCATTTGGTCGTGGATGATCTAGCTGATGTTGGTGGTTACTTGTATGTTGCAGAGCACTTGGTCATGGATGATCCGGTTGTTGTTGGAGGTGAGTTATGTATTACAAAGCATCTTGTTGTGAGCAATGCGGTTTCTAGTGTTGAGAGTTCGGCATGTGTTGATGGAGATCTAGATGTTGGTGCTGATATGGAGTTTGTTGTTACTAATGTGGGGTTTGTTGCTACAGGTATGAATTCACTAGTTGCTGATGTGGATTAGAGTTTTTTGTTGAAGCATTATGTTTAGTTTGTTCCTGGGAGTGAGCATGTTGATTGGATGGTTGAGATTCTAGTGTTTGATAGAGTAATGCAGATGTGGAAGATTTGCACATTGGTTTTCTTGTCCCCGTTGAGGTGGAAGCCTTTGGTGAAGATGAAGATGGTTGTAGACCTTTCTTTTTTGGCATCAAAGTGTGGGACACACTTTTCTATCTACCAGGGGAGTCTGATGCAGGAGCATCTTGCATGGAAAATTATTGGAAAAAAGAAAAAAAAATTGGAGGAGAGAGAAAGTGATGAAAATTAGAGGAGAAATAATAAAAAAAATTTAAAAAGGGAAAAAGGAGAAAAGAAAGAAAAAGAGGATTTCTATTTTCGAGGTACATAGGTGGCATAATAGAAAAAAATAAAAAATAAATGGTTGTCATTCCATTTATCGAGGTGTGTGGGTAGAATTCTAGAAAATTTTGAATATTGTAGAAAGTTGTGGATATTGTAGAAGGTTATGGAAGTTGTAGAAGGTTGTGGAGGAATTATAGAAGGTTGTGGATAAGTCATGCATGGGGTGGTAAGTGCCTATTTAAGCAAGGCATATGAGCATTTTTAAATCAAGCTCAAGAAGTAGCTTGAGAGGTGAAAGCTCAACGAGTAGCTTGAGAAGTGGAAGCTCAAGGAGAAGCTCGAGAAGAAGGTGAAAGATCGAGGAGGAGAAGCTTGAGAAGTAGAAGCTTGGGAAGGTGAAGGCTTCAAGGTGTGAAAGAGAAAGAGGAGGAAGTGAAGAGAGATTTTTCCTGAGTTTGTGGATAGAGTGCCGAATGTGAGACAGTTTACAGTAGGATTGTGATGGACTTGTAAGTGCGTAGATAGAGCACCGAATGCGAGGCAGTTTACACTTGGATCTTGGATAAAGTTGGAGAAGAGCTAGTGGCTGTAGTTTAGAAACTTGGATCTTGAGAGATCTTGCAAAAATGTTATTGTAATTACTATTGGATTTTCAAGTGTAATAAATTTTTTTTGTCATCTTGTTATCTCCATATTGTTGCATTCTTGGTTATGAGTTGGTAAGGGTGGTGTGGCCCTTCGTCAGTGGTATCAGAGTGGTCCTACATTAGTGGTATCAGAGCCTTCCTTCATCATCGAGAGACATAAAATTTCCTAGTGAAGGAAGGCCTACACATTGTCTAGGAAAATTCTGGTGATGGTTGGTAGCTTTGTCTTGTATATTACTATAATGAAGACTCCCATGTGCATTAGCATATTGTAATTTTAGATTTAAAATTTTGCATTTTTCATGATAATAATAAGCCCATATTTTGTTCTCATTAATTATTGTTACTTCTTTGTTCTTATTATGTGTTTAATGTATTAAGGGGAGCACCCTTCATCAAGTGGTATCAGAGCTAGAGTTTCTAAGTGTGTGGAAAGATCACCAACTATGAGGCAATTTGCACTATGATTATGGTTTAGGTTGAACATGTAGGTAGATCACTAATTATAAGGTAGTTTACACTAGGGTTTTAGTGGAAGTGCAAAGATGCCTCCACAAAAAGAGCATAGTGGAAAAGTTTTAAGTGTTACACCTGAGGGTTTTAGAGCCCTCCAAAGGATCATGCAAGAATTTCAAGAAAAAATACACAAAGGAATAAATATTTCCATAGGAGATGATGAAAGTAAGGATGAAAAAGAAGGAGACATTGATCAAGCAATAGAAGATGAAATTTTGAACCCAGTAGAGAAAATTCTTTTTAAGGACATTTCTAAGATTGGAAAAAGACCAAAGTTTAAGGTTCCCACATTTTTGGGAAATCTTAACTTAGAGGAGATGATCGATTGGATCAATGAATTGGAGGAATACTTTGAGTATGAAGATAATGAGGATCCTCATAGGGTCAAGTTTGCAAAGGCAAAATTGAAGGGACATGTGATGATCTAGTGGCAGGAGATTAAGTTGGAGTGAAATAGAAGAGTAAAGGAAAAATCACCAAAGGAGACTAGATGATAGCTAAATTGAAGAGACAATTAATTCTTGTGGATTATGAATTGGATCTACTAAATAAAATGCAAGGGTTGAAGCAAGTAGGAATATCTATTTAAGAGTACATTGAAGAGTTCTACCACATTCTCATTAGAACCAACCATGCATAAGCTAATAAGGAAAAAGTTTCCCATTAACTTAATGGGTTAACACTAAGCATTTAGGAGGAGCCAAGTCTAGTTCAAATGAAAAGTACTGAGGAGGCATATCGATTTTGAGAATTTTTTTTGATAACAAGAAAAGTGGAAGAGGTCATGGTGGAAGATTTAGATGATGAACTTATGGAGGCTGAAATGATAATCAAAGGCAAGAAGTAGGTCAGAACTAGAGGGGGAAAAATTCAAATAATTTCCATGATTATAATAATAGAGATCAAACAGGAAGAGGAAGAGGCCAAGGAGCTAAAAGAGAAGTCTTAGGTAATAGGAGAGTCTTGCTAAGTGGAGAGAATGAACCTGGTCAAAGGAGGATCTTTATTCACACCAAGTGCAAATGTGAAGATAAGTGCTACAATGTAATCATTGATGGTGGATGTGCTAACAATCTGGTGTCAAAAAAGATGGTCACAAAATTGAAGCTAAAGAGATAGAAACACTTACACCCATACTATCTTTCCTAGGTGCAAGATAACCACAAGGTCATGGTCAATAAGAAATGCTCAGTGAAGTTCAAGATTGGACGCTACCAAGATGAGGTACTTTTTGATATTGTACTCATGGACCTATGTCATATGTTGTTGGATAGGCCATGGTAGTTTAACAAGTATGTTGTACATGATGGATAGGAAAATACCTACACTCTAACTAAGGATGGAGTGAAACATAACTTGAAGTCTTTGAAGGAGAAAGAAGAAAAGGTATGTAGTGCTACCAGAATATGTTTCGTTGATGGAAAAGAGTTTCTCGAAGGTATGAAGCGTGACATATATATTTTTCTGTAATCCCAAAAGATGGTAATGAAGAAGTTGAGGGGGTACCTATAAAAGTAATAGATTTTTTGGGAGAGTTTCCTAATATTATGTTAGATAATGTACCTAAGGGATTATCCCTAGTGAGGAAGATCAGTCACCAAATGGATTTGATTCTAGGAGCCAGTTTTCCAATCAAGGCAACACACAAAATGACACCAATAGAAAGTTAAGAGATAAATATAAATTGCATGAGTTATTGCAAAAGGGTTTGACTCAAGAGATTTCGAGTCCATGTGTTGTATCAGTAGTATTAACACCAAAAAAGAATGGAGGATGTGCATAGATTCACAAGCTATCAATAAGATCACAATCAAGTACATATTTCTATTGCCAAGGATGGATGATATTATGGACTATTTGAGTGGATCTTTCTATTTCACAAACATAGATCTAAAAAATGGCTACCATCATATCTGCATCAGAGAGGAGATGAGTGGAAGACTCCCTTCAAGATAAGGGAAGGTTTGTATGAGTGGTTAGTCATTCCTTTTGGGCTAACCAATGCACCAAGGACTTTCATGAGACTCATGAATGGGGTACTGAAGGAGTTTCTTAGTTAGTTTGTCACTATTTACCTAGATGATATATTGATCTTTAGTAAGACATTGGAGGAGCATTTGATGCATATCTAGAAGGTGTTTGATAAGTTAAGGAAAGAAAAGTTATTGATAAACCTAATGAAGTTCAGTTTTGTGAAGGATTTGACGTACTTGGGATTTGTAGTTGTAGCTAAAGATTTGAAAATGGACCCAATGAAAGTAAAGGCGATCCTTGAATGACCTACTCCAAAGAGTGCTACAGAGGTAAGATATTTTCATGGAGTGGCTATTTTTTTATAAAAATTTCATAAGAGGTTTTAGCAGTATTTGTGAACCCTTGACTAAAACAATGAGAGAGGATAGGAAAGAATTTAAGTGGATTGTAGCAGAAAATAAGATTTTTAATCTATTGAAATAGAAAGTTACAGATCAACCTATTTTAGCACTTTCATATTTTAACAAGGTGTTTCAAGTAGATTGAGATGCTAGTAGTACTACAATAGGAGTTTTTTTGATCCAAGAAGGTAGACCTATTTCTTATTTTATTGAGAAGTCGAATGATGCGAAAATATTTTTTTTTATGATAAAAAATTTTATGCTATAGTTCAAGCATTGAAGAAGAGAAGACACTATCTTCTTCCTAAGGAATTTTTTTTGTATACTAATCATCAAGCTTTGTAATATTTGAATAGTCAAGGAAAGTCAAACAAAAGGAATTTGAAGTGCGTTGAATTTTGATAGAGTTATACATTTGTTTTGAAACATAGGAGTGAGAAGTCTAATAGAGTTGTAGATGCTCTTAGTAGAAGGAAATTTTTGCTAAGAGAAATGCAAATTGAGGTGGTTAGGTTTAAGGAACTCAATAATTTGTATCCTAAGGATGCTAATTTTGGTGAAGCATAGAAGGCTTGTATAGAACCTATTATACTTGGCATGATGAAGTGGTTGAATTTTATAATCCAAGATGGTATGTTATTCAAAGGGAGCTAGTTGTGCATTCTAAGAAGTTCAATGAGAGAGAATCTCATGAAGGAGAAGCATATGGAGGATTGGTTGGACACTTTGGTAGAGATTAAAATATTGCTTTGGTTAATGATACCTATTATTGGCCATAGTTGCAACAATATGTGAAGAAGTTTGTACAGAGTTGTAGAGTATGTTAGATGGTGAAAGGAGTAAAGAAGAATATGGGGTTGTATTATCCATTACCTGTAATAGAGAAGCTATGGGAGGATGTCAACATGGATTTTATTCTTTGATTACCAAGGACTCAATGAGGGCATGATTCTATTTTTGTGGTGGTTGACAGGTTTTCAAAGATGACACATTTCATTCCCTACAAGAAGACTAGTGATGCTATTCATGTGATGGAGTTGTTTTTCTAAGAAGTGGTGAGACTACATGGTTTTCCATTGAGTATATTTTTAGATCACAAAACCAAAATTTTTGGGTACTTATGGCATACATTATGGAAGAAATTGAAAACAAATTTGAAGTTTAGTTCATCATATCATCCACAGACTAATGGATAGATAAAATTTGTGAATTGCAGTTTGGGAAACTTGTTGAGATGTTTGGTTGGAGATAAACCAAATGAATGGGATTTAATTTTACAACACACATAATTTTCATATAATAATTTTGTCACTGGTAAATCACCATTCTAGATTATCTATGATAGAAATTCCATAAATGTTTTTGGACTGAGGTAGTTGGATAAAGGAGAGATGAGTAGTGCTAAAGAAGAAGAATTTTTTGAACTTTTGAAGAACATCCATGAGGAGGTGAGGAAGCACATTATAAAGATGGATACATAGTACAAGGCTAAGACATATGTGAAAATGAGGTATAAGAAATTTTAGATTGGAGATGAAGTCATGGTTCATTTGAGAAGGGAGTATTTTCTAGTGGGAATATATAATAAGATGCAAATGAAGAAGTTTGGACCCCACAAGATAGTGAAAAGACATGATTTTGGAAATGTTTATGAAGTGGAGTTTTTTATTGAACTAAAAATTTCACCAGTATTAAATATTTCATATTTGATAGAGTTTAGTGAAGGAAGTGATGGAGATGAAACATAGTGGAGTATTTCAGTAGCTAGTTTGGCTACAAAGGCGATTGAGGAGATACTGGATAGTCATGTTGGAAAAATTACAAGGAACATAAATTATGAAGAATACTTGGTCAAATGGAAAGAGAGGCCAGTAGAAGATACATCATGGCTAGCATGAGAGGAGGTTAACCATCTTGGTTTTCCTCTAAATACTTTAGATGTGACAAGGTCACTTTTCAAATTACCCTAGGTGTCTGATGCAAGAGCATCCTAGATGTAAGATAAATCTTACATCAACAAAAAATATTTCATTTTAGTTATTTGAATAAGAGTTTTCTTAATGTAGAGTTGATGTTTGTGGAGGCTTACTACTTAATAAGTCAGCCATATGAGCTCAAAATTACCTAATTTCATAGGTGGATTTTCATCTTGAATATATTAGCCTACCAATTGAGGCTCAGTGCCCAATCATGCATATTCATGGATTTATTATGGATTTTTGATGTACAATTTTGGTATAAGAGCTTTAGGCTCACCATTGAAGGCCTAAACATGCCTAGATGAGGCTGAAAAATTGGATGGATGGGAGCTAGCCTAGATTTGAGCCTATAAATCAAATGATGAGGATTTTGAAAAGTGGTTATAATAGCCTATCAGAGCAACTCTTTGAGAGTTATGGCCTTTTGAAGTTAGGCCAACCAAAATTTTCAAAATAAATGTCAAAAGTGCATTTTGCTAACTCTATACATTTTGTTAGGGTTTGTTAGCCCTAGGTATTATGTTTGTGATGGGGTCAAGCCAAATAATAGAATGGACACAACAAGAAAGGGGAAAACTTTATTAACTATGTAAATATGCTAATACATTCAATACAGAGAAAATAGACTTCAAAACATGCCCTAAGGGCTTACAATAGCATAAATCTGGAGATAATTTCTTCTCCTAGTACCTCCTCTCAAACTCCACTCTGAACTGCCTTTTACAATGCTAGAAATGTTCTTAAATAGACCCCAAAGGGTTAAGGATTAGAAATAAATTCTAGAAAGTGCTAGTTGGCATCCACCGACCAAATAGAAGGCTCCATAAGTCACGTTAGAAGTCGGCACAAAATTAGAAGAATCCAAAAATGGTAATCAAACTTCTGGGAGGCATAACTTTTGAACCGTAGCTCCGATTCACAAACCATTTACATTTCTAGAAAGCTATTCAAGTGCTCTATAGCCCTATAGAAAAGCTTTACTCATCCCCCATTTTTCAGCCCTGTTTGAGGTAATTTAATGCCCCTAACTTGAATTTGAAGCATTCTTAGGAGGTCTCCAAAAATTGAAAAATTGCAATAACTTTCAAATCGTAGGGCCTTTTGACCTGGTTCTTTTTTTTGGAATGCTCTAAATTACAATTACATTCATCTGGCCAATTTACACCCTCTAATTCACCAAAATTATGGCTCAATTACATACTCCTATTTTTTTAGCATTTACACATATCTCAAAGTGCTCAAATACTCTATCCTTGAACACTGATAGTGGAACTGTGAGAGTTGGAATCTTTATTTGACCCAAATGGGTATCCAGAAATTAAAACACATGAAACAAAAACTAAGTCTAAGTACATTTTTTTGGGTGACACAGGATTTCCCTTATACCTCTAGATGCTCCTACATCAGTTTGAGTGTCTAGAACCTTTCTAGGTGGCATAAAATTGCTTATTTAAGAAAGACCTGTACATTCCCTAGGATAAATCTAGGTGATAGTTCACAACTTTGTCTTGAAGATTATTGTAATGAAGGAACCCATGGGGGTAAGCGTATTGTAATTCTACATTTATGATGATAATAAGAAGCCCATTTTTTGTTCTCGTAAATTGTTGTTACTTCTTTGTTCTTGTTATGTTTTTAAGGTATTAAGGGAAGCACCTTTCATCATTTGGTGAAGTGAATCCTATTGAATCATGATGCTGACCATAATCTTGAGAAGAGAAAATAATTTTGGAAGGGTGTCTATAGGCATATTTAGTGTTGAAGAACCGATGTTGATCAAGACCTAAATTCTTGAGTAGGTTTGTAGCCTTTTTGTTGCAATCAATCTATCAACCCTCTTCCAAATCAGTCTTTATTTGTGGTTTCTATGGAATTTTGTGAGGGTCATGCCAGATTACCTTCTTATTTCTACCATTTATCATGCTTGGTAGGTGATTGTTGATCCACTAGCTTCCTTCCTTTTTCCATGCCCTAGCCTATTCCCTTCTTTTAGATTTGTGAAGTATAAGAAGAATGTCAAAGCTATTTTGACACTAAAAGAGCTAAATAGTATCCTTCTTTGTTTCTATTTTGGATCTCTAATAGTGGTTCTAGAATCTGTATTGAGGCCAACTGAGATTAGTTTTTTTGAAAGCACTACATATCTAGGGAGGTTGAAAGGTGCAAGTTTCAAAGTTTCCTTTCTATCCTAATTTCTTCACAACTTTTGCTCTGCTCACATTTTTCACCATTTTTTACACTTTTTGCAAAATGATATATTTTAATTATTTAATTATTTTTCTTTTAATTTTCATCACCTTCTCTCTCTCTCTCTCTCTCTCTCTATATATATATATATATATATATATATATATATATATATATATATATATATATATATATATATATATATATATATATATATATATATATATATATATATATATATATATATATATATATATATATATATATATATATATATATATATATATATATATATATATATATATATATATTGACATATACATATCTTTGAAATTTGATCATGTTTCACAGTCTCCCAATAAATTTTAAAATCTCAAATCATCTCATTAAACTCAAAAATAGGTAAGATGGTTTTGTAATTGAGATCTCTTATTAATATTGGAGAGGAAACCATCAATGTCAAGTGGAAACCACTAGAGAGTTAGGCAAAAACACACATTTTCTTAGTCAAAATTAAGAGTGACTTAGGCAAGTTCATCCAACATGCAGTGGAAATCAAGGGTGACAAACAAGTGCAACCAACATATAGTAGTCACCATATACTTTGGAAAGCACATGTATTTTTGTCTCACTTTTAATTTTATTTTCTCAACTTTTTAATTTTTTAAAATTATATACACACACATATATAGATATACATATACATATACATACATGCGCACACACATATATATGTATGTGTGTGTATATATATATATGTATATGTGTATATATGTAATATGTAAATATACATACATAAATACATACATACATGTGTGTGTGTGTGTGTGTGTGTGTACATAAATAACACCCTCCTAGGGAACCCAGGAGAAATTAATCTATAAAGATACTAAGTTTGCTAAACAAGTTTTTTTGAAAGATCAAACATACAAGAGATAATAATGCAAAAGCAATATCTAAAATACACATCACATACATATCTACATATGTAAATGTACATATGTGTGTGTGTGTGTGTGTGTGTGTGTGTGTGTGTGTACATAAATTAATCTATAAAGATGCTAAGTTTGCTAAACAAGTTTTTTTGAAAGATCAAACATACAAGAGAAAAAAATGCAAAAGTAGTATCTAAAATACACATCACATACATACATAATAAAATCAATAAAATTTACATTTCTCAAAGGTTCCATAACATTTTAAAAGTTTTTATTAAGTTTAAATTTAATAATTAATTAAGTTCATGTCATAGGAATAACCACATTTGCCAAAATCTCACAAAGAATATACAAGTACAAAGGTGCATACTCATCCACACACATGTCACAGGACATGAAATGTTAAAAGGTTATACATCATGATAGAATACATCATCCTATAGGACCTCATAAATTGAAGTAGAAAATATTAGTGTATGTATATACAACATAATCATCAAGTAGAAATAATGGAACATCTACGACAAGGGTACATCCAACATTGATGTCCATCTATTGGATCTCAATCGTAGAAGAATAACTACCACCCAACCTCGTGGAACCTAAGTGACCCCACTCCTACTATGCTGAGGAGATAATCTCAAGTCCCAAAAAGATAGCAACCCAATAGTCGTAATAAGAATCTAACTCTCAAGATCCTAAAAGCACTCTATCTCAAAGGTACTAAGTGCACAAGGTCACATATAATCCCAGAGACAAGAAGACACATAGGAAACTTAATATGCATATGGGTAAGTTTCATCACATAGATCATCTCTAAGGTTACTCTGGAAGTCTCTCAAGACCCCTACCCCCTAGTGACTCCATGTAGCATCAATATCCTTTCATATAGACAAAGCCTACTGATGAAGCTTGGTCACAACCAAGCATCCTCTCTACTCCTATCCTAGCTTTTACTAGTGCTCGAGGCATGGGTGAGGTACCAGACTAACATTGTATTAATTCATTTAAACCCCATTAATGAGAATGTTATCACTTATTAAGACTACTTGTAATGAGTTACCTGGAAGCCTCTTTAGGGCCTTGGTCCATATTACAAGCCACTTCCCAACATAAACATAGATAACCTACACTAAGATCATAAAAATGCATCTCATAAAAATCACCATATCCACATCGGTTCTATATAAGTAACGAGTATCACATATAGATCACAAATCAAGAAACTTCATAGGTTACCTCAAAGAGTCACATTACATGAGCTTACATAAAGAATTGGGTTTTATCACAAAAATCACATCAAAACAATCAAACCTGACATAAGTCACTAAAAAGAAAAACTAAAACTATGAAGTTCCCCAACCAACCCATTATTAGATAAGACACAACATTTTAAAAGACCATTTAGAACACATGTAGTTTTCAGCCATGCAATTTTCCATTATAGTTTTCCTAAAGTTTGATTTGAACAATAGTTGGATTTTCATTTTCAAAAGCTTCCTAAGGGTTATAGTTTTCCAAGATTAGTTTGATCCTAGTATAATTTTCATTTCCACAATTTAAAATCCCACATTTTACAAACCAACTAGGTATTCATCTAAAAATAATACAATTTCTCCAAAAGATGATAATATTCCAACTGGGTGATTATTTTATTTATTCATTATAGATCAACCCATATTTGATAATATTTTAAATTTTATTAAAGTAAAATTAAATGGAAATCATATTTTAATATATATTAAATTCAATTAATAAATAACTAAATTCAACACTATTAAATAATGATTAAAATCAAATTAAAACCAAAACCAATTTAAATACTATTAAATAAACACCTTTTTAAATTATAATAAATTATATTATTTTTTAAAAAATGAAAAAAATAAAACAAACTTTTAAATAGTTTATAATAAAATAAAACCCTTTGGGGTGACCTACAGCCACTGCACTACTACCCAAGGTAGCTATAGTGCTGCCAAAGTAGCACAATCCTACCTTATGCATCATACAACTGTGACCATAAAGGTAAGAGAAAGGGGGATGGGAGGGGGAAGGGGATGGCCCCTACCCATCTAATGATATATATTTTAATTTGTTTTTATAAAACATTCCTTCCTACAAGTATGATTACCATAGTAAATTTTTAATTATTGTGGTAATTAAATTTTTATATATATTTAAAAGAAACTTTGCCATAGTAAATTTGATAGAGGAAATACGGTTAACCAATTGAATTTTATTTAAACAATAATCTTTCCTCAAATTTCAACCCTATCCCACAAACTCATTTTCTAAATTCAAGTTTTTTTTTTAGTGAGAGTTTTAATCTTGTTTTCACATATGGTTTCAAACCAAGAACACTCATTTTTTCCAATGAGGGTTTTCAATTCTTCTACTAGAGTTACGGTAATAATATCAATGTAAATTTTTATAGATCTACCACTATAAATCTCTATTCTTGTAGGCATGAAGAAGCTATAATTTTTTGAGAGATTTTCTAAAATGGATTTCTACAAAACCCTACCTTAATCTGATGCTAACTATCTACTTATCCCTTGTGCACTCAAGAATTCCCATCTCCAAAAGCCCACACAAATATTCTTACCTGTTGATTCTCAAGTTGCTCCTCCTAACCTATGTGTGGAGAAATGAGTAAAAACCCTCTAATAAAGGCCTCTAACCTTAGTTAGGGTTTCTATTTCCCAAAATGTTACTCACTTCTTAACTTCCTTTTTATTCTAGTTTTGTTAAATCTTTCGTGCACACTTAGTGCCTTCTAATCAAAATATTTTATTTTATAATTTTTTCTTATTTTAATTTAACAAGATGCTTTTACGGAATATTATTATTATTTTAACTCCAAATAATATTTAATTCTCGTTATTTAAAAAATTTTAATTTATATAATATTAAATAATTACAATTATGCCAAGTTTAGCTTTAGCAATTTTTATTTGATATTGGTTCCCAAGTTAGACTTTTAATTAAGTCTTTTATTTTTAGCTCCTATATTTAATTAATTTCTAATTAATTAAATGTAATATGATAATATTTTTCCTCTCTAATTTTTTTCATTCAATTATTTAGGTAATTAATTTGTCCTAGTTGTCTAATTACACTTGAAGTCACAAAGTATACCACATACTCAAAAGGAAACCCAACTAATAGACAAAGCATAAAAATCAAACTCAAGGCCTAAGTTGTCAAATTCATGTCACCTTGATGAATTCAAAAGGGTAAAGTAAACATATACTTGCCATTTACTATAGGAAAAAATATGATTGGGCTTAGGATTTGGACTTGAAAACTATCTCCCCTCTTTTACAATTAAGATACTGTGATAGGGAACACTCATCCTTGTGATTTAGGGAAGTCGATACCTGGTGCTTACAACTTGCATAGAATTTGAGCGCATATATATATATATATATATATATATATATATATATATATATATATATATATATATATATATATATATATGATGTATATGTATATATATGTATATGTATATGTATATATGTATATATGTATATATATATGTGTGTATATATATATGTATATATAAATGTGTATATGTACATATGTATATATATGTGTGTGTGTATATATATGTATATATGTATATATATGTATGTGTATATATATGTATATATATGTATATGTACATATATATATATGTACATGCTCATATATATACATATATATGTGTATATATATATGTACATGTTCATATATATACATATAAACACACACACACACACACACACACACACACACACACACACACACACACATATATATATATAACCTGGATAAAAGTTGAGCATGTACATATATACATATATATACATATATATGTATATATATATATATATATATATATATACATATATATATATATATATATACATATATATATACATATATATATATATATATATATATATATATATATATATATATATATATATATATATATACATGCTCAAATTTTATGTAGGTTGCAATTACCAGGTATTGACTTCCCTAAATCACAAGGATGAGTGTTCCCTATCACAATATCTTAATCGTAAAAGAGGGGAGATAGTTTTCAAGTCCAAATCCTAATCCCAAGCATATTTTTTCTATAGTAAATGACAAGTATATGTTTACTCTACCCTTATGAATTCATCAAGGTGATATGAATTCAAGGACTTAGGCCTTGAGTTTACCTACATAAAAGTTGAGTATATACATATGTGTGTGTGTGTGTGTGTGTGTGTATAGATATATGTACATGCTCAAGTTTTATGCAGGTATATATGTTTTTATGTATGTATATACATATACACACACACATATATCTATGTGTTTATATATATGTATATACACACACACACACACATAAACTAAATAGGCAATGGTGGGGAGTGGCACATCATGTAGATTTCAACTCGAAGGTGACTATGGCTCCCTCCCTCAACCACATCAGATATGGCAATCCAACATAAAAATAGACATGTACACCATACATATGCAAGCATGGGGTAAGTATCCATAATCTATATAAACATCATCACGAATCTAACTATAATCATTTATATAAAAGCATCTAATCATCATCACATGAATAACCATGAATCAAAATAACACATGAAATATCTTAAGTATGAAGTAGCTCATTAAATATATAATTACAAAGATAGTATCAACCAAGTAGGTAACCAAGTACCATTACATCAAATAAAATAACAAGAAAACTTGCCTAAAAGTGTTCAATAATATAATTGAAAGAGAAATGGGGTACATACTACACACACACATACATGTATATATGTATACATATATGTGTGTGTGTGTGTATTTATATATGGATATATGTATATGTTAATAAATTTTTTATATGTATATGTATATATATATACATAGAAAAAGTACTGGGACTTAAGATTGCAAGCACATTTTGAGTATCTATTTGAAAATTTTACCAAAATGAACCCCTATAAGAGCTTTTCATGCATATGTACCCAACTGTCATTTTGAGGCTTAAGATGCATTTCATTTGTTCCACACTTTTGATTTAGAATATGCATGTGTCTCATGATGATAAGTTGAAGTTTTTTTTCATTTTTTGAAGTGTCATTTTGAGCATTTGAGAAATCTACATTTTTTTCCCAAGTGTCAAACATCAATGGGAAGCCTAGTTTGCAATTGAATATCTTGCACCCAATAAAGTTTCATGATCTAATAGTTTTGGAGTGTTTAGTAAACATATCAAAGAACCTATGTTTCAGATTTCAAGTTATTTTGATATGTTTTAATAGGTTTTTGAGTTCCTCAAAGTTGGTTGTTCATCTTTGTCATGATTTTGCACATTGTTCATGATTCCAAGAAGCCTTCTTTGACAATGGATATTTTATTACCTGTTAAGTATTTTTAATAAATGGTCATACCATTGCATCAATGTTATAAAATATATCCTATGTTTTCTATTTAAAGGTTGATGAATCTGTTTGATAAGTTTCCCAAGCTGATTCCATTTGCAAAAACTTAAAACTATCCTATTATCCTTGCTAGTTCAACAAGTAGCCCTTTTTGACTAGTTGTAACTTTGAACCAGTTTACCCTATTGAGAAAATTATTTTTCCATTACATTATAGGGGTTAGAGACATGTTATTTTTCAAATTTGAGCTTATGAAAAATCCATTTGACTAGTTTTCAAACATGATTCCAAATGAGATTTCTAGAGTTTTGCTGGTAATTAAATGTGCAGAATGATTGGAAGGTCTGTTTGAGGTGTTGTAACTTTGAACCCATAATAGATGACCTTAAATGGATTGTACCATTATGTTCTATACTAAAAATAATTCTAGTGTCCCAGTTAAATTTTTTTAGGAATCCATCTGCTCATTTTCGTAGGTCCATCCCATATGCAAAAATCTATGTTTTACTAGTGTGCCCAATTTTGCAATCCCTAGAATCTAACTTTGATGACTTGCCAAATCCACTCAGAAAATTGTCATGGGACAAGATTTGGAAGAATAAAAGATTTTTGACCAGAGAGAAAGTATCTTAGGTGCCAAGGCTTGGTCAGGTGTTTTAGTTAGTTTTTAAAGCCAACTTAGAGGCCTCCTAACACCAAAATGCTAAATGACTATGCAGTCAAGGGAAAGGTATCATGATTATATATGGGATGGGATATAAAAAGGAGGGAACAATAAGTAATGAATGTGTCACCCATCTCAAATGGAATCCCTTGGCCCAGATTCTATGCATAAAAAAGGGGCAATGATCATAGAGACGCCATCACTAGTCTTGGGCAATGAAAATAAAAATAGGCTCACATTAACATGGAGAGAATTTTTAGGTAAGGAAATCTCATAGTTGGGGGAGATGTTGATGAGAAGTACATACTAGAATATGAATGCATTAGAATATGAAGAACTATAGTCAAATTTGAATACTGATAAACCTTCTTGTAAGTTTGAAATGGATCCCCTCACTTCAGTGTGAATATATGTGAAAAAAATGTTGCAATTGAATAGTCAAGTCTAGAGAGAAGTTGTGCATCAATGTGGCATGAAATAATCATAATGAAGAATCACCATTATGGAATCCACATCCCAGCCTACTTGCATAAACCAAAGAAAAGGAGGATGATTGTTTTAATATTCTTTACATATAATTGGAAAATGTGTTGGAGATGCCATTTTTTTTGCACAAGCTTGTGCTAATGTAGAATCTGCCTACTTATAGTACACAAGGAAACAATTTATTTTTTGAAGCCTATCATGTTACATACTCACACCATTACTTTCAAAGACCTTATATTGTGAGTGTACAAAGTGAAGGACCATAATGAAGCATTTAAGCAAGGAGGAGGTACAAATAAGGTAAACCACTCAATCCACCATATCTTATGTAGCTATTGCAAAATAAAATTGATGAAATGATAGGAGAAATTATGTTGATTTCTTACATGGGAGCTAGGAAGTGACTCAATACCTAAGTGATTGATTAGGAGAGATTATTTTTCTTATTCTAGCATAGAGGGTACATAAGTTTATCTATTCATAAATGGACTAATGGATGAGCCTTTTTCCAATAAGGATCATTTTCTTAATCAAGCATAAATGATGTGCTCTTGGAATATTTTGGGCAAGCCAAGTATTTGGGGCTTAGGTTAGTAGTGTGTTGTTAAATGATAAGAAAGGAGCTATACATATTTTCTTGTTGGAAACCATGTGTATAGTGGAGCTTCATATTTAGAGGCATTGCTTGCAAGGATAACTTTAGTGGCTAATATTTTCCAATTGGCTAATCTCAATCATTGGGGACCCTAGATTGGGCTAATTTTTTTTGCACTTTTGGTGTGTCCATGTCACCTACACTTTACCAAAATTGGGTCCCATGCTTAAACTATTTACCAATAGTAATACATTAGTATTTATATTTTAGTGATGAATTTTCCAATGCAATCTAATTTTTCTATGTAGCAATTTAAATATATTCACCAATATTTGGTAAACATTTTAGTTACACTACAGATTAGGTATGTAGATTTGACATGTGTCTCTATTCTAAAGACTTTTCATGAAACTTTAAATATCCTTTCTCACTTTTTCATAAAATAGATTTTATTAGGGAAACATGTCTTTAATTTGGGAACTTTCTTTAAAACTTAGTATCCTTCTAAAAGTTTGACTTGAAATAGGATTTAAGCCATTGTTCTAGGATCATCCAATGGTTAAAAATAATAGAGCTTCTTCCCCCAAACTATCATTCAATAATTTGGAGGGAAACTATAATCATAAAAGCGGGCCAAAATTAACCTTAAATTTTGATAATTAATTAGGATCTATATAATAATAATAAAATTAGTATTTGTGTACTTTGTCCCATGATTTTCATCAATAATGAAAGATTCACCAAGATTTTATAGAATTTTCATATGATTAAAAAATAATTGCCAATAATTTTTTTTTAAAAACTACTTAAGAATAAAAATTCTCCAATAGAAATTATTTTTTCCCCTTAAAATAATGTTTGATTCACCAAGATTTTATACTTTTTTCCCAAAGGGGGTTTTCTTAAAGTTATCCATAGGGGTTAGGGTTCTAGGAGGAGGACTAGTTGGACTAGTTCTTGAGAAGGTAGTTGAGTCCATGTCAAATCAACTATACCTAGAAGGCAAATTGGTAGAGAAGCCTTGGAGGCTTGTATTAGTGAAAGGAAAAGAACAAGAATCTTTGAAAGATCCAAGATTTAACCTTAATTGAAGGTTGTTTAGTTGGAACCCTAAGCCCTTTACATCAGTATGCCATGTTTAGGATCAACCTCCAGTATGAAGAGCCGAATTCCCTTGAATCACCTATTGAAACTTGGTAAAACCTGGTAGGAAAAGCGATAGAAGCTTAACAAAGAACAAGAATTGAACTTTAAAAAAAAATGTGACTCACAAACCTTATGAAACTAATGTAGCTTTGAAGGGAAAAATCACAATTAAAACAACTACATAATAGCATTTCATAGATTGACCTTACTAACTTTTGATGAATGCAATGTAAAAAGGTGCAAATTTTCAAGGAAAGGAAGTTAGATTCATAATCTTTAGATGTAATAGCACACAAGTCACACTAGTTAACATGAAAAATCTATTTTCACATACCTCAAAACTATTTAAAACAAGAGACAAGGAAACGATAGATAAGACCAAAGAGGATCACTACTGCATATAATCAAAGTTGCATTACAAAAGGAAAGAGTTACAAACAACTCTATCTATCTAATAAGATAAGAAAACAAAACTAACTCAATAATACCAAGGAATGGGGAATAAATAGGCTCAAAACCCATACTATGCATTATTTCTTCAAAATGGAAGCATATCCATGATTTCCCTCTAGTCAGCTAGTAGGTGAAATCTATCATCTCCATGGATCAAGCTGAAATGTGATATTAGACATCTATCATCTTTGCCAAATCTGGGAATGAATAAGGAAAATAATATCCATCAACATCTAAAAATATGAATAAGAGAAGTCAATTCCATGAATCATGCTTCCCAATATCTAAACTTTGGATACCCCCATATAATCAACTAATATATCTTCCATAATTCACCAAATAGACCCCCTTCTAAAACTTGAATATTTAACTTGTCCAATCCCCAAATATGCATTTAAAGATAACATTTAAATAAAATAATTTATAAGAAATAAATTCATTTCATGTTTTATGATAATAATAAAGTGCATCAAAACTTCTGCAATCTAGGCATTTATAATTCAAATATTTAGCCATTTAAAAACATCTATCAACATATATTTCAAGAGTACAACTTTTAAGATATGAATTATATGAGCCTCTATATGTCTGTATTTTTTTTTTGGAAAGAAAAAAATTTGTTCCTAACATCAATATCTAACTTATCAAATATTTATAGAGTCATATGAGTACATATGTGACCATACCAAATTTATGAAGTGGTTATAATAGTAAAATTGCACACTTCTTGTAGCAACACCCTTTAATGGAAATGGTCATTACTTAAGGTTATAAATTTCTTGTAGCATGTATTTCTCCATTTTATTCCCATAGCTACACTTTACTTCCTTCAATAGCCTTCATTATATTTTCTCCTATAGCATTGGGCTTATGCAATTTTTAGCTTATGATGTAGTTCTTGTTGTCATGAAAGCTCCTAATGAAATGGATGTTTTTCTATATTTGTACTATTTTTATACAATCCTTTATCTTTTAGGCTAATAAGTGTCACCAATTTGAATGATAAGAAAAATTGGTAACATTTCTGGTGACTTCTAACAATTTCCTGCTTGCCAAGCATCATTTGACTAGTTGCCTTAGCTTATCTATTGGGCATAGAGTCCCCTTCAAGTAAAATAGTAGAAAAAAACCAAAACTAAAAAAAACTTAACAAATAATTGAACAAAAAGCTAGAACTAAAAATGACATTATGCTCCAACACTTTGGGAAAACTCAAAAACTAAGCTACCCTAGCCTAACCAACAACAAAAGATGCTAAATAAATCCATTTACTGGTTGACTAAAATAGATTCCTTTCCTCCTTGCCTTGAAATTATTATCATGATTAAGGGAAAATAAAAGAATATGGAGAAATGAACAATACTAAACTATTTCGTACATCATCACTTTCAGAATGAAAATGGTGTGACTTACTTCACTTTGCTGATTGAAACAATTTGTATTTTTAAATAAATCAACATTTTATATTTGTACCCTCTCCTTAGAATCATCATGTTCAAACTATGATGTGAATGATGACTCATCACTTGACTTAAGCTGGGCCAAATACCTAATTGGGAAACCTCTTGAAAGCACAAAATTCAAGCTTTCTTTGTTGGTTTCTATATTGTTTCTTCTCTTTGCTAGTCCATCACAATCACCATGCATAATTGACAACCATGTCAACTCTTCCTCTATGGTCAATTGATATTCTTATTCTATTATGGTAGCTAGAAGCTCATCACAACTATCAATCCATTGAATACTCTTTTTGACTAGGTCAAATTCCTATTAACTTAGATGGCTTTGCTCATGGACCTCTTCTACTTGTTGTTTTGAATTCAACATGAGAAGATCTTTGTTTTCCCTTTCCTTGGTATGAATCTCATCTTCTCCCTCACTTATAAGAACTGGAAGCTCATCAAATAAATCAAGTGAACTCTCCTTCACATGTGACACTAAGACATCAAGAGATGATTGAGCTCTAGAATGAGCTTGTCATATGGCACTATTTGCTAAAGTACTAGTTCTTCCTCTTGATGAATTAATGTAGGCTTATAAATTGGCTTCCCATCTTGGAGTATACTATGATTTTCTTATTTTGGCTATTTATTTTCAATCTTAAGCTTGGGTAAAGGCTATCCCAAATATGTTGGAGGTCTATAACTCAGGAAAATAGGGACCTTAGGCTTAGAAACCTCATGCATTGTATGCTAACTTGGGATATAAGTTGCTTCTTGAGCATTAACCTCTTATGCTTGGGAAATGAACACACTTATTTGATCCTCCCTTTTAGCCTTAACCTCTTCATATTGTCCATGTTGGGCATCGACATGCTGAGAATGTTTTTGGATATCATTATGACAACTGGGAGAAAACTAGCTCTCATGGTGTTGTTGAAAGTGTTTCTTTTTAAGACTAACCAGTTCATTCCAATGTGTTATAAAGCCTTTTGAATAGTTTGATTTTTTTATTTAATGTAAGGCCCCTTCCCTAATACCCTATTTTAAATCCTAATATCATGAATAGGATTAGATATAGGAAGAGTCGTAAGATGAAATTCATGTTTCTGCCTCTTATGTATAGAATGTGAATTTTATATTGTAATCATACACTGTATGATAGAATGATGGTAAATAAGTTCTAGGATTTGAGTATGCCATGACTGGCATTTCCCTTACCAATATGAACCTAAGATCTTATTAGGACTGATATAAATTTTAGTCTCTATTGTGTTAAGTATTGTATTCAAAATTATATTAGGTTGATAAGCTAAGACCTATAGAATAAAGGCTCAAGATTTCATAACCTAGAAAATATGTTGATGGTTTCATTATATAGTATGGGCTATTAGGATAAATGAGTTTTGGAAAGATAAATCAACATGCACTCTTGTGAACATTCCTAATAATCACAGATGAAAATTGTTATCAAAATTAGATAAGGGTCTACACAGTAGAACTCAATATGATGTAATGCAATAATCCAATTATTTTACAAGTAGTATTAGGTGGATATGTTGATATTCATAAGGATAGATTTTATGGCCCAATAAAATGTAATGGATTTATTTTGTAATAGATTTTGAAACTAGGAGACATGACTACGCAAGCATCCTGATTACTTGACAAAATTGATACACCTTATAAAGTACTCTCTCATAATGATAATGAGATACTACTAACAATCAAACTACATTTAAGTGAATCAAATGATATTAATTGTGATGTTTACATTTTGATGATTTTGACCTCAAATATGTGTTCATAACTAATTTTCATGTTGAATGAGTTAACAATATAGATTCAACATTTCATCATTATGGTAGGAAATGGATTATGATGTGGTTTAGAATGTTAGTTGACCATTTGATTAGATATTAATGTCGATATGAAGATTTTGATATGTTAATGCTTTAAATTCTTTATATGAAAATGATTAGAAAATGGAAATTGATTATGATGTTAAGGTGAATTATTTGATATGACATTGTCATGCAGTTATATACATGCATCTTATATGATTTTTTTTTTCACTGGGCTACTGATGTTTGACTTAGTGTGCAGACAATTGAACTATGGAATTATTTGGGGGAAACAAGGTCCAAACTTATGTAGACATGGTTTAGCCAAGGTCAGTCTTGGAAGATTCAAAAAGCCTCATTGTGATGCATTTTATTTCATAAATGTAAGCTTGCATGTGTGTGGTGAATTTGAGTTCATGAGTAAGTAGGGACCTATCATTGTGATGTGTAATATGTTTTAATGTGTCACTTGACACTTGTAGTGTTTATGTGTTGATGACATGTCATCTAGGGTTCTAGTCATGGTTATACTTAACCTTAAACTAATTACCTTTCATATGATTAGGTAAATCCACTTGGAGAAAGGATAGGAGGGGTCACCATCAAGGAAAATTTGAATTCAAACTTGACAAAATTTTAGAGGGTCAATAGGTGGTCCCAAAGTACTAGTTTTGTGAAAATTAGCTACCCATATGTTAGCATAAATTGATAGGGGCCTAAATTTGACCATTTTATTGCTTAGCTACCCTAGGAAACCCCCTCACCAATGCATTCTTCCACCAATTCGAAAATTGAGTTGCCCCATCAATTCAACCCCATCTTTTCTCTTAGTCAAAAGTAAAAAATTTGGAAGTGAAAAAGTTGTAAGAGATAGTGGCTTGATGTTTTTGCCAAAAAGGAGGTAGTGGGAGAGTCTTTTTTTAGTGGTCTTGGACAAACTAGTGGGGTATTCATCCACTCTCTAAGTTTAGAGATAATTATAGTTTGGAGAGGGAGCTAAGGAAATAGAGAGCTCTTCAACAAATTTCCTTGCCATTAGCATGGACAAAGGTTGGCACCCATTCCATGATCCTCTTTGCACTTGTTCATTGTGTAGAATACTTGTTCAAATTTTGAATGGAAATATGTAATGTAAGTGGTGTTGTATTTGTTGTTATGTGCAAATGTCATGATGAATTTCTCTTTCTTTTTCTCTTAATTTTGTGTATGAAATGTTGTATGGGTGTGAAGGTTTCACTCACCCTTGGGAGGGAAGAGATGCCTTGGGTGAAGGGGTTAGTTGAGCTCAACATTGAAGTTGAGATATTTTCCTCTTGGAGAGAGTTTTGTTGTTCATGGAGTATGGGCTCCATTGAGGTGATATGCCTTGTTTGATAACATTGAAGAAGTAGTTTTATTATGGGAGGTATAAGAGTATTGAGATGATGATGAGGATTTATTTTGATAGCCTTGAAGAGGCATTGTGCATTTGCAAATGTATATGTGTATATGGATATGGCATTCTCCTCTTTGGAGAGCCCACCTTCACCCATTGTTTTCATGATTCCAATAGTGAATTATTGTGTTTAAACCTTGGAGGGATTGGATATGTATCATGATGTTCTATTGTATGCAATTTTAGTTGTATGGGTGTAATCTGTTTGAGTCTTGTTTCCCCTACTAAGTGGGTGGCTTCATAGAAGCCTAGGATGCGAGGTGATCCTTCGTGGTTCTTGTGTGAATGATTTTGCAAATTTTATGCTCATTGCATCCAAGAAAGAAGTCTAGTATTTCCCATGCATTCATGGAACAAGGAAGGGATATGTCATTGTGTAAGGTATTTGAAAGGATCAATTACTTATTATGGGATTGAATATTGTATTGTAAAAGTGGAACCCTTCACTTGTGTCTTTTGTGTATTGTATTCCAAAAGTGAGATTGTCACCTTGTGTACATTGTGGTGAGTAAATAATCCATGAGAGGAATGAAGAGTTTGGGGATATGGTCATATGTAGTTGCAGTGTAAAGTTTTAGATCCTTGCATTTAGATGTAATGGTAAAAGGGAGATTGATGTATCGTAGTTTGGGTATGGAAATATTTCATTTGGAGTAACCATTTATTTTCTATACTTGAGGAACAAATATGTATTGTTGCATCTTACTATTTTGAAATTAAGATGAATTTAAGATAAACTTTTCAAGGATTTGATTATGTGAAGAAATTTTAGTACACATTAATTCCACAAGAAATACCATTTTCAATTCCATTATTGAAAGAAAAATACAAATATATAGGTTTCATGTTTGATCTTGGTTCAAAGGCATTTCAAGTTAAGTTTTGTTGAATTTTTTTATAAAGAGACCCACTCATTGTATATTTATATTAGGATATGGAAGCAACATCATATTGCTACTACATCAATACTAACAACATCATAGATGCATAGGAAAGATACATCAAATATATTATGTATCAAATACCATTAGGGACAATATGTACATGCATATTTAGTCCTCTGGATGTTGTATGAGAAGTGGAAAATATTCCACTATCTATTATAGTCCATTAAAATATTCAAATAGAATATACTATGAGGCTCATGTGTCCCTTGTATCACATTTTCATGCTCAAATATATATATATATATATATATATATATATATATATATATATATATGTGAGTCCTTCCCACCTATATAGGCATTCAACAAAGAAAAGGAGATAATAATTAATTTTATAATTCCTTAGCTTCTATAGGTCCTCTAAAAAAGTCGATCCACCCCTATGGTAAAGTGTACTTCAAAAATATATATACACATTTAAAAACTAAATAGGGGCCTTCTTGGGGTCGATGGTCCCCTAGCCACTTCCTAAATCATAACTCCTAGGACACTACTCGATTCAAATGTGGTCCCCTTCTCACACACCACATCCCCTCATAGGTTGTAAGGAAAAAAAAAAAAATCATAGGAAGAAGCCTTGATTGAGGTGCTAGGCATACAAGTAAAGCACTTGGGAAAGCCACCCAAGACAAGCACTTGGGGAAGCCACCCAATTCATGTGCTTGGGTTGGTGATATGTGGCTGGGGTGAGTTGGCATTAGTCAAGGGATATTCATCAAAATTTTTAGATATGGGGATTTGGAATATTGGTAGTTAGGACATGTAGTTAGGTGTTTATTGTTAAGGAACAATTGTGGTTTAGTGTATCATAGATATTAATGTGAAACTTGGATTTGGGTATGTATAGGATCATGGTGTGCCAAAAAGTGGCGATGTGAAAAAAATAGAGTTTGAACACGTCTAAAAGCACTTCAAAATCCGCTCTGACTTTTTTCCACCTATCCAGGTACCAAGCCTGGAAGGAAAGGCCGAGCCATATCGGATATCCAATCTAATATCAGATATATGATTATATATCGGATATCCGATAATTATATTACATTATTATTATAATATTATAATAATATAAAAACATTATATTATAACAGTATAATACATTATAATATAATATTATTATAATATTATTATATAATGTTGTTATTAAATATATAATATAATATTATACTATAATAATAATATTATATAATAATAATATTATATAGTAATAATATTATATTATAATGTATTATATTATAATAATATAATATAATATTTCAAAGCTATATTATAAAATATGTTATATATCTTATATATAAAATATAAGATATGGAAGCGATCGAATATCCGATACCTATAGCATACATTAAAAAAAGAACAGACCCGCAGGCCCTTATTTCTCACTTTTTGGGGACCAGTATTACCTCGTGACCAGATATTACCTCGTGATCAGATATCGGATATTAAGGTAATTTTTTTTGTTTTTTAAACTAATTTTTAATCTAAATTTGATAGATTTTAGCATGATTTTGTTTGTTTTAGTTGAATCTAGGGTTTTTTTGAAAAAAAAGGTTAAAAAAAAGGTTTTTTTAAAAATATGTATTACGTTTTGAAATTCAATAGGAATGGCTGATCAGAATGATGACACTAAGGTAGGGAATAATATTCCTCTTAACCCCCCACCAAACGATCTAGTACCCCCACAAAACCATCCACCAAACGATCCTCTACCCTCTCAAAACCCTCCTCGAATCGAGGATTTGATAAATGAAAATCTCATCGAGTTGAGAGGTTTGCATAGAACATATAATAATGTACCCGCATTGGCTCCTATGTTATCCACATTAAACACCATAGTGGATAACATTGAAACCCTTACAAACCAAAAAAATGCCGCTCTTCGTTGGTGTGATCAAATACATGATTTGTTTGATGATGGTTTGGATTATGATGAGGTTGTGGCCCTCAACATAAGCAAAGACAATTTGGCCAGCCTTTTTGCGAACCTGAAAATGGTTTTACCAGTTGACCCAAAAAAATCCAAACTATCGATTAAATGGTGCAAAAATGACGCCATATGTGCAAACTTTTGGGATCGTTGGTGGATGGTCTTTGATATCCGTCCACATGGCAATTTAGACATACCATTTTATTTCCTTAGAAAACTATATGCTGAATTTGTGTTGAAACTTAAAGTGAACTATTGGAGCATGAAGCCCAACATGGGCTTAGGACTAGGAGCTCCTTAGGATAGACCCTCTTCCCAGTGGAAGAAAGCTGGCACTTTTGTCCCCCAACCTAATATCTCCCCTCCTCCTCGAGTGCAGCATCTAGATATTATGATAGAGGCTAGCTCTCAGACTATCAGAGCCATTCATAGGCTGAGTAGCCTAATGATATCTCAGGCTAGGTCAATCCTGCCTCCTCGTGTTGATGATACCGATGCGAGTTCATTATCGACTAGCTCATCACATGTTTGTGTGCCTCACACTTGCATTACATGCAAGAATATTTTCCTAGGTCCCATAGGTGATCTTCCTGAGTATCATTTTGTATTAGACGAGGATACACTAGACACACATTCAGAGGCTACAGACCCTAATGCGAGAGAGGAGGGGAATGCAGAGGCATAGACTCCTTCAGTGTTAGTACGTGTATATATTTTTTTGTTATGACATATGTGATTTAAAGTTAATTTTTATAATAGAGTAATTTTAATTTTTAAGCCATATTGACTTTTATATGTATGTGATCTTCATTCACGTTTAGTTGATGATCGAGGAGGAGCTCAGACAGATTAATGATGCCACGCTCTTGGCCATTTCATTTGGCCTTGAGACATCTACGGTACATTATGTTTTGTTCACATTTTTTTTTCTATTTGATATTGTAGCATATATGGTTGCTAATCTTTCTTTTATCTTGCAGATAGCACCTGTCCTGGAGGACAAAGTGCGGAGGGTGAGCCAGCACGCACTGACAAAGGAAAGGTAATTAGGCACTTTCTATTTGATTAAATATCGATGCATTCTTGTAAAATTTTTGTGGTAATCCCATTTAATTACATTCTTTATTGTATACAGGGCATCACTACTGGTGATGAGCCTGTACAGATTTTGCATCATAGACCATCAGGGATTTCCATTCGCACTGAGAGCCCCATTGTATGTATAAGTATCATTTATTTTTTATTATCCTTATCTTCATAAATAAATTCAAAAATAATTTCTATGATATTAGCAACTACTATTTTGTATCTCATAGGAAACTCCTAGTGCACATGAGGTCCGACAGGACAGTTATGTAGATTTGATGATGTGGCCACTCACTCCCGAAGAGGAGCCTACAATAGTTAGTTGTAGTTTTAATTCATGATTAAATATGTTATAAATTTAGCATGCTATGCATTATAATGTTTTAGTTTAAATTGTAGATTCATTTGACAAAGGTATTTGAACATATACAACCCAAAATCAAAGAGGTACCAACATTGCTGAGGGCATATGAGAGGACTCCTAACCGGCGCAGGAGGTCGAAGAGAGAGGTATTTATTACGAAATTTTGATAGTATTAATCTCCATTACAAAAAATATCATTATGAATTTGAGTAATTCAATGTTAGATACGTAGAATCATATAAATTTAGTAGTCTAACTTTGGGTTTTCCTTTTTTGTTTATGTAGGAGGCATTTGATCCACCTAGTGCAGCGAAGAGGCTGCATTTTGATCATCCACTAGCACCCTAGGATAGTATAGTTTTTGTAGGATGCATCATGAGACATTTTGAGATGGCATATGCCACATTGTATCCAGAAACATTGATATTATACACATTCTGATGGCATGATCAGCCACATATTGCATATGGATCTATGTATTTTGATATATATTTGCATACTTTGTCTATGGATACATGATCTTTGATATATATTTGTGTAAAATTTTGTCTATGGATAAATGTATTTTGATATATATATTTTTTTCATTTATGTGCACAATGATATACACATTAATTTAGTATCTAGTATTGTTCAATTTATCGTGGATCATGTGCATGTCATGCCCTAAATTTTACTAGTAAAAACACAACAATTTTTTATTTTTAAAATTTTTTTTTGTAGCTTATGAATTTTCATAAGAAATTACATATTGTAAAAAAAGGTTATCATTGAATATGAGTTCAAGACTTATGTGGATAGTGTCATCCAGTTGTAACATTTTAGTCATAGGTGGTTTTCAAATAGATTGGATGACAGTCTAGTTCAAGTTAGCGTTACGAGTCAAAAGAGCAAGTTCAAGATACAACACTCATAAATTAGTGAGGTAATTCATATCCTAACAAGCCTTCGATACTAATATTCTATTAGGGTCTGTTGATTGTATCATATGGACTAGGTCGTGATTCTAGCATGTAAGGGAAGGGGATTAGAATTACTTATTATCCTCATTACCAATGTACACACATTCATTAATCATTACAATATATATTAATGTGACAATTACTATATGGTGTGGAAGTGTAGTATATCTTAATCGATTAAACACATGTATCTAGAGAATTTAGATTTAGTACTCATCACATGAGCACCCTTAGTCAAATAAGAAAATGTGCACTTATCTACCACACTATATCGGATCTAACCATTGGAAATTAGAAAAGATATGCCCCAATGGTAGCTTCAAAGTCTACATGATGGAGAAGGGGCCACTTGTATTGATAGTATCTATCATTCAACACATACTATACACAACTTATGGAATAAACAATTTGTTTTATGTGCCAAACATGTATCATGTGCTTGCATGCATATCTTATTGGTTACAGGTCCTCTCAAAGATTGGACCAATACTGAGTCATTTTCTCCCTCTTTACTCTATTTAGTCATCCTTATGCATTCTATCAATATTGCTTCCTCACCAAACTAGCACTCACTACAGTTTCCTAAACACAAAAATTACTATTTCAATACATAAATTAAACTCACTCTAACAAAAGACAATTACTAACTATCTAGCTCATCAACTACTAACTAATCTAGCTACATTGCCATGCTTTTACATTTACTATTTTAATTGCTATAATTACTATACTATTACATTTACTTTTTACATTATTACATCTAATTATTCACCATAAGCTCACTTTCTCACTATCAATATTATTATTATCAAAGCATGTTAAGATTCAAAGTAGTTTCATAGTATGAATTAGTAAGCACATAAAATGAGGAACTCTTAGTAAGTCTAAGGGCCAATTCAAAGTACTTAACTCAATAATAATTCATGATCAGTATTTAAACACATCCTACTACACCATCGTATTGAGTATGTCAATTCAAATTTGTTAGATGAATTGTTTATGCAAGGATTAGGTGCAAGCGTATAAATAAGGTTTGTATATAACATACCTTGTCATTCTGACATATATGTATTCATCATTTCATGCAACTAACATAGTAAAATGTGCTGTACATGAATCATATTATCATTAATTATACATAGGGTACATGAGCTGACGAGCTACCTCTAATGACATGCCTATTGACCCTTTATTACATAATAGCTAACTAATGCTTTATTCCTACACTACATTTTCAAATTGGTATATATATTCTATCATATTTGATATTCTACTAATATCTTCAATCAAATCCACAACATTCATTATCTAACTAACATTCCCTCAAGCCAAATATAAAATTCACTTGACATTAAATCCAACATCTACACAGGTTTTTCATGCATTCAATTCTATCTAGTAACTCTTATCTATTAATGTGCTTTATTGACTAGATAAAGCTAGATTTGAGTTATTATTTTAATCCACCATGCATCCTTATCCTTGATTCTCCAATCCCATCATCTTGACAACTTACTTCATATTAACCCTATTATATCTACATCCAACTATCCTAATTTATAGTCTTAACACTAATTTAATTAAACCCTCTGTACTTAACATCATGTTCAATTATATATGCATTCTCGTAAACTTATTTATTTCATTTAATTTATTTTCCTATATTGAGCTTTTCCATTACCATATGGTTTAATTGTTACATGTTTCTAAATGAGCCCCTTGATATAAACATTACCCTTAAACTAAGCTCAAATACACTAAGTGTCATTATCCTCTATTCAAGACTTGAAATGATTAAATAATTATCTAATAAAAATAAAAACAAATCTAAAGGGTGAATCTCCTATCTATCTTAAATCCTCATCATTCCCTAACTCTTACCAAGGCCACATTTCTTCCTACACATGGTACCCACAAGGTCCCACATGGGTCATGTGTAGAATTTTGACTAATCCAAGCCTTAGGACATCTTTTTCCCATCCCTCCAATCAACAATCCTAATGTGAACAAGTCATATTAAATGTCAACTTGACATTCTCCTAAGTACAAATCCCTTGGGATTTCTATCCCACTCCCCCTTAATTTCAAGTTGACTACCTATGCTTGGGAACACGTGACCACTGTTGCAAGGAGGGGACTAGTGCATAAGACAAGGATGTGACATAAACCCTTTCTCCTATGCACCCAAGTATATTAATGGGGATGAAACCCCTTTTCAAGGATAAAAGTTTTGACATGACATGTCAGAATGAATGTCAGATTTGACAATACGCCTTGGGGAGTGGAGAAAATGTTTTGCATTATGATGGCTTAGGAAATGTTGGGGGCTACTCTAAAAGGGCAATCAAGATAAATCTTGGCTTTTATTTTATTTTTTAGTTAAATAATTAAATTTTTCATATTCTCTAACATGCACACTAATATGCCTTTATTTATTTAATTACTAATTTATTATTTGAGTGTTGGATGTGACTTAGAGATCAGAAGATTGTAATGTGTACTATTTTGTCACTTACGAAATATATTAGTCTAGGAAACTCATTAGTCTCTATATGCTATTATTATTTTTATTTTTATTGGATAGCAGTCTAGAATCTGGGAATATTCTTTAATATTTTATTGCTCTGTATTAAGGAAGGGATTTATTTGCCTTTACCATACATTTTCCAGAGAGGAAAATGCATGCCTACATCAATGTATCTCATAGATTTTATTATGTCTTCTCTTACAACAAACTTCATTTTGTTATGTCATGAAACTAATTTGATGATTTCCTTCTTTAGAATTGCATTAAGCTTGGTAATTAAAATCAATGTTATCCATGCATGTGATATGAACATAAAATTTTCCTTCCAAATTATTGAGTGCACAACAAGATTGTAAGAAATCTACTAAGTTTTAAATTTATACAATCAATGGTATCACATAACATCCATGGATTGTTATTATCAACTAGTCATTTACAATACCACATGGAGAAAACTTTCTTTTACATTTTCAAATGATAACAATGATGTCAAAGTAAATTTGTGACTCATACCAATGCTTTCATAACAATATAGACTCCAAATCAAACATGCATATACAAACTTATCAATTATTTCCTCTACACATACATTAGGTAACAATGGTACAATCTCCTTCCATCACAATGGGGCAACATAAGGGACTTTTCAAAATCATAAGGAACATGAACATTGAAAGATATGGAAAATGAGTAGCATGAACATTGTCCAACATGATCTTTGAGAATGTGAACAAGCTGGTGAATCCTCCTCACAAATGAGGGCACAATGTCAAGTTTTCTCATCCAACATCAATCTGAAAGATGATCATTCCAAGCCATTTCCATTGCTCCCTTGGACACAAATATGCATATGCAATACAACAAAATAACAAGGACCGTGGGTTCTTTCCACCCAACCATAGGCCTCAAAGAGACCACCCTTTTGCTAGGGAACAAGGCTCAAACTAGGATACACATACAATCTTTCAATGCATAAACATTACATTTCAAACTTGAACAATTTCCCCCCAAGGCTATTTCATAATGGCTTCACAGATGGAACCATAAACATAGGGTGAAGGTGTGTTCTAAAATGGAGAGTTTCCATACCAAACCATATATGCAATAAACAATTTTCATGCCCTCTTGGGGCTATCATAATTCAAAAAATTTCATCCCCTCTCGAGGCTATAATAAATCAACAAGTTAATACCCTCTCAGGGCCTCCACATTTCCTCCTCCAAACCCACTACCATCAGCTGTAACTCCTCAAACTAACTTTCTACACCATACTTTTCTTATCACCCCCAGCAAGATACGAATGGTTATGGGATACAATGGAGCCCATACTCCAAGGTTCTCAATACATTTTTCGAACCCAACTTAAGCCCTTTACCCTGGACTTCTCTTCCCTTCCCACAAGGGTGAGTGTAAGTCCCACGCCCATAAAAACACTCAAGAACAAAACAAGAAAACAAAACCAAGTAGAAATAAAATAAGAAATTTTCAAGAGCACATCACATTTTCACAACAAAATATCAACACCCATAATACAACAAGGAAATAGAGGAAATCCAAACCTCATACTCACAATACTCCACACAATACAACAAGATGCACAATGGTGTCACACTAATCTACATGGAATGAACACCATTCAAGAACTCACATGAATGCTACTCCACAATGCAATGCAATGCATACTCCATTGATAAACTCCACACTTGCATATTTGCTTAACAATGCTAAAAGAAAGAAATGGAAAAGAAGCAAGTTTGAGATGCCAACCTTGGTCCAAGCTAGGGTAAGGATAGTTGTAGTAGAGCTCCCCTAATCTCCCTCCAAAACCTAACTGTCTCTAAAATTAGAGACTGGGCAGACACCCCACTAGTTTGGCCAAGACCCTCTAATAAAGCCTTCCCACTAGCTTATTTTAGCAAAAACACTAAGCCACTACTTCTTACAAACTTGTCTCCTCTAATGGTTCATTGATGGCCCTCACGAGCTCTGAGTTATGAACCTTGAAAGATCGACCTGAAAATGCACTTAGAGCACCTTGGAGACTCCTTAGTACAGTGTGGCCGCAAATGTTGGATGATCTCCGTGGTCGGAACAAGGGTGTGACTAGGGTTCACCTTCCCATCCGAAGCTAATGGCACTAATGATTCAATGCCAAGATCAGCGGTTTCAAAGTTATGTTGTGGTGCACCTATGAACTGAGGCACACTGCGAGTTTTGGCATCGAGCGAGATCAATGTGTTGAATCCAAACAGAATGCAATCTCTCAAAAATGAGATAGGTTATTTTAGGCCTTAGTATCACTATCCTATAGCATTTGACAATTCATTGATAGCCCTCATGAGCTCTGAGTTATGACCCTTGAAAGATTGACCTCAAATTGCACTTAGAGCACCTTGGAGACTCCTTGGTATGGGGTGGCTGCAAATGATGGATGGTCTTCGTGGCTAGAACAAGGGTGTGACTAGGGTTCACTTGCCTATCTAGAGCTAATGGCACTAATGATTCGATGCCAAGATCAGCAGTTTCAAAGTTACACTGTGGTGCACCTATGAACTGAGGCACACTACGAGTTTTGGCATCGAGCAAGATCGTTGTCCCAAACCCAAATGGAATGTGATCTCTCAAAAATGAGATAGGTTATTTTAGGCCTCAGTATCACCATCCTTTACCATTTGATAGTTCATCAATAGCCCTCATGAGCTTTGAGTTATGACCCTTGAAAGATTGACCTCAAAATGCACTTAGAGCACCTTGGAGACTCCTCAGTATGGGGTTGCCACAAATGATGGATGCTCTTTGTGGCTGGAACAAGGGTGTGACTAGGGTTCACACACCCATCCAGAGCTAATGGCACTGATGATTTGATGCCAAGATTAGCGGTTTCAAAGTTACGCTGTGGTGCACCTATGAACTAAGGCACACTGTGAGTTTTGGCATCGAGCGAGATCGCCATGCCAAATCCAAACAGAATGTGATCTCTCAAAAATGATATAGGTTATTTTAAGCCTCAGTATCACCATCCTGTAGCATTTGATAGTTCATCGATAGCCCTCACAAGCTCTGAGTTATGACCCTTAGAAGATCGACTTCAAAATGCACTTAGAGCACCTTGGAGACTCATCGATACGAGGTGGCCGCAAATGATGGATGGTATCCGTGGTTGGAACAAGGATGTAACTAGGGTTCACCTACCCATCTAGAGCTAATGACACTGGCGATTCGATGCCAAGATCAGCAGTTTCAAAGTTACGCTATGGTGCACCTATGAACTGAGGCACACTATGAGTTTTGGCATCGAACGAGATTGTTGTGCCAAATCCAAAAAGAATATGATCTCTCAAAAATTATATAGGTTATTTTAGGCCTCAACATCAGCATTCTGTATCATTTGATAGTTTATCGATAGCCCTCATGAGCTCCAAGTTATGACCCTCAGAAGATCGACCTCAAAATGCACTTAGAGAACCTTGGGGACTCCTCAGTATGAGGTGGCCATGGACGATAGAGGGTCTCTATGGTTGGAACAAAGGTGTCACTAGGGTTCACCCACCCACTCGAAGCTAATGGCATTGACTTGTAGCCGTTAGGAGTTAAATTTTGAAAAGTTGTCAAGAAAGGTTGACCCCTTTGACTTGTATCATGAAAGGTTGCTTTGTGCCTTGCTTGATTGTTTGAAGACTTTTCCATGTGTCACTATCTTTCTTGGAAAAAAAATTTCTTTTGAACATCAATCTTGCAATATTATCAATTATTGTCAAACCTTTTCAACCAAGTCAAAACATCAAGTGCAAATATTTGTTTGCATTTTTTGCTAAGGGGAGTTTCATAAATTGAATTTGATTTTCTATGTCTCTAGTGCTTGAACATGCTTAAAATGGCTCTTTGGTCTTAGAGCTATTGGTATTTTCTAACTTCATCATCTATGATATGCATACTAAGAATTTCTTTCACTAAATGGTTTCCTTGATCTATTGACTACACTTAAATTTGTTCACTTGTCATCTCTCTTTCTTTATCTACATTGCTATTTGGGATTTTTCATAGCTCTTGACTTGAGTCACTAGTGTTGTAACCTACTTGGACAATTTTTTTGACAAGTCACTCATTCATTTCTACCTCTCTTTGACATGTGAACACTCTACCTCTCTAGTTTGGACATCAAGTTATCTTGTGTCACCTTATTAGCTTCCTCTAGTCTCCTTCATGCTTTATTATCTATCTACCACTATGGTATTCAAACCTTGTGCTACCAAACCTCAGCCAAATCTAGATGATCATGATATCCTCCATGCCACTAAAGAGTTTCAAGATCTATATTTTCAATACAAAGAGCTAGAAGAGACAAATAATCTTTCTTACCTTCATCTCTCTAAGCACATGATAGAAATCAATTCTAAACTTGAGAAAAGGTTAGAGGAGAATATTGCGTTCTTAAATTAATCTCCCTTAAGACCTTTACATACACGTGGGTCATCTTCTTCAAGGTCTACATATTCTACTCCAAGACATCAAATATCTTCATCTTCTAGATCTAAAGACCTCTTTAGAGAACAAGCAAGTGATACCTCCTTTGAGCCTATGCCAAACTTTCATTATGGACCTATCTTTGACCAAGATAGTGATGAAGACATGGATGCATTCTATTCACTTAAGAAACAAAAAAATTATCATGGAGAAATTTTTGAGAGAACTTTTACTCCATTGGAAGATTCTCATGGGAAGATTCTCGTGATAACATCTTGCAAACACTTCTTGATAATGAATCCATCACATTACTAGACAACTCTAGACCTTATGAACCCAAAATCAGACCTCCATGGTGGATAAATTATCATTATTGCCACTTCCATGGAAGAAAATTTCATAAAACTAAAGATTCCATAGTGTTGAAACATAAAATCCAAGATCTCATTTATGATGGGATTGTTGATACCTCTAATGACTCATGTGTCACAAGATCATGCTGATGAACCTATGTCAAGTGATGATTTCATTGATACCTTCACTTTTTATAACACTAATGAACCTCTGAAAGTGTCAAAGCTTTCCAAAATGCCTCCACCAAAAAAAGAATCTAATTCTTTCCATATAGACCATGCGTACCCTCAAGTGCTACAACTAAAAGAAAATCAAGCTAACCTTCACTTGTCTGCAAACCTTTTCCATGCTACTAAGACTAAGGATCCTCAACATTCATGCAATACTATGATTGGAATGCCCACTTTAGCTAATCCTAAATTATTGCTTTAAGATTCTATCATGCACACCTCACATTTTCCCTTGTCCTTAGAAGGTGCTCCATATCAAGATGACTCTCAAAAAGAAAAATATATAAATAAAGATCAAGATCAAACACCTTTTTATCTCATCCAAAATTTCACCTTTCTATATCCTGTGTGTTACCCACCTTCTACATATGATGAGGATACCATTTCCACTACCTCCATTGAGCTTATTGAAACTTATGGGAAAAGTGATCTTTCTATGCTATATAAAGAAACATGTCAAGATCAAAGTGTCTGCTCATGTTCTACTTCTCCATATCCACTTCAAAACTATGCTCAAGATTCAAACACTCCTATCAAAGATATTTCTCCTATAAAAGGTACTCATGAGTCTATTGATGACTTTGGTCATGCTACTCACTCTAAAGATGTTGAAATCCCTAGTCACTATCCCTTTGCATTTCCTAATTATATCCTTGGTCCTTATCCATCTAATCTAAAGTCTTCAAACCTTCTCCTACACTTTCTACTTCTAGCTCTCCTAATGTACCTCAAGATCAACAAGACATTCTTCCTAGAAAATAACCGTCCACTCAACCATCTAAACCAACCATATCAGCCTTATTCATCCATAAGTCCCAAATCTTTTGGAAGCAATTTGGATGTTCAACACAAGAAATACAATAATACATTAAAAAATAGAGATCATTATGTCTCATCTAATCAACATGTGAATGGACATAACAAAAATATATTGAAGATACCACAAAGGTTCACTATTGAAAAAGTGAAATAAAAGAAAATATGGGTTCCCAAACCCATTATTGAAGAAATGTGTTATAAAGTATCCAAAGGAAAATCTAAAGCTATATGGATTCCAAAGCCTCTCTTGAAAGACTTTAATATTGAACATAAATCTAAGTTGACATTCAATATTCCAAAGGCTTCCACTCCATTTTCTTCCAAACATCTTTCTCAAAAGCTTACAAATATTCCACTCAATCTTCTTTTAACATTGTCCTACCAGCTCATACATCTAAACCTTGATCTATTTCCTCCATGATTCCTCCATCATTCGGAAACCCTCCAAGGTGTGTGTAAATGTTGATCTTCCCCACTTTGTCACCTACCCTTATGCAATGTTTTCAAAGCTACACTTATCTACTATCCATACTCATACAATCCTTCCAAGGAATGAACTCTTATCCTACTATCATCTCACTTCCTTCACCCTATCAACATCATTGAGCATACTTATCTATGGTCTTGGCTTATCATAACTTATCTTTCCTACAGGAACACTATCTAACTTGAAAAGAGTTGACCTATTTCTAAAAAATAAAAATAAATAGAAAAGAAGATTAAAAATGTGCCTTGGTGAAAACCATTATTTGTGGCACCTTGGTAGAAAAAGTAAAGAAAAATAAATTCACTCTATGGTGAAAACCACTTCTTGTTTCTCTTTGGATAAGTGCCATGATGAAAACCTGGTAAACATGCATCATGTGTAATTCTTCCATCATCCATCTATTCCCTCTTCCTCTTTGATCTTGACAATTTTGAGCTATCCTTACGTATTGGCTATCTTATCCATGAGACTCCCTATTTTACTTTCTCATTCACTCATAGCCTTCATATCCAACTTCATATCATGTCATTATTCATATGCTATCTTGCTTATTGGCTGTAATTGCTTATCCTACATGCTATCTTCTTTCATGGATTTCATGGGTTATCCCAAATGTGCGTCATACAACTTTTCAATATGAAATTCTTTCAAAACATTATACAATATTATGACTCTTTATGCTTTCAAATGCCATGATTGGTTGCAAAATGGAAGAAATCAAGTATTCTAATTGTTCATCCATACTTTTTAGATTTTTCTTATTTGATTAGTTTGATAAAAATAGTTTCAATAATCATAATGTCAGCTTTATGTCAAATAAGGAAAAAAAAAAATTGTAATAAGATATCCGCAAGCAATTATCTTTCATATAGTTATAAATGCTCTTAAAATTGTCCTTACAGCCTTGTATCACATGCAAATATGATTTGCAAGAACTTATTCAATATCTTCCTCTTATAATTCCTTACAAAGAACCTACCAAAATACAAAAACCATATACAAAAAAAGTACACATTTTACATCATAATACATCATAAATTTTAGGAATTCTCCCCAATACCACCCCCCTCCAACTCTTCATGATGTACCTACATTCCAATATCATAAAAAAATTAGTAACTTATTGTATTAAACAAGATAATCATCAATTCATTAAATCATTATGAAGAAAATAACATAAGAAGTATATATACCTAGTCGAGTATTCCAATAGTGTCCTCTCTGTTTTAAGGTCTCCAATAGGGCTTCATGATCAGAATTAGAAATAGTAAAAAGTTATTTTACTTTTGGTCTTCCTTGATGCTTCAATAACTTTACATTTGTTGCTATAATAAGATGTGAATATATGAGAATTACTTTGTGCTTTTGATAGTCTTTGAATGCAAGAATTTCGTTCCTTCTAAGCATGTATGTCCGCAACCATGTTCTAGTAACAACCACTGAACCAGTAGGATATGTGAATCCATCATCATATGTGATTGGTTGTGCAAGTTTTTTTTACCTCTTACACAACATGCTAACCAATAATCAAATTTCTCATCATTCCCCTGTGGTGCAACCATTGCAAAGACATGTCCTAGTTGAAGTAGATCTGATAGATGGTTATGCTCAAGTGAACTTTCCATGTCATCATTTTTTATAGAGGGTATGATAGAAAATGGAGTAAGATAATGAGGAGCCCATGTATCCACCCACTCACTTGACTCACAGTGATCCCAATCACACTAAAAACAAGTACGACAAAAACAAGCTAGTTGTCGTGTCCAAATGGTCCATGTACTGGAATCAGAGCTCCAAAATGAAAGCATTTTTGATGAGTTTCTCATTGTAGCACAATCTAATCTATCACCTATGGACCCTTCCTCAACCAACCAAAAGAACCTGCGTACCACTAAATCAAGAGTCCCCTCCTGTGATAATGCTAAACTACACCAATTAAAAATGCTATGAGCATCAAGAAGCTCTGTTGTTGAAATCTTCAGTTGCTCCTTAACTAGAGCTCTCTTCACACATGCCCTTGATCCATCATGTTCCCCTTTTCCATGGCTGGACTCATAAAAACTTTAAATATGAGGCACCCCTCTCTCTACGTACATCCTACACAACCAATAAAACATGTGAGCATTCTTGAATTGACCTGTACAATTATCTAACCAAATGATATGTCTATCCATAGCAATTGCATGTTCATGTAAGAAATCAAAAAAATTCTCGAAACAATGTTGCACAAACTCATGAGAGTGAGATCTATCATGACTCATAAAAAAATGATACTCTCTAATAATCTTTCGATTATCTTCTGCACTATTAGGGGCATGTCTATATGTTAAGTGAACAAAAATTGCAATATGAATGGAGTTGTAATACTGAGATTATGTCTCATTTTGAGGTTGCAATGTGTAGTTCTCAGCAAAATCAACAACTAATATAATAGTGCCAATGGGAAAAGTCTCCTTACATGTTCTAAATTGTTGATCCAACCACTGAGACCTGTGACTATGTCTTGCATACTTGTAAAAAAGATTTGCCTTGAAATCTGAAATAAAATTAGCCACACTGATATCTTTTCCAACCAATTCACATCTAGAGCTCTCACTCCCACTCTTCAATGTGTATTTCACCGTTTCATATACCCTTTTTTTCAGTATTGTCTTTCCAAGATCTTGTTCGCACCCCTCATGGAAACATGTGTCAAACTTGGATAAGTCAACACATTCTGAACACTTCTCATTTAAGCAAGCATTTCTATAAAAAGAACAACCATCAACTCTACGACATAAGAGTTGATCTAGCAAGTCTCTTGATGATTTTGGAAGCCCATTAGCCCCACAATACTCCAACATTTCTTTACTATGCAAAGTAGAATGGATGAAGTGTAATAGTTCATGGTGCATAGAAAACTCTACATGATATTTGCAATAACATATATTTCAAATTTTGAGTGACACACAATAAAATGGCTTCAAAGATTCAAAAGCCCTTTGTGATAGATGAAGACTTGGATGACTCTCTTTAAATTGTTTGAACAACATAGTTTGACTTACCTCCAAATGGTGTTTAGGATGTGGCATGCAGTCTTTGATGCCAATTCTCAACTTTAAGACATCTTTAGCATTGGGTGATACTCGTGAGTTAGAGTGCCAAAATTGTGTAATTTCTTCTTTCACATCGTCAGATAGCTTCTTATCAAAACGTGGAAGTCTCCCACCAAATGCTCATGTTTCATTTTGAAGAGGATCATCAATTTTCTCTCATTGACTAAGTGCTCTTCTCAAAGTAGTATGATTTAGATTCAAATTAATACAAGTTTGTCTCATATATCTACCCTTTCTCAAATGATGACTTACCAAAAAAGTTGTAATAACTCTTCGAGTAGCTCTATTATCCTTCTCTCTACTATTTTTTCCAATGCTATTGAGAGCACTGAAAAGATTCTTTACAATAATGGCATTTCTTTCCAACTCTTTATTGACACGAATCTTCAATTTGGAAAGCATAGGGCTCATCTTTTGCATCGTTAATAAGTGCATGAAAAGCTAACATTGCTCTACCACTGTTCTGTTGCCAAAAAATATCTGATATAGTCTTGAAGCCCATAACCGAATAGTTCTTTTTGATTTTTTTCCTTTCAAACTAGTAATAATCATTTCATCAATTTTAATTATCCATTTTGGTGTTTTAGAACTTTTATGTCGATTATAATTAGGAGATATGTAAGGTTCTTGTGCATCAAGTTCTTGTGCATTGTCATCTTCGACATGGTCAATTATGCAATTTGGATTATGACTTAGTGGCATTTCTTCTTCAAAATTTTCATTCTCCAAATGTTTAATTTCAGCATTATCATTTTCAATAGGTACATTTTTATTCTCCAACTATACATATTCATTATCTGACTCTATGATTTCACCTTCGATTAATTTATCGTCAACTTGACTGATATTTAGCATACCTTGTCTTTTTCTTCAGTGTTCTATTTTTTCCCTTTCCCAATATGCTGCAATATCTTCATTGGATATCTTCCTTTTGCATTTATCCTTTGGACAACTGCTGCTTCCCATTTAGATGACAAATTTGAACACCTAAGGTTATATTTTCAAAAAAAATTCGATTGGTTGGGCACCAAAACGTGACTTTTTGCAAAATCCGTGAAAAAAGAAGTGAAAAAATGATATTGTCGGGTCTGTAGGGATAGGGAAATATTGAGAATTGGTGCTAGTAAAATCAGATATCCAATTTTGCAAAGTGAATTTTTGAGAGAAAAACTTACTGTAATTTTCCTTCTTTTTCATAATTATATTAATATTATGAAAATCATTGGAGGGAAACCGACTTTGGTTTATTACTAAGCTAATAGTATAATAGTATTAATATATAATAGTATTAATAGTATAATAGTATTAATATAAAGTATCAATAGTATTAATATATATTAGTATTAATATATAGTAGTATTAATATATAGTAGTATTAATATAGCTATAGTATCAATATTATTATTATACCCATAATATTATTAATATTATTACTATAGATATAATAGTGTAAATATTTAGTGTTTATTTATATTATTATTTTTATTATGCTGCAATATAGTATTAATATATATATTATTATTATAGCTATAATAGTATTATTATTATTACAATGTAGTGCCTACCCCTAGATTGCATTTTTTGCTGTCATTGTCGAGCTCTTTTAGAGCTAGTCTCATGTTGATGGTTAGCAACATTGTTTCAAGACTATCAGATATTGTGCTATGGATTCAGTTTATTATGTGATGAGATCACCTAGACTTTATATTTCATGTCTGTATGATGATCATTACATTGCTTTTAGTTATTGATGGTTATTAGCTAGATGGTTTATTAACATATGTGCTTTCTTATGAATACATACCCCATACTTGCATGTGTATGGTGTGCGTGTTTGCTTTGCGTGTTTGCTTTTGTACAACGTGTCTGATGTGGTTAAGGAAGGGAGTCGTAGTCACCTGCTAGTCAGGATCTACACGATGCACCACTTCCTGCCATTGCCTGTTTAGTTTAATATATATTGTGCTTGTACATGCATAGTTTTTATGCAAGTTGCAGGTACCGGGTATCGACTTTTCTAAATTGTCAAGATGAGCGTACCCTATTACATTGTCTCAATGATAAGAGAGGGAAGATAAATTCTCAAGTCCAAATCCTAACCCTTTAAGCCATTTGTTCTAATTGGAAAATTAAGACAAGTATCCGAGTTGAGTACCCTCTAAATGCGTCAGATGACGTAATTCGTGATTTAAACCCTTGATTTGATTTTGTATGTATTTTGGCTATGATGAATTTTTCATATTTTTACCTTATGAGTCTTTGATGTATTTTCTATTAAATTAAGCCTAATTAAAAAATTTAATTAATAGTTTAATTAAATAAAAAATTAATATGATATTTAAATATTTATTTTATTTAATTAATTGAGAAATTAATTAAATAAAATAATTAAATGTGAAGATAAAAGTTAAAAGTTTAAATTTGGAATGTGACAACATTTATTTTAATAATAATATATTTGGAGCTCATTTTTAAATAAATGACTAAATAATAATATTATTAAAGCTAATAAATATTTTAGCAATTAAGTTTTGAAAATGAAATTTAAAAGTAGAAAATATATTTAAAATTATTAAAAAATTCTAGATTTATGTGATTAAAATATAAATATATTAAGATTGAAAAGTGAAATTATTAAAGTTAGTGCATAAGATTTAATAAATAAATTAATTAAATTGAAAAGAGTAAAGTAAATATTATATTAATGATTGTGCATTATTTTAATATTTTCTCACGTAAGAATTTGTGAATTCTTGAGAGTTGTCATGTAGACAACACAGAAGTTTGCACTCTAAGAATGCACTAGTTGTTTACACTTAAGAGTTAGCATTTTTATTTGAGCACATGGTGTCTACAACCTTAAGACTTATCTAAAAAGTTGGAGAAGACCCATGCTTGATTGTCATGCTTATCTTCTAGTTGTTTCTAGAGACACTCTAGATACATCTTAGAGGCCTTTAAATAGAGGCTCTCCTAGTGTGTTTGGACAAGCTTAAATGAAAAGCTGAATGGAAGCTACAAGCTTCAAGCTAAAATGGAAGCTTCAAAGCTCACATGCATTGGAGAAGCTCATATGCTCATATGTCTCTACTTGCCCTTATGCTTCTTCTAGCACTTCTAGTCACTTGGAGGTTTTCGTTGGCTTGGGTCTTCGAAAAATTGCAATGATGGAGAAGGAAGGGATTTTCTATGGACTTCTGAGGCATGACGTATTAGCATCAGTGTCTAGGTGCACTCGTGATATTCACATACTCTCTTTGCACTATTTCTCTTCCTATCTTCATCATGTTTGTTATATGTGTCTGAATACTCTTTGTGATTGAATCTACAATTAAATTGGAATCTAGATATGTATGGTTGCAAAGAAAACAATAGAAAAACCCTAAATCCAATTAAGGAAGAAATTAGATCTAAACGGGTTTGAGTTCGAATTAGAATCAAATTGAAATAGTTTTGAAAATGGTTTCAAGATTTATGGCCAAATCCATTAGTGAAATTATTGGATAAATTTAGAGAACAATTACCTTTTAGGAGAAATTCTTAATTCATCACAAACTACCTTGTCGTTGCCCCTTGGATAGACTCGAACTCAGTCATTCATAATTTTTTATCGTGATCGAATTTATTCAATCGCTCTGGTCAGAATTGTCGCAACTTGGCCCTCTCCAACATATTTCAATTTCAGCTCAATCCAACGGTTCATTAGGGAGATATGGCCGTCGTACTGGACCTATTTTATTCAAAGACAGATATTTCTCCATTTTCCATAACTAAGAATTCTTTATGCTTAAACTTCACAAAAATAATATATCAAAGTATGGAATGAATTAGAGATATTATTGCAATTTTCCCTTATTAGAATCTTATTAATATGCATTAGTTTTATATGGTTTATTATCTAATCTAATTGAATCAAATTTAATTAAGATTAGTTAATAGTAGAAGAAGTGTAATTAATTATTAGTCAATCTAAGTAAATAGATTTTTAAATGAAAGAAAATTTTTTAAAAAGAGATTTTAATATAGTTTATATAGTGGACTTTTTATAATGTATGTTAAATACTATTTAATATATATTAAATAATTTAGAGATGGTAATTTTATATTATGTTTTTTTAAATGAGACTTTAATGATAATGGATTAATATTTAATTGACATAGAGTCACTGTTATAACATTGTTATAATTTGAATTACTATGGTATTATTAATACGTTATATATTATTAACTAAATTATTGATATATCTTAATGGTATTAAGAGTTAGCTAATGAAGCTTATGTAAAGTTCTCTAGATCGATTAATAATAGTTTTGATGAGTTTATTATTTATTAATGTTTGTTGGGTCTAACAAACTATTAATAAATAATAGTATAAATAGTTTAAATAGTTATCAATTAATACGATCAAAGTTAATCTAGAAGAAATTAGTTAATGATTGAAGTACTGTAAAAGATATTAATCAAATTGAATTGGTTAATAATTTGGAGGAGTATTAATTAATTGAATCAATGTATAAAGGAGAAACTTGTTTGAGATAATAATACTTGGAATTGGGGGTTTATTATAACTTGTTATTATTAAAATATAAATAGGAACATTGTTGTAGAGTGACGAATGTGGTCATTATAGATTTATTAATAAGATTTTCAATATAGCTTGTTATTAAATATTAACAAGTTATTATTATTGAACTATGAACATGAATATTTGTGTATAGTTGGCTTTTAGTTATTGGTCAACTAATATTCATTGAGTTGATGGTTTGATTGTGAAATTATTAATTAAATCAATTAATTAGAGTTAATTGGATTTAATTTAATAATTAAGTTATGTAATAGAGATTTAATTGATATAATTCTTTTAATGAGATTGTAAAAATATTGATATCAAAGTTGATAAGTCTTATCCTAATAACTTGAATAAGGACTTTAGTTATTTTAATGGTTATTAATAATGACTTTAATTTTACAACGATTGAATTAGGAGGCTTAAATTTTAGTAATATTTAAATAAGTCTTAATTAAGTGTTATTAAATAATAAAAGACCATGGATGGTGTACCTAGGTCAATTGATTGATTTAATTGATCATTTTAATAAAGTTATAATCTTCCTATTCGAAGATTGATAATTGGCTCTCTTATAATGTAGCGAATAATGATCCTTGATTTATGTTAAAAGTTGAAGTGACCTTAAAAAATAGTTAATCAATTAGAATATGGATCATAGATAAATTAAAAAAAATTTACGATGATCAGTTTAATGAGTAAATAATTATCCTTAAGTTATTCTTAGAATGTAATTCTTAATAATGGAAGGATAATGGTATCGGAGAACAAATGGGTTGACTTATAGGTCAAAAGATGAAACTTAGGACACTTGAAGTATACTTGCAAACAGAAAAGTGATACCTCTACACTTAATTCAACTATGTAATATAGCAAAACCAAAACATGTGTTTGCATTATGTTTTCTATATGCTTCTTGTTTTGAGTTTTGGGTTGACTAGTGTTGACTAGTCTTAGGTTGTTACCAGAGACTTGGAGGTTATGAGATGTGATGGCATGTTGATTTTATTTGGTCTCGATCTTTATAAGCCCAACCATGGTTATGTGATCGTGTGCTTTATGAAATGTTTGTATTTACTGATTGTATTTGTTCATCAGTCTTCATGTGTGAAGCTGAGATGTATATGTATCTGAGACACTTGAGCTAACCATATTTTTGAGTCATCGATCAGTTATCCTTGAATTACTTTCTAGCTGCCATGATGGGACTGAAATGTTGATTTATTTCTTGATGATGTCATGTTGTGACATGTTTGACTTAACCATTTTGGAGTCTTCGATCAGTATGATTTGATATCTTGGTTGCTTGTTGAAGAACCAATGGATATGGTGATTTATTTTGAGATATATTTTGATTATTGAGAACCAATGATTATTATGATTATCAGTGATCCCTTCAATTTCCAATAGAGAACTCTTGTGGTCATGATTTTTTATAGATGCTTTTCAGATGCTCATGGAGATTTGATGATTCTTATCTTGGTGATTTGATGATTCTTATTATGGATATTTGATGCTTATATTGTGGATATTTGATGATTCTTTTTATGGATTATCTTTTAGGTTTTCTTTACAGTCACTTGTATAGGACTGTGGTGATTTTATGATTCCATGAGCTTAGGGTAGGTAATCTACTTGTAGTGTCGGAAAGTGGCTTGCAATGGGGGTCGGGGCCCTAAGTGGCTGCCAGGGTAACTCATTGTAAGTTTGGTTAATAAGTGATAACATTTATACACTACATGGGGATTAAATCAACCTAAAAAGAGAATTTTTTTGATGTTCTCGCCCATGCCTTGAGTGCTTATACAGGCTAGGATGGGAGTAGTGAGAATGCATGGTTGCGACTTTGCATTCCGTAATATGCCTTGTCAGTAGGAGAGGATACTAGTGGCTGCATGAGATCAGTATGGACCCGTGGAGTTTAGCTAACTGCCAGAGTAACTTGTACATGATAATTGCGATGACACTTTTCCGCTTGCAGAGTAGGTTTCTTACATGTCATTGTTGTGCCTCTGAAAATTAGATGTCGATTTTGTGTGTGTTGAAACCTTTGAGTAGTATATTTTTAGGATTCTTGGACTATTAGAGATTTGTACTTTGTGAATTGATATCCTGTTTGGGACTTGAGATTATCTCCTCAGCACAGTGGGAGTGGACCACTTAGGTTCTGCGCGATCGGGTGATAGTGTATTTTTACTTGTATCATTTGAGATCTGTTCGAGACACCGTAGCTGATGCTTTTTTGGTTGGTATTTATCTTTATTCTGTTCTTGGATCATTATGATAGATGATATACCTTATGATGGATGTATTTATTGGTATGTTTCTTATATTGATAATTTGCATATGTTAGATGATGGTATCCTATTCTTTACTTTGCATGTTAGTAGGATGTTTTAGGAGTGACATTCCTACTATGATAATACCGATGATCTCTTTGGTGCTTTAGAATGTTATGCACGGAGGGATGGCTAGGATCCATGATGGTCTAATGATGTTATTTACAGTTGGAAGGAACCATGCACTTAATTATTTATGTTTGTGAAGTATGGTTATATTTTGTGATGAATGTTGATATCTTTTGCGATGATGTATCATGTATGGTTTATGGTTTCATTATGTTATTGCATCATGGATTAGTATTGGATGATTATATTCTTTATTTACACAGATGTATGTTCTTTTAAGCTTTTCATATCCTGTGACATGTACAGAAGATGATTGAATAATCTAAAATGTAATTACTGAAAAGGACACTTATTTATTGTTTAAGAACATTGGATGTAACATAGCTAAGGATATGATGTTAGATGATTAGTTATGTTAGATGTAATTCAACGTTAAGAGATCTTTAAAGAATGTAATCTGTTATGTATGTATGTTGTGTTTACTTTCATTTGAATTGTTATTATTGCTTTTATGAATGTTATAGATGGTTTATCTTTCATGTTTAAAAAAAAAATTGTTTGGCAAACTTAGTGAAATTCTTTGGATCCCTTGGCGGGGCATTACATTTGGTATCAAAGCCTGAGTTTCAAAATTGGGAGCTCTGAGTATTTTGGAATGCCATTAGTGTCAACTATTGAACAAAATGAAAACTTTGAATTACCATGTGTATCTCTTTCAAATTGGAAACTTAAAATTAGGTAAACTAAAACAGAACTTAAAACTATTACTAGCATATTTTTCATACTTCAACACTTTTCTTTCAAAATTGAAAATTTTACTAAACTTAAACATGGGAAAAACCGAAAATTAAAACTCATTCTAGTTGCAAAACATGTATCTTTTATCTATGTTGTAAGGTAGTAAACTTATGTTTATCCTTGCAAGCATTAAGTTGCTCTTGTTTAGAATGTATTAAGAGATCTATTTTAGTAGTTGTTAAAAGAATGAATGTTGGATCGATATGATTTTCAGTTTACTATTAAACCAGAATCATATTGCTCTAAGTGTGTTGTAATATCCTGAGTGGAATCATGTTACCCTATAGGGAGAAAGGGTTGAGTGGGACCTGCATAGTGAGTATCTTAGCTTTTCATTCTTGTAGGCTTCTAAGAGTAAGCCTAATTCCAGGGGGGGTGGATGTAGTGCCTACCCCTAGATTGCATTTTTTGTTGTCATTGTCGAGCTGTTTTAGAGCTAGTCTCATGTTGATGGTTAGCGGCATTGTTTCAAGACTATCAGATATTGTGCTATGAATTCAGTTTATTATGTGATGAGATTATTTAGACTTTATATTTCATGTATCCATGATAATCATTATATTGCTTTTAGTTATTGATGGTTATTAGCTAGATGGTTTATTATCATATGTGCTTTCTTATGAATACTTACTCCATACTTACATATGTATGGTGTGCATGTTTTCTTTGCGTGTTTGCTTTTGTATGGTGTGTCTGATGTGGTTAAGGAAGGGAGTCGTAGTCACCTGCTAGTCGAGATCTACAAGATGCACCACTTCCTGCCATTGCCTGTTTAGTTTAGTATATATTGTGCTTGTACATGCATGGTTTTTATGCAGGTTGTAGGTACCGGGTATCGACTTTCCTGAATTGTTAGGATGAGCATACCCTATTACATTATCTCAATGATAAGAGAGGGGAGATAAATTCTCAAGTCCAAATCTTAACCCTTTAAGCCATTTGTTCTAATTGAAAAATTAGGATAAGTATCCGAGTTGAGTACCCTCTGAATGTGTTAGATGACGTAATTCATGATTTAAACCCTTGGTTTGATTTTGTATGTATTTTGGCTATGATGGATTTTTCATATTTTTACCTTAAGAGTCTTTGATGTATTTTCTATTAAATTAAGCCTAATTAAAAGATTTAATTAATGGTTTGATTAAATAAAAAATTAATATGATATTTTAATATTTATTTTATTTAATTAATTGAGAAATTAATTAAATAAAATAATTAAATGTGAAGATAAAAGTTAAAATTTTAAATTTGGAATGTGACAACATTTATTTTAATAATAATATATTTGGAGCTCATTTTTAAATAAATCACTAAATAATATCATTATTAAAGCTAATAAATATTTTAGCAATTAAGTTTTGAAAATAAAATTTAAAAGTGGAAAATATATTTAAAATTATTAAAAGATTCTAGATTTCATGTGATTAAAATATAAATATATTAAGATTGAAAAGTGAAATTATTAAAGTTAGTGCATAAGATTTAATAAATAAATTAATTAAATTGAAAAGAGTAAAGTAAATATTATATTAATGATTGTGCATTATTTTAATATTTGCTCACATAAGAATTTGTGAATTCTCGAGAGTTGTCATGTAGACAACATAGAAGTTTGCACTCTAAGAATGCACTAATTGTCTACACTTAAGAATTAGCATTTTTATTTGAGCACATGGTGTCTACAACCTTAAGACTTATCTAAAAAGTTGGAGAAGATCTATGCTTGGTTGTCACGCTTATCTTCTAGTTGTTTCTAGAGACACTCTAGATGCATCTTAGAGGCCTTTAAAAAGAGGCTCTCCTAGTGTGTTTGGACAAGCATAAATGAAAAGCTGAATGGAAGCTACAAGCCTCAAGCTAAAATGGAAGCTTCAAAGCTCACATGCATTGGAGAAGCTCATATGCTCATATGTCTCTACTTGCTCTTATGCTTCTTCTAGCACTTCTAGTCACTTGGAGGTTTCAGTTGGCTTGGGTCTTGGAGGAATTGCAATGATGGAGAAGGAAGAGATTTTTTATGGACTTCTGAGGTATGATGGATTAGCATCAGTGTCTAGGTGCACTCGTGATATTCGCATACTCTCTTTGCACTATTTCTCTTCCTGTCTTCATCATGTTTGTTATATATGTCTGAATACTCTTTGTGATTGAATCTACAATTAAATTAGAATCTAGATATGTATGGTTGCAAAGAAAAGAATAGAAAAATCCTAGATCTAATTAAGGAAGAAATTAGATTTAAACGGGTTTGGGTTCGAATTAGAATCAAATTGAAATAGTTTTGAAAATGGTTTCAAGATTTATGGCCAAATCCATTAGTGAAATTATTGGATAAATTTAGAGAAGAATTACCTTTTAGGAAAAATTCTTAATTCATCACAAACTACCCTGTCGCTGCCCCTTGGATAGACTCGAACTCAGTCATTCATAACTTTTTATCGTGATCGAATTTATTCAATCGCTCTAGTTAGAATTGGTGCAACTTGGCCCTCTCAAACATATTTCAATTTCAGCCTGATCCAACAGTTTATTAGGGAGATATGACCGTTGTACTGGGACTGTTTTATTCAAAGACAGATATTTTTCAATTTTTCATAGCTAAAAATTCTTTATGCTTAAACTTCACAAAAATAATTTATCAAAGCATGGAATGAATTAAAGATATTATTGCAATCTTCCCTTATTAAAATCTTATTAATATGCATTAGTTTTATATGGTTTATTATATAATCTAATAAAATACAATTTAATTAAAATTAGTTAATAGTAGAAGAAGTGTAATTAATTATTAGTCAATCTAAGTAAATGGATTTTTAAATGAAAGAAAATTAAAAGAAAAGATATTTTAATATAGTTTATATAGTGGACTTTTTATAATATATATTAAATAATTTAGAGATGATAATTTTATATTACGTTTTTTTTAATGAGGAGACTTTAATGATAATGGATTAAGATTTAACTGACATAGAGTCACTGTTATAACATTGTTATAATTTGAATTACTATGGTATTATTAATACATTATATATTATTAACTAAATTATTGATATATCTTAATGGTATTAAGAGTTAGCTAATGAAGCTTATGTAAAGTTCTCTATATCGATTAATAATAGTTTTGATGAATTTATTATTTATTAATGTTTGCTGGATCTAACAAACTATTAATAAATAATAGTATAAATAGTTTAAATAGTTATCAATTAATACGATCAGATTTAATCTAGAAAAAATTAGTTAATGATTGAAGTATTGTAAAAAATATTAATCAAATTGAATTGGTTAATAATTTGGAGGAGTATTAATTAATTGAATCAACGTACATAGGAGAAACTTATTTAAGATAATAATACTTGAAATTGGAGATTTATTATAACTTATTATTATTAAAGTATAAATAGGAACATTGTTGTAGAGTGACGAATGTGGTCATTATAGATTTATTAATAAGATTCTCAATATAGCTTGTTATTAAATATTAACAAGTTATTATTATTGAACTATGAACATGAATATTTGTGTATAGTTGGCTTTTAGTTATTAGTCAACTAATATTCATTGGGTTGATGGTTTGATTGTGAAATTATTAATTAAATTAATTAACTAAAGTTAATAAGATTTAATTTAATAATTAAGTTATGTAATGGAGATTTAATTGATATAATTCTTTTAATGAGATTGTAGAAATATTGATATCAAAGTTGATAAGTCTTATCCTAATAACTTGAATAAGGACTCTAGTTATTTTAATGGTTATTAGTAATGACTTTAATTTTACAACGATTGAATTAGGAGGCTTAAATTTTAGTAATATTTAAATAAGTCTTAATTAAGTGTTATTAAATGATAAAAGACCATGGATGGTGTACCTAGGTCAATTGATTGATTTAATTGATCATTTTAATAAAGTTATAATCTTCCTATTCGAAGATTGATAATTGGCTCTCTTATAATGTAGCGAATAATGATCTTTGATTTATGTTAAAAGTTGAAGTAACCTTAAAAAAGAGTTAATCAATTAGAATATGGATCATAGATAAATTTAAAAAAATTTAATGCTGATCAGTTTAATGAGTAAATAGTTATCCTTAAGTTATTCTTAGAATGTAATTCTTAATAATAGAAGGATAATGCTATCGGAGAACAAATGGGTTGACTTGTAGGTCAAAAGATGAAACTTAGGACACTTGAAGTATACTTGCAAACAGAAAAGTGATACCTCTACACTTAATTCAACTATGTAATATAGCAAAACCAAAACATGTGTTTGCATCGTGTTTTCTATATGCTTTTTGTTTTGAGTTTTGGGTTGACTAGTGTTTACCAGTCCTAAGTTGTTACCAGAGGCTCGGGGGTTATGAGATGTGATGGCATGTTGATTTTATTTGGTCTTGATCTTTATAAGCCCAACCATGGTTATGTGATCGTGTGCTCTATGAAATATTTGTATTTACTGATTGTATTTGTTCATCAGTCTTCATGTGTGAAGCTGAGATGTATATGTATCTGAGACACTTGAGCTAACCATATTTTTGAGTCATCGATCAGTTATCCTTGGATTACTTTCTAGTTGCCATGATGAGACTGAAATGTTAATTTATTTTTTGATGATGTCATGTTGTGACATGTTTGACTCAACCATTTTGGAGTCTTTGATCAGTATGATTTGATATTCTTGGTTGCTTGTTGAAGAACCAATGGATATGGTGATTTATTTTGAGATATATTTTGGTTATTGAGAACCAATAATTATTATGATTATCAGTGATGCCTTCAGTTGCCAATAGAGAACTGTTGTGGTCATGATTTTTTATGGATGCTTTTCAGATGCTCATAGAGATTTGATGATTCTTATCTTGGTGATTTAATGATTCTTATTATGGATATTTGATGCTTATATTGTGGATATTTGATGATTCTTTTTATGGATTATCTTTTAGATTTTCTTTACAGTCGCTTGTATAGGATTGTGGTGATTTTATGATTTCATGAGCTTAGGGTAGGTAATCTACTGGTAGTGTCAGAAAGTGGCTTGCAATGGGGGTCGGGGCCCTAAGTGGCTGCTAGGGTAACTCATTGTAAGTTTGGTTAATAAGTGATAACATTTACACACTAAATGGAGATTAAATGAACCTAAAAAGATAATTGTTTTGATGTTCTCACCCATGCCTTGAGTGCTTGTACAAGCTAGGATGAGAGTAGTGAGAACGCATGGTTGTGACTTTGCATTTCGTAGTATGCCTTGTCAGTAAGAGAGGATACTAGTGGCCGCATGAGATCAGTATGGACCCGTGGAGTTTAGCTAACTGCCAGGGTAACTTGTACGTGATAATTGCGATGACACTTTCACGCTTGCAGAGTAGGTTTCCTACATGTCATTGTTGTGCCTCTGGGAATTAGATGTCGATTTTGTGTGTGTTGGAACCTTTGAGTAGTATATTTTTAAGATTCTTGGACTATTAGAGATTTGTGCTTTGTGAATTGATATCCTGTTTGGGACTTGAGATTATCTCTTCAGCACGGTGGGAGTGGACCACTTAGGTTCCACGCGGTCGGGTGATAGTGAATTTTTACTCTTATCATTTGAGATCCGTCCAAGACACTGTAGCTAATGCTTTCTTGGTTGGTATTTATCTTCATTTTGTTCTTGGATCATTATGATAGATGATATACCTTATGATGGATGTATTTATTGGTATGTTTCTTATATTGATGATTTGCATATGTTAGATGATGGTATCCTATGCTTTACTTTGCATGTTAGTAGGATGTTTTAGGAGTGACATTCATACTATGATAATACCGATGATCTCTTCGGTGCTTTGGAATGTTATGCACGGAGAGATGGCTAGGATCCACGATGGTCGAATGATGCTATTTATGGTTGGGAGGAACCGTGCACTTAGTTATTTATGTTTGTGAAGTATGGTTATATTTTGTGATGAATGTTTATATCTTTTGCGATGATGTATCATGTATGGTTTATGGTTTCATTATGTTATTGCATCATGAATTAGTATTGGATGATGATGTTCTTTATTTACATAGATATATGTTCTTTTAAGCTTTCCATATCCTGTGACATGTACAGAGGATGATTGAATAATCTAAAATGTAATTACTGAAAAAGACACTTATGTATTGTTTAAGAACATTGGATGTAACATTGCTAAGGATGTGATGTTAGATGATTAGTTATGTTAGATGTAATTCAACGTTAAGGGATATTTAAATAATGTAATCTATTATGTATGTATGTTGTATTTACTTTCATTTGAATTGTTACTATTGCTTCTGTGAATGTTATGGATGGTTTATCTTTCATGTTTTAAAAAAAAAATTGTTTGGCAAACTTAGTGAAATTCTTTGGATCCCTTGGCGAGGCATTACATTTGGTATCAGAGCCTAAGTTTCAACATTGGGAGCTTTGGGTATTTTGGAATGCCATTAGTGTCAACTATTGAACAAAATGAAAACTTTGAATTACCATGTGTATCTCTTTCAAATTGGAAACTTAAAACTAGGTAAACTAAAATAGAACTTAAAACTATTACTTGCATATTTTTCATACTTCAACACTTAGCTTTCAAAACTGAATTTTTTTACTAAACCTAAACATGGGCAAAACTGAAAATTGAAACTCATTCGAGTTGCAAAACATGTATCTTTTATCTATGTTGTAAGGTAGTAAACTTCTGTTTATCTTTGCAAGCATTAAGTTGCTCTTGTTTAGAATGTATTAAGGGATCTATTTTAGTAGTTGTTAAAAGAATGAATATTGGATTGATATGATTTTCGGTTTACCATTAAACCAGAATCATATTGCTCTAAGTGTGTTGTAATATCCTCAGTGAAATCATGTTTCTCTATAGGGAGAAAGGGTTCAATAGGACCTGCATAGTGAGTATCTTAGCTTTTCATTCTTGTAGGCTTCTAGGAGTAAGCCTAATCCCAGGGGGGGTGGATGTAGTGCCTACCCCTAGATTGCATTTTTTGCTGTCATTGTCGAGATCTTTTAGAGCTAGTCTCATGTTGATGGTTAGCAACATTGTTTCAAGACTATTAAATATTATACTATGAATTCAGTTTATTATGTGATGAGATCACTTAGACTTTATATTTCATGTATGCATGATGATCATTACATTGCTTTCAGTTATTGATGGTTATTAGCTAGATGATTTATTATCATATGTGCTTTCTTATGAATACTTACCCCATACTTGCATGTGTATGGTGTGCGTGTTTTCTTTGCGTATTGGCTTTTGTATGGCGTGTCTGATGTGGTTAAGGAAGGGAGTCGTAGTCACTTGCTAGTCAGGATCTACACGATGCACCACTTCCTGCCATTGTTTGTTTAGTTTAGTATATATTGTGCTTGTACATGCATGGTTCTTATGTAGGTTGCAGGTACCAGGTATCGACTTCTCTGAATTGTCAGGATGAGCGTACCCTATTACATTATCTCAATGATAAGAGAGGGGAGATAAATTCTCAAGTCCAAATCCTAACCCTTTAAGCCATTTGTTCTAATTGAAAAATTAGGACAAGTATCCGAGTTGAGTACTTTCTGAATGCGTCAGATGACATAATTTGTGATTTAAACCCTTGGTTTGATTTTGTATGTATTTTGGCTATGATGGATTTTTCATATTTTTACCTTATGAGTCTTTGATGTATTTTCTATTACATTAAGTCTAATTAAAAGATTTAATTAATGGTTTAATTAAATAAAAAGTTGATATGATATTATAATATTTATTTTATTTAATTAATTGAAAAATTAATTAAATAAAATAATTAAATGTGAAGATAAAAGTTAAAAGTTTAAATTTGGAATGTGATAACATTTATTTTAATAATAATATATTTGGAGCTCATTTTTAAATAAATGACTAAATAATATTATTATTAAAGTTAATAAATATTTTAGCAATTAAGTTTTGAAAATGAAATTTAAAAGTGGAAAATATATTTAAATTTATTAAAAGATTCTAGATTTCATGTGATTAAAATATAAATATATTAAGATTGAAAAGTGAAATTATTAAAGTTAGTGCATAAGATTTAATAAATAAATAAATTAAATTGGAAAGAGTAAAGTAAATATTATATTAATGATTGTGCATTATTTTAATATTTTTTCACATAAGAATTTGTGAATTCTCGAGAGTTGTTATATAGACAACACAGAAGTTCGCATTCTAAGAATGCACTAGTTGTCTATACTTAAAAGTTAGCATTTTTATTTGAGCACATGGTGTCTACAACCTTAAGACTTATCTAGAAGGTTGGAGAAGACCCATGCTTGGTTGTCATGCTTATCTTCTAGTTGTTTCTAGAGACATTCTAGATGCATCTTATAGGCTTTTAAATAGAGGCTCTCATAGTGTGTTTGGACAAGCTTAAATGAAAAGCTGAATGGAAGCTACAAGCCTCAAGCTTAAATAGAAGCTTCAAAGCTCACATGCATTGGAGAAGCTCATATGCTCATATGTCTCTACTTGCTCTTATGCTTCTTCTAGCACTTCTAGTCACTTGGAGGTTTCGGTTGGCTTGGGTCTTGGAGGAATTGCAATGATGGAAAAAGAAAGAATTTTCTATGGACATCTAAGGCATGACAGATTAGCATCAGTGTCCAGGTGCACTCATGATATTGGCATACTCTCTTTGCACTATTTCTCTTTCTGTTTTCATCATGTTTGTTATATGTGTCTGAATACTCTTTGTGATTGAATCTACAATTAAATTGGAATCTAGATATGTATGGTTGCAAAGAAAACAATAGAAAAACCCTAGATCCAATTAAGGAAGAAATTAGATTTAAACGGTTTTGGGTTCAAATTAGAATCAAATTGAAATAATTTTGAAAATGGTTTCAAGATTTATGGCCAAATTCATTAGTGAAATTATTGGATAAATTTAGAGAACAATTACCTTTTAGGAGAAATTCTTAATTCATCACAAACTACCCTATTGCTACCCCTTGGATAGACTCGAACTCAGTCATTCATAACTTTTTATCGTGATCGAATTTATTCGATCGCTCCAGTCAAAATTGGCGCAACTTGGCTCTCTCTAACATATTTCAATTTCAGCCCGATCCAACAGTTCATTAGGGAGATATGATCGTCGTACTGAGACTGTTTTATTCAAAGACACATATTTCTCCATTTTCCATAACTAAGAATTCTTTATGCTTAAACTTCATTAAAATAATATATCAAAGCATGGAATGAATTAAAGATATTATTGCAATCTTCCCTTATTAGAATCTTATTAATATGCATTAGTTTTATATGGTTTATTATCTAATCTAATTTAATCAAATTTAATTAGGATTAGTTAATAGTAGAAGAAGTGTAATTAATTATTAGTCAATCTAAGTAAATAGATTTTTAAATGTAAAAAAATAAAAGAAAAGAGATTTTAATATAGTTTATATAGTGGACTTTTTATAATATATATCAAATACTATTTAATATATATTAAATAATTTAGAGATGGTAATTTTATATTACGTTTTTTTAAATGAGGAGACTTTAATGATAATAGATTAAGATTTAATTGACATAGAGTCACTGTTATAACATTGTTATAATTTGAATTACAATGATATTATTAATACGTTATATATTATTAACTAAATTATTGATATATCTTAATGGTATTAAGAATTAGCTAATAAAGCTTATGTAAAGTTCTCTAGATCGATTAATAATAGTTTTGATGCGTTTATTATTTATTAATGTTTGTTGGGTCTAACAAACTATTAATAAATAATAGTATAAATAGTTTAAATAGTTATCAATTCATATGATCAGAGTTAATCTAGAAAAAATTAGTTAATGATTGAAGTACTGTAAAAGATATTAATCAAATTGAATTGGTTAATAATTTGGAAGAGTATTAATTAATTGAATCAACATACATAAGAGAAACTTATTTGAGATAATAATACTTGAAATTGGGGATTTATTATAACTTATTATTATTAAAATATAAATAGGAACATTGTTGTAGAGTAACGAATGTGGTCATTATAGATTTATTAATAAGATTCTCAATATAGCTTGTTATTAAATATTAACAAGTTATTATTATTGAACTATGAACATGAATATTTGTGTATAGTTGGCTTTTAGTTATTAGTCAACTAATAGTCATTGGGTTGATAATTTGATTGTGAAATTATTAATTAAATCAATTAACTAGAGTTAATTGGATTTAATTTAATAATTAAGTTATGTAATGGAGATTTAATTGATATAATTCTTTTAATGAGATTGTAGAAATATTGATATCAAAGTTGATAAGTCTTATCCTAATAACTTGAATAAGGACTTTAGTTATTTTAATGGTTATTAGTAATGACTTTAATTTTACAACGATTGAATTAGGAGGCTTAAATTTTAGTAATATTTAAATAAGTCTTAATTAAGTGTTATTAAATGATAAAAGACTATGGATGGTGTACCTAGGTCAATTGATTGATTTAATTGATCATTTTAATAAAGTTATAATCTTCCTATTCGAAGATTGATAATTGGCTCTCTTATAATGTAGCGAATAATGATCCTTGATTTATGTTAAAAGTTGAAGTAACCTTAAAAAAGAGTTAATCAATTAGAATATAGATCATAGATAAATTAATTTTTTTTTAATAATGATCAGTTTAATGAGTAAATAGTTATCCTTAAGTTATTCTTAGAATGTAATTCTTAATAATGGAAGGATAATGCTATCGGAGAACAAATGGGTTGACTTGTAGGTCAAAAGATGAAACTTAGTACACTTAAAGTATACTTGCAAATAGAAAAGTGATACCTCTACACTTAATTCAACTATGTAATATAGCAAAACCAAAACATGTGTTTGCATCGTGTTTTTTATATGCTTCTTGTTTTGAGTTTTGGATTGACTAGTGTTGACCAGTCCTAGATTGTTACCAGAGGCTCGGGGGTTATGAGATGTCATGGCATGTTAATTTTATTTGATCTCGATCTTTATAAGCCCAACCATGGTTATGTGATCGTGTGCTCTACGAAATGTTTGTATTTACTGATTGTATTTGTTCATCAGTCTTCATGTGTGAAGATGAGATGTATATGTAGCTGAGACACTTGAGCTAACTATATTTTTGAGTCATCAATCAGTTATCCTTGGATTACTTTCTAGTTGCCATGATGGGACTGAAATGTTGATTTATTTTTTGATGATGTCATGTTGTGACATGTTTGACTCAACCATTTTGGAGTCTTCGATCAGTATGATTTGATATTCTTGGTTGCTTGTTGAAGAACCAATTGATATGGTGATTTATTTTGAGATATATTTTGGTTATTGAGAACCAATGATTATTATGATTATCAGTGATGCCTTCAGTTGCCAATAGAGAACTGTTGTGATCATGATTTTCTATGGATGCTTTTCAGATGCTTATGGGGATTTGATGATTCTTATCTTGGTGATTTGATGATTCTTATTATGGATATTTGATGCTTATATTGTGGATATTTGATGATTCTTTTTATGGATTATCTTTTAGATTTTCTTTACAGTCGCTTGTACAGGACTGTGGTGATTTTATGATTCCATGAGCTTAGGGTAAGTAATCTACTTGTAGTGTCGGGAAGTGGCTTGCAATGGGGGCTGGAGCCCTAAGTGGCTGCCAGGGTAACTCAATGTAAGTTTGGTTAATAAGTAATAACATTTACACACTAAATGGGGATCAAATGAACCTAAAAAGATAATTGTTTTGATGTTCTCGCCCATGCCTTGAGTGCTTGTACAGGCTAAGATGGGAGTAGTGAGAACGCATGGTTGCGACTTTGCATTCTGTAGTATGCCTTATCAGTAGGAGAGGATACTAGTGGCCGCATGAGATCAGTATGGACCCGTGGAGTTTAGCTAACTGCCAAGGTAACTTGTACGTGATAATTGCGATGACACTTTCCCGCTTGCAGAGTAGGTTTCCTACATGTCATTGTTGTGCCTCTGGGAATTAGATGTCGATTTTGTGTGTGTTGGAACTTTTGAGTAGTATATTTTTAGGATTTCTGGACTATTAGAGATTTGTGCTTTGTGAATTGATATCCTATTTGGGACTTGAGATTATCTCCTCAGCACGGTGGGAGTGAACCACTTAGGTTCCACGCAGTCGGGTGATAGTGTATTTTTACTCTTATCATTTGAGATCCGTCCGAGACATCGTAGTTGATACTTTCTTGGTTGGTATTTATCTTCATTCTATTCTTGGATCATTATGATAGATGATATACCTTATGATGAATGTATTTATTGGTATGTTTCTTATATTGATGATTTGCATATGTTAGATGATGGTATCCTATGCTTTACTTTGCATGTTAGTAGGATGTTAGGAGTGACATTCCTACTATGATAATACCAATGATCTCTTCGGTGCTTTGGAAGGTTATGCATGGAGGGATGGCTAAGATCCACAATGGTTTAATGATGCTATTTACGATTGGGAGGAACCGTGCACTTAGTTATTTACGTTTGTGAAGTATGGTTATATTTTGTGATGAATGTTTATATCTTTTGTGATGATGTATCATGTATGGTTTATGATTTCATTATGTAATTGCATCATGGATTAGTATTGGATGATAATGTTCTTTATTTACACAGATGTATGTTCTTTTAAGCTTTTCATATCCTGTGACATGTACAGAGGATGATTGAATAATCTAAAATGTAATTACTGAAAAGGACACTTATGCATTGTTTAAGAACATTGGATGTAACATTGCTAAGGATGTGATATTAGATGATTAGTTATGTTAGATGTAATTCAACGTTAAGGGATCTTTAAAGAATGTAATCTGTTATGTATGTATGTTGTGTTTACTTTCATTTAAATTGTTACTATTGCTTTTGTGAATGTTATGAATGGTTTATCTTTCATGTTTAAAAAAAAAAAATTGTTTGGCAAACTTAGTGAAATTCTTTGGATCCCTTGGTGGGGCATTACATATTATAGATATAATAATATTAATATTTAGTGTTTATTTATATTATTATTATTATTATCATAAAATAGTAAAAAGAGTATATATATATGTATATCTTTTTATATTTTAACCCATATACATATGAACGATTCGAATATGTCCCTAAGGGTCCTAGGACCCCTAACGACATATGTCATCGTTTAATGGGTCAAAGGGGGTCATAGGTCCTATGACCCCCTTTGACCTATATAAATAATTTGAATACGTCCCTAAGGGTCTTAGGACCCCTAAGGACATATGTCATCGTTTAATGAGTCAAAGGGGGTCATAGGTCACCCTATGACCCCCTTTGACCCATATAAATGATTTGAATATGTCCCTATGGGTCCTAGGACCCCTAGGGACATATGTCATCTTTTAATGGGTCAAAGGGGATCATAAGTCACCCTATGACCCTCTTTGACCCATATGAACGATTCGAATATGTCCTTAGGGATCCTAGGATCCCTAGGGACATATTTCGTCATTTAATGGGTCAAAGGGGGTCATAGGTCACCCTATGACCCCTTTTGACCCATATGGCCCATTCGAATTTGTCCTTAGGGGTACTAGGACCCCTAGGGACATATGTCATCATTTTATGGGTCAAAGGAGATCATAGGTCACCCTATGACCCCCTTGGACTCATATGAACGATTTGAATATGTCCTTAAGGGTCCTAAGACCCTTAGGGACATATGTCATCGTTTAATGGGTCAAAAGGGGTCATAGGGTGACCATATTACCCATTCCAATATGTCCCTAGGGGTCTTAGGACCCTTAGAGACATATGTCATCGTTTAATGGGTCAAAGAGGGTCATATGTCACCCTATGACCCCCTTTGACCAGTATGAACGATTCAAATATGTCCCTAGGGGTCCTAGGACCCTTAAGAACATATGTCATCATTTAATGAGTCAAAGAGGGTCATAAGGCTCTTTGACCCATATTACCTATTCAAATATGTCCCTAGGTGTCCTAGGACCCCTAGAGACATATGTTGTCATTTAATGGGTGAAACAGGGTCATAGGTCACCTTATGACCCCTTTTAACCCATATGAATGATTTGAATATGTCCCTAGGGGTCCCCTAGGGACATGTCATCGTTTAATGAGTCATAAGTCACCCTATGACCTCTTTTGACCCATATGAACAATTTGAATATGTTCCTAGAGGTCTTAGGACCCCTAAGAACATATGTCATCATTTAATGGGTCAAAGGGGGTCATAAGATGACCTATGACCCCTTTTGACCCATATTACCTATTCAAATATGTCCCTAGGGGTCCTAGGACCTTTAGAGACATATGTCATTATTTAATGGGTCAAAGGGTGTCATAAGTCACCCTATGACCCCCTTTGACCTATATGAACAATTTGAATATGTCCCTAAGGGTCCTAGGACCCCTAGGGACATATGTCATCATTTAATGACCACCTTTGACCCATATTACCCATTCAAATATGTCCCTAGGGGTCCTAGGACCCCTAGAGACATATGTCATCATTTAATGGGTCAAAGGGGGTCATAGGTGTCATAGGTCACCCTATGACCCCCTTTGACTATATGAATGATTCAAATATGTCCCTAGGGGTCCTAGGACCCCTAAGGACATATGTCGTCATTTAATGGGTCAAAGGGGGTCATAAGTCACCCTATGACCCCTTTTGACCGATATGAATGATTCGAATATGTCCCTAGGGGTCTTAAGATCCCAAAGGACATATGTCATCGTTTAATGGGTCAAAGGGGGTCATAGGGTGACCTATGACCCCGTTTGACCCATATGAACGATTCAAATATGTCCCTAGGGGTCCTAAGACTTCTAAGGACAAATGTCATCCTTTAATGGGTCAAAAGAGGTCATAGGGTGACCAATGACCCCCTTTGACCCATATGAACAATTTGAATATGTCTCTAGGGGTCTTAGGATCCTTAGGAACATATGTCATTGTTTAATGGGTCAAAGGGGGTCATAGGTCACCCTATGACCCCCTTTGACCCATATTACCCATTCGAATATGTCCCTAGGGGTCCTAGGGACATATGTCATCATTTAATGGGTCAAAGGGGGTCATAGGTCACCCTATGACCCCCTTTGACCCATATGAACCATGTTTAATGGGTCAAAGGGGGTCATAGGTCACCCTATCACCCTCTTTGACTCATATTATCCATTCGAATATGTCCCTAGGAGTCTAAGGACCCCCAGAGACATATGCCATTGTTTAATGGGTCAAAGATGGTCATAGGTCACCCTATGACCCCCTTTGACCCATATAAATGATTTGAATATGTCCCTAGGGGTCTTAGGACTCCTAGGGACATATGTCATCGTTTAATTGGTCAAAGGGGGTCATAGGTCACCTTATGACCCCCTCTGACCCATATGAACAATTCGAATATGTCCTTAAGGGTTCTAGGACCCCTAGAGACATATGTCATCTTTTAATGGGTCAAAGAGAGTCATAGGTCACCCTATGACCCCCTTTGACCCATATGAATGATTCAAATATGTTCCTAAGGGTTCTAAGAACCTTAGAGACATATGTCATCATTTAATGGGTCAAAGGGGGTCACAGGTCACCTATGACCCCCTTTGACCCATATGAATGATTTGAATATGTCCCTAGGGGTCCTAGGACCCCTGGAGACATATGTCATCATTTAATGAGTCAAAGGGGGTCATAGGTCACCTTATGACCCCCTTTGACCCATATGACCCATTCGAATATGTCCCTAAGGGTCATAGGAACCCTAGGGACACATGTCATCATTTAATGGGTCAAAGAGGGCCATAGGTCACCCTATGACCCCCTTTGACTCATATTACCCATTTGAATATGTCCCTAGGGGTTCAAAGACCTCAAGAGACATATGTCATCGTTTAATGGGTCAAAGAGAGTCATAGGTCACCCTATGACCCCCTTTGACCCATATTACCCATTCGAATATGTCCCTAGGGGTTCTAGGACACCTAGAGATATATGTTGTCATTTAATGGGTCAAAGGGATCTATGACCCTCTTTGACCCATATTACCCATTCGAATATGTACCTAGGGGTCCTAGGACCCCTAGAGACATATGTCATCATTTAATGGGTCAAAGGGGGTCATAGGTCACCCTATGACCCCCTTTGACCCATATGAACGATTCAAATATGTGCCTTGAGGACCTAGGACGCTTAGGGACATATGTCATCATTTAATGGTTCAAAATGGGTCATAGGTCACACTATGACCCCCTTTGACCTATATTAACCATTGTAATATGTCCCTATGGGTCCTAGGACCCCTAGAGACATATGTCATCGTTTAATGCGTCAAAGAGGGTCAATGGTTGACCTATGACCCCCTTTCACTCATATATATTAATAATATACATATATATTAATAACATACATATTGATATAATATTTTATATATATATATATATATATATTACGTTATTATATATACTAATAACATATATATATGTATATATATGTATTATGTTATTATATATATATTAATAACATATATATTAATATAATAATATATAATACGTATTTTATATATATATATATATATATATATATTACGTTATTATGTTTAGTAAAAATAATAATAATATAAATTATATTTATAGATTGTAATAAGATTAACATAATATATTATTATATATTACTAGATTATATCTTATATCTTTACATTACGTTATTATATATATAATATATTAAAATACATCTTTACATAGTAATATAAGTGAAATAATTTATAAATCATAAGCTATAACGTTTAAACCCAATTTTCTCTCCAAAATGTGTTGGGATTTGAAATTTTCTAATCGTAGCATATCAAATATCCGATTTGGTATTGGATATCTAATTAGGCTTGGTATTTACCAAGCCTGCATGGTTAACCCAAAAGACGTGTTTGAAGAAGGTTTTAGTGATAATCAGACTTCAGGTAGCCGTCTGACAATGTTATTTTGATCGAAATTGAATAAAACGAAAAGAGTTTTTTATTATCACTCTCTAGATTCCATCAATATAATTTCTGTCAAATTCTGACTTTGATAAGTATTTATTAGTTAATTATCAATGAAGATTATTGTAAAGTGCCGATTGACATACTGATTGAAAAATAGCTATAACTTTCAAACGGTATAACATTTTTTAAATATAAAAGTTGTGTCACATTCTATACTTTGCCTAGTATAAGAAAAAAAAAAAAAATTTAATTTGGTAAAATTTTCTATTAGTTAAGTTGGTCAGACACAGGAATTTTTATTTTTGAAAAAGTTTTGGTAGAAAATTCACATTTAATTATTTATTTGAAATAAAAATACTGAAAAATATGTGTCACATCCGGGCATGAGTCTACTTTTCATATCTATAATTATATTAAAAAAATATTATGATTTTATTTTGATTAAGGTGGTCAGACATACACCTACTTTTTATTTTTGCCTTGAAATTTTTTTAGTATTGCATTAAAATTCAAACTTTTGACCAATTAATTATTCTTTTCTCCTAATAAGGCCTAATAGTTTAGAAACTACATTCAATTTCATACATATTATTTTGTTACAATTTTTTGATATAAAGTCCATAACCACTTCAAAATTATGTGTCAAGTTGACATAAACCTAATTTGCTGATTTTTCACTGCCACTTAAGGCCATAGTTTGGTACACCATGATCCTACACATACCCATTTAGTGATTTTATATCATGTGAAATAGTTAGGAAAATAGATGGATGTAGATTTACATAAGGTCAAATAGGTAGGTTAGGCAACATATGATAGTAGATAAATTATTAAAAGTAATAATAGTATGTTATAATAGGCAATTGGTATACCTTAGTAGAAATTAATGTAAATTGACAATAAATGATTGACATGACTAATGCTAATTAATTTTAGAGAATGTCTTATAACATTGATTATGCATTGATGGATAAGATTAACACTTAGTATTAAGGGATTATCAAGTGATTAGTAATTGTCTTTTATGCTTGTATTTGAGATTTCAAATTAGATGGAGCAGAGATAAATAGAATTTGTGATGCTAAAGAATAAGATGGTGTTATTAGATTTTGAATATAGTAAAGTTAAAGTATTGTGGATTAATTATATCCTATAACAACATTTAATGAAAGGTATAACACATGGTAGTTAATGGATACAATATTATATATATACATAATAAATAAGAATAGTAAATGATTTATTATTGGTCTTTTAACATAACGAGTAGTACATAGTTATAAGGAATCCTATATGTTAATTATCATATGCATATACTATTAGTTGGAAAGAAGCACTAGACTTAGCAAGTTGTAAATCGTATAGCCATAGACGTAACAAATATATAAATCAATTAGTTGGGTAGGAAAAATGATTGTATATGAATGCTATGAACATAAATAAATAAGTAGCAATGCTTAAGATGATATGTAGTTTGAACATCTTTGCATAATCCTCCTTCACATATCATACTATGTGTTCCAAATATTAATGGTGTTCAATACTCCACATGATGGTGCAATTAATTATGCACTATATCAATAAGGGCAACTTAAGCCCTTACTAGTAAACATTCCCTTTTGGAGGATCATTAACTAGTCGATAGATCATAATGGACAAGCTAATAAACCTTGATAAATATCAATAATGAGAATTTATAAGAACATAATTGGATGCATCAAACTTATGATTTCGTACTAACAAATTAAGATATCACATCATGGTGTCAAATTAGTAATAACTCTCCACCAACCTATTAGGGATCATTTAGATAGTAGTTGTAGTATGTCACAACCCTATGAATGTAGCCATTACGCAATAACCATGATGACAATCCATAGAACCATATGCATTATGCTAGGTTTTATCTTTCCAAAAAAAAAAGTTGTGTTTTTGACTTGAAATTTTGGGCATGACATTTAATCTCCTTAATCTCTTTTGGATTGATTTGATTCTTTAGGGGGCTATGATAGCAACTTGGGATGAGAGTGCTAGGAGAGGTGGGATAGCTTCCAAGGCTAGAATTGCTTCAAGAATTGGCTATAATTATGGAAAAATGGGCATATGGGGCATTACGGCTATCTTCCCAGCTTGAAAGAAGCTATTTTCAACTCTTATAGCAATATCAAAGGCTCTAGACAAGGTATTCCCTCTAATAGACTAAATCATAATTGAAATGTCACTATTAAGAGCCCTTACGTAGGATAAGAATGTGTGAGGCCTCACTCCAACCCACCGTAGCATAGTTGATTCATTATTATTTTGGTACTCATGACTCGATATGTCAAGACACTATCAAATATACTGAACATATTATACTATTTCATGTTGTGTGATGTTTTACTTTCAAATATTTGATTTCATCATTTAATGCTTTATGGACATATATACTGATGAAGTAGTGTAGAAAGTGAATACAAAATTAGCACTTTGAATATGCAATTTTAATGATTAAGTATATGAGTAGAATGAGATTAACAATTGATTATTTGAAAATGGATGTTTTAATTTATGAGATTTCTCTGATATGTTATATACATCTATGCATGTGATTTTCTTGAGCTACTAATGTGTGCAATGAGTGTGTAAGATATTTTACCTAAGAAACCTAACGGAGAAATGAAACTAAACCCTATGTGCCATTTGTGGAAACCTTGTTGTTTATATTTTATTTGTATTGTGAGATGTATGAATGTATCATTTTATAATTAGTAAATATTAATGTTTTGTAACAGTATTTTTATAGTGTTGCTTGACACTCATGAATTGTATATGCATTCCAGAATGCTAGTTAGGGTTAACCAAGTAACCTATAGACCTAAGTCGAACTAAGTTAGTGACCTTTTTGCTAACTAGTTAGTAATCAAGATTAACTATCCCTAATCTAGATTAGTGTTTAATCTACATTTTTTAAAGGTTATTAGATAGTCCTAAAATTCCTAGCATTTGTTAAGTCCCAAATTAATCCCTAAGGCCTAAAATCATGAAATCTAAATACCCAAGGGTTAAGGTTATGGATTGGGGGCATTTTTCACCCCCTAGCTCTTTTGTTGACTTTTATGGTCACTCAAAAATCCAATTTTTACTTTGTTGCAAAAATTGATTGATCCCATCATGAGTTGGATGACCTTAACTCCACCTTGAGGTTAGCCTTAGGTCTAGTTATGTTGGAAGCCACTAGAAATTTTGGGCAAGTGGGAGAGTTATTGCTTGTTTGAGGTGGTTGAGTTTAGGATCTTATTTAGAGGCAATTTTGAAGAGGTTTGGGGTGTTCACCCAACCTCTAGTTTTAGAAGGATTTTCAAAATTGAAGGAGGAGAGGAAATAAAGCTCATCTCAAACTTGTTCATTTGCCATAACCTGATTTTCTTAAAGGTAGGATTACTTCACCTCATTTTGGTTTCATGTTGTGCTTCATGTTGCAATTTTATTGTTTATGTATGTATGTGTGTGTGTGTTGAGTATGTTGGGAGGGATTGAAAATAGATTTTCTTAAATGTCTTTCCTTTGTGTTGTGTTTTTAATTTTCGAAGGGATTGTATGGGTGTATTGGCATTACTCACCCTCGAATAGGCTAGAAGTGGCCATGTATGAGGGAAGCTGTTTAGTTGGACTCCAACAGTTTAAAGTCTCTTCTCAGGATGAGAAGAGGGAGAGAGGGTGGGGTGTTATGGTCCCCTACCTATCAACACAAACCACATATGAGTTTTTGGCATCTAAGAATGGAGGAAAGGAAGTTCTTGAGTTATAGCCCTAGTAGGGCATCTATTTTGGTGTTGTGTCTAACATCTCCTATTGGAAAAATCTACCTCCTCCTTAGTTTGGTTCAATGTTGGATCTGTTGTGAAAACTCGGTATGGGAATGAATGTCTAATTTTGTCGTTATGTTATGATTGGTTATCTCTTGGTCAGTTTTCATTCTCTCCATGATCACTGTGATGTATTACAAAATTCAAAATGGATCCCTTGTTAAGGGCCAAGAAAGAAATTCAACTTGTTATTGAAGTTCAGTTATGTTGAGGAGATTTCTCCTCGGGATTGAAATCCTGTGTAAAATGTATTTAAATTAATTGTTGAAATGGAAATGATGTCGGGTTTTCTTCTTGATTCTTTCCTGATAGAGCTTTTGAATCAAGTGGTCAATAAAATAATGATTGCATAATATCCTTGCTCATGAGATTTTTGTATTTTCAGTTATATGATCATGTGTATTGAAAAGTAGATAAAATGGTAACATGCAATTTTATGCAATTTTGAGTTCAATTATATATATATATATATATAATTGAACTATATATATTGATATGGTTGAATCATCAATTTGATGTCATGCTTAATAGAAGATAAAAATCGATCTTGCATTATTGTGGAAACAAACTAATGAACTCCAAGTTATAAACCCATTTTAAAAAAATACCCCTCTTGTTATAAAAATAAATTGCTTGTAAAATCCATACTTAGCATAAATAAGGACTTAAAAAAAAATTTCCCCCAAAGAATAAAAGGACTCTGGTTTTTGTATGGCAAAATGTTTTAATCTTTTGGGATGCAACAGAGAATATTCTTTTGATTCTCTTTGAAATCATTTGTGTAATTCTATTAAATGATAAAAATCTAAAAAAATAAAATAAAGAAATAAAAATATATGATTATATCTTAAATATCCTATATTTTACCTAACTAAGTTTTTGGCATTAACACCTTGCTCCTAAAGTGGGTGCATGAAATTTCAAATTTGGGACTAAATACCCACATGCCTTGTCATGACTGACATATTTAATAGTGTCCCTTTTAAACCTGCGAATTATTGCTAGTAGCAGTGGATATGGACTTGGAATCACGTGTCCCACTTGTCCTTGGAATTGAGTTTTAAGTGGGGGTAGATTTTTTTGAAAATTTAAACTTACCATTACTAGATTAGCCTCGGCTTTGCAAATAGCTTGATTTGACTTGGGCCTTTGTTAACCCATCATTTTTTTCCCTTATGTATTTTGGTCAAGTTGATGGCTAGTTTTTTTTTTTGTTAGAAAAGATGGGTGGTTAAACCAAGTGCGGGGTGGTGTGAAGTTCAATGCCATGTGGCAGTTTGGAGTCACGCAAGGGTTGAAAGTGCTTCATGTTCAGTGCTAGGGCTAAGGGGGGAATAGAATGTTAAGGGGGTTGAGGGTCAAGTTAGTAGGTGTAGGGGGTTAGAAAGTAGGGAATAGAATGTTAAGGGGGTTGAGGGTCA